>CM034355.1:27616890-28005176 GCA_019925275.1 Mytilus edulis | reverse complement strand
ACGTACCATTGAGGTGTTTTTTCAGGAACTTGCCGAGTATCACCGGATTGCCATGCGATAAAGTTACGGAAAGGCATGTGATAACAATAGACAACTTTCGAGTTCGATACATTTCCGTCAAACACTCTTGTTTTCGTGAACATCATTCGTGCGTTTAGGTGCGTTGTCTCTTCCGTTCCAATAGAAAACTATAAATCTATATTGTACGAATTATGCGGCAAATTGATTTCTCATAATTGACCATCAGCACTGCTGTCATTAGGGAATTGTGATTAAGTACCTACAAAACACCTATTATTTTTAGTTTATCCTGCACAATGACGATCACTAAGACGCTTGATGAACGTTGATAGTGCAGGGATACAAGCGACCCCCTCTATTTGGTAAATGACGTTACAAAGGCGCGCATAATTGACGAGTTTTTTCCGGTGACGGATGAACTCGAAAGTGGTCTATTGAAGCATGTGATAAACTTTTCATATCAGCCAACTGAACACCATTTCGGAAAATATTGAATTCACTTAAATGTATTGCTATTATCATACTGTAAAAATTAGATGTCATTTCTTCATAGTATATGATAACACTTAGTATTAAGAACCTACTTCCATTTGTCTATACAAAAACAAATGCTGTTTGCTTTAAATGGGTTTCATCAATTTATTTCAATCGCTCATCATCAATTTCCTCGTCTGTTGAAACCTTACAAATTATTCCTAAGCAACATCTTGTTTTATAAAGGGACAAACACCACTACTAACTGTGTATTAAAATAAGTCCCGCCTACTTACCTAATATGAAGAATACACGTAATCCACACGGTTTCTTTTAACCAATTATATTCATAAAAATGAAAAGGGATAATATAATTTTTGTTCAATGTATGTATCGGATATTGTTATATCAATAAGTGAATGTCGGTTAAATGTTTACATCCGCCAAACCAGCAACATATTTTTAAGTAAACGTTTTTTCAGTTGATTTGATCCCTAACTGTTCGGATGAACTCTCATCCTGTGTATCCAATTTAGTGTTACCACTTCCACTTAATCTCATTGACCTTCATCAACTACTCATCAAATTCATATGTCCTCTAAACTATGGAAAGGTATGACGTAATTAAAAACCCAATTTTTCTACTCCTTAGTTTTTTTCTGTTTTTTTTCTTTACGAAAGTTATCAATCAAAAATTTAATTCAAAAATTAAAATCAAATTATTGATCATTCTTGCAGTATCCAATACATGAAGTTTTAATTCTTACTTAAAGGTGGTATTAGTTACCATTAAAACAAAAAAGTAAACTATTTTTTTTAAATATTTATAAAAACGGAATTGAGATAAGCAGTCCGTTTGATTCAATTTCTTCAAAATAGGCTGAAAACATCGGTAATTTATTATTGGCATGTAAGTCAATAGTTCAATATAAAAAAAGAATATGTGGTATGATTGCCAATGAGACAACTATCCGCAAAAGACCAAAATGACACAGACATTAACAACTATAGGTCACCATACGGCCTTCAACAATGAGCAAAGCCCATACCGCATAGTCAGCTATAAAAGGCCCTGATAAAACAATGTAAAACAATTCAAACGAGAAAACAAACGGCCTTATTTATATAAAAAACGAACAAAAAACAAATATGTAATACATAAACAAATGACAACCACTGAATTACAGGCTCCTGACTTGGGACAGGCACAAACATAAATAATGTGGCGGGGTTAAAAATGTTAGCGGGATCCCAACCCTCCCCTAACCTGGGACTGTGGTATAACAGTACAACATAAGAACGAATTATAAAAATCAGTTGAAAGGGCTTAACTCATCAGATGGACAAAAATACAAGTGGACGTGGCCGGGTACTTAAACATCCCGCCACAAAAAGACACAATGAACAGATCTGAGAGTACTCGCAGTTATCTGACAGCTAGTTCAAAGCCACTAACAACTGATAAAAAAAATTATGCATCTAAGCTACGACTAAACTATCAATCCGTACACATCCAACATCCAATGGATTTAGTGTAAAGACGTCATAAACAGCCAGAAAAAACATGACCTTGTGCAATGCCAAGTTACAGGTATCGACAGATTGTAGATCCATAAATATGTATATGTATATAACATACTAGTAATATTTAGTTAGCTTTTAATTTACTGATAACAAAATCAATATGTATACCAATAAAAACAATATTCAATGATCTTATTACAGTGTTGACTAGGTTACCTTTTAGAATCAGTTTAGGTAAAGGAACGACAAGTTTACATGGATCATTTTTAAATTTCCGGGAACGATTAACAACATGGAAAAGGTGCTTTTTTTTTTGCATGTTCAGTTATTTTAAAAGACATGATTGTCAACATTGGACTAGCCTAAGGTATCAACGACGAAGATCCGTTTTGGTTGATTGATTCTATACACACAAAAATATACTCTTATTCAGGTATAACGATGACTTTCTTATTTTTTTCTAAATAGTATGCATTCAACAAAGGTCTTGAACTTGACAGCTGAAGCACCTTTTCCATGTTGATTTTTATCCTGATATTTCACTAACAATTCTTATCAATAAAATATTCGTGACAAAAGATATCGTTTATTAATAATACATTTACATGCGTTTTTTAACAATGCTTTTTATCAGCTAATATTCCGTCTGTCGTATTTCTGATGAAATAAAACTGAGTAAACACACACAAGTATTAACTCCACGGCTAGTTCAAAACTCCTTATTTGTTTTATGAAATTATAAAATTTGTAAAATCAAAATGCTAACAACGTCAGTTCTGGAAAATTAAAAATTGAAATGTTGTGAACATTTTATCAATTGCCTTTTGTGAAATTTATACTTGCATGAACCTTTTAATTAGAACACGAAAAATGATAGACAAACTAGCAGCGAAGTCAGCTGTTGTAATTTAATATTTAAAGCTAAAAATGTTCCAAACAAGTTAACGTTTCATGAATAGAATACTATTGAGAAACTAAGACTTTAACTCTTGGAGGCAAAATTGCCTTGAACTAAATTTGTTTACCCTATATATGTAATTCGTTTAAACATCATCCCAACAATGTTATATCTGTAAATTTGCTTTCGCAAATTTTTTGTTCTTCTTTCGCCAGAATTCTTACTCATGCTATTTAGATATCGTGGCACCAAAAGTGGGACGAAAGATACCAAAAGGACAGTCAAACTCATCAAATCGCCTTGCACTATTCCCAACATACTAGACCACTCGACCACATATGCTCTAGAAAATATAAAGCTTTCGGTGGCCGGATGTTACTTTTCCTCGTCAGTTTTAATCTAGCGTCGTACCACAGTACATGATATATAAGGCATGAAGATGAAACTGATACAGATCAACTGAATTATTTATTGTAAAGGATCCTTCAGATTAATGTAAGATGCAGTCACAGAAATAATTATATCATAAGTACGTCTAAACAAGTGAAGACTCTATTTATTTCATATTTTATCCATTGGATCACAAGCAGTGATTGTGATACAAGGCTGAAAATACATTCTATATATATAATTCGTCTTAACATCAGCCCAACAATGTTAGATATGTAAATTTGCTTTTGCAACATTTTTGTTCTTCCCTAGCCGGGATTCGACCTCATGCTACTGAGATATCGTGGCACCAAATCGACTCGCACTATGTCCGACACGCTAGACCACTCAACCACCTAGGCTCTACCAAAATATAAAACTTTTGCTGACCCGGCGTATATACTTAATTAAGTCATGGTATCTATGATGAATTTCTTTACCTTTCCTTCACAGTTTAAATCTAGCGTTATACCACAGTATATGATTAATGCATACAGATGGAATTGTTACAGATCAGCAGAATTATCTATTGTAAAGGATCCTACAAATTAATGTAAGATGCAGTCACAGAAATAATTATATTATAAGTACGTCTGAACCAGTGAAGTTTTAAACTTGGGTCATCAAGGCTGAAAATACAGCGCTTCGATATATATCGCTTTAACATCTACGGTTCTGAAAGATACTCAGTTTTCAAAGATTCGTGATTGAGCGTTATCAATGAATGAAAATTCAGATAAGCGGTTTGGACGCATTAAATTCAAAAAGAATTTGTCTGCATTTTTATCCAACTATTGCAAACTGTATTGCTTAATAGTATTTACCTGATGTGTTGTAAATCTTCTTGTACTAATTGAGAACTGCAAAACAGATCTTGTTCAGTTTTGTTGTTTTTTTGTTAGGAGGCATATATTCATTTTGCATGTTTGTTTATATCAATTTTATACACAAGGAGATTATATCAACTAATTAATACGATATTCTTATAATTATTTAATTGCTTACTACAATTGCTCCTATTTTAACTTAAATTTTTCACGTAAAACCTTAACGAAAAAACGTGCATATTTCAATTATTTTGTTTTTGTAATCGAATTATGACTATTGAACAGCTGTATACTACTGTTGCTTTCATAAATCATGACCCCGGTTCCTTCCTGTCCATCTGTGAATAATCAATTATTATGAAGTGTGTGGGAATTCAGTGAGATATAAATTGATTTGTACAAAAACAATGGTCAAATATGAGAAACCCGATGATTCAAAAGCCCTATGATTTGTTATCTTGATTGTGCTTTCCATAGTATATTATTATTTGACAAAAGTTTTCAAAAATTTTGAAATTTACTATAAATGGAACATATAAACTCATAAAGCTGAAAAGCAATTCTTAAACAATAGTCTATTAACATTTTACGACTAAGACAGCCGATAACGATGAAAGCGGTAGGGGTCGTTTTTATATTCTACTGCAGTTTTCCAATTGTAAACTTCCAATGTGTGTGCAGCAATGTGTCAGCATCAAATGCATACATATGGAAATCATATCTACTTATATATACGTCATTCATATAGGGGTTTAATTGCTTACTATGATTGCTCTTTTTTTTACTTAACTTTGATTTACATGTTGTGTATTAACGAGAAACATGCATAATGTATAACGATAAATGTGACTTAACAGTTTGTGCCATCACAATTTGTGATGGAAATAATGAAAGAAATGTCTTAATTGATGAACTACAGATCGTCATAGGTCGCTCTAAAACAGTTTTTAAACGAGGTTCATTTAGCCATTGTTTCTTAAAATATCCTGTGACTTGTTATCAAAGGTACCAGGCTTAATATTTCATACGTCAGACGCGCGTTTGTCTACATAAGACTCATTAGTGAAGCGCAGATCAAAATAGTTAGAAAACCAAACCAGTATAAAGTTGAAGAGCATTGAGGACCCAAAATTCCAAAAAGTCATGAAAATGGCAGTAGTTAACTACAGTCCGTTTCTATTTTTGTTGGCGCTTGCTTAAGATGTAGTTCAGTTATTTCGTTGTTCCGTTGCTATTTTCCTCTTTAAGTAGATGGAATTCCCTGTGTTTTCGTTTGTTACCCAGTTTGTGTGGTTTTTTTTTTTTCATTTTCTTAATCGAATTGAATATTTAGTATTGAACAGTAGTATACTACTCCTGTCCATTTGTTAAAAAAATATAAGGAAGTGTTTGTGAATTTTACAGAGATAAACAATTGATTTGTACTAAAACAATGATCTAATATGAGAAACCGGAGAGCCGTCCGTTTTGTTATTTTTATTTTCCTTGTTATTTCTTTCCAATGATTAATTGATATTTTCCATAGTATTTCTAATGAAAAATTCTGAAACTTACTTTAATTCGAGGCGAAAGGGACATTCAAGCTCGAACACACTTTTTAAATTATAGTTTATTATTCTACGAGTTAGACAGCGGCCGGTCATGATCAGAGCGGTAGGGGTTGTTTTTATATTCCTATTACGTTATTTTTATTTTAACTTTTACAACAAGAAAAACATATTGATAACTCCATCAAGTGAAAACACATTTAATTTAATGTTTCGTCCACTCATGAAAAAATAAATTTCTTTATGAAATATTTCTTTGGCAAAACTGTGTACTTTGATAAGTCGTCATTTGTCGTTAAAACCATTTTCAACCAAATGTGCATGAACATATAACTGTTTCTACATTTCTAATCTACGTAATATACCAATGACCCACCCAAGTCCTGTGATTTCTTTAAAAAGCCAACACAGTCATTCCGTTTGTAATAACTATAATTAATATCGCATTTTAGTCCTTTCTCCAAAATTAGAAATGATGAAGATCACAAAAGTACCTAGCTCCGAGTAATTTTAAAAACGAAAAGTCCTAAAATCAAACGCAAAATCAAAATCTCAAACACATCAAACAAATGGATAACAAGTCATATTCCTGACTCGGTATAGGCATGTTCTTACGTAGAAAGCACGCAATTGTTTACAGTGCACTGTCTTGGTATATAAGTCGTTTATTTAAATCATAAAGTAACACATCATATAAAAGGATGGATTTTCTTCCTGGAATGTAATCAGTAAAATCTCATCACATCATCGATTGAACGATACACAATCATCATAAAACTTTTAAAGTTTTCCTTGCCAAACAACTGTTTCACTACTGCTTATACGTACTCATTGACATTTCATACCGAAAGAGCTTGTATTGAAGTAAAAACCTAGCTGATTAGTGTCCAAATTGTGTACAAGTAGTCACATGCTTAACTGTATCAAACATTCATTTTATTGCTGACTTTTGCATTTCTTTTTTTGTAATTGAATAGTTGATATAGGCAGATTTGAAATTTCGGTCAACCATGAAATTATATAACAATATATGTCAACTTCTTGACTAAAATTATTTAAAAGATACCTTGATTGTGTTTTATTAGATTTTCTCAATATTAAATATTTGTTTTGTTTTGTTTTCAGATATTCCTAATCGTCTCCTTTTTGTGTATTTTGTACAACGTATTGCCATTATTTGCCCTGCCTGTTTCCTGCAGCACTAACACTCACATGAGATTATATATCCTGTTAAGAATAGACCAATTAAAGCCAGCAGCAGAATCTTTGAAAATTAAAACTGTAAGTAAACAATACATATTTTAATATCTACTGAGAACTAATACACCTTATCGCTATTTGTCCGCATTACTGGACTGGTATCTATGATGAGTTTCCCAAGAAGATCCCGTAAAATTTTGACGTCATAAAAGAAAATATCTGACGCCACAATGGAAAAGTGATTGTTGTATGACGTCAAACATTCGAGTGGGATAGATTCTCGGGCCAAACGGTAAAAGCGATAGGGTGTAAAGATTGACATTCGACATAAACCAAAATGACCCAACAGTTCGACCCGTCATAAAAAGAGCATATCTTAAACGCAAGGTAAACAATCTGCATATGACTTCTCAAATTCTTTGATTCGTATATCATAGAAGGTTACAATGTACCAAATAAAATTACATGGGCGCAGCCATTTTATGAAGGGAACATGACATAGAGATAAAAATAGATGGCTCTCTGTGATTAGTTGTTATATCTTTTATATTTTTTTCTTCTGGAAAGCATTATGAATGAAGTTTCATGCAAGCACAAATTTGTCCTTAAATGTATAGTATGAAGGGCCGGAAATATTTTTTTTATGTTGCTCAAAATTAGGGAAATTTTTCTGCGAAATCGTCAGGTATCGTGTAAAACCCCAAAATTCACCAAGAAAAGCCATGGGACCATATATATTTGAGTGCGGTAAAATCGCAAATAGATATCGAGCTTCAATTAGACAACAGCATTTTTTTCCATAATTAGTTTATTAAAAGCGCCTTTTAAGGAGATAATTGCTAAAAATAGCATTGCCGGCAATGGTGCCACCATTTAGTACTTTATATCCAGAAAACGTTTTCAAGGATATCAAACATATAATTCAGTACGCATGACGCGCAAACTGTACAAATCATCAACCGGAAGTACAATTCAAATACGAACTTGGAGATGCATTGAACACCAAGATTTCATAAGTAAATTGTAAATCATTATGTATTCCTGTCAGTTTATAATGTTTAACCTTGAAACGTTTTAATAGATCGATGCTCAATTTATATTGATTGCATGTGTTTGTGTGTTATTAGGTAGCATGAGTAAAATAATTATAAATATCTTTTCAGGGTTTAGTCATCAGTCCCTCGTTAAAACCGATATTAGACGGTCAGCCTCCGTTTAGTGGATTCCCTGCCATATTATCTAATGGAAACTGTACGGATTGTAATCATGTATGTTATTCGCCTAATCATAAAATACATTTTTGCTGAAATTAAAACATCTGAGTATGTAAGAAAACCATTTCCTTACAAGCAACAACAATAATGATTTAGAGTTTATCTATTTACAAATTGATAGTAATTGTTAAAATTTTCATCTGCCCTTTTAAATGTTATACAAAAGAACTTATCTTCGATATTTCAAGAATAATGTATAACAAGCTTATTTCCTATGGAGACCTTTATTATGACTAAAATCTAGTATGTCTTCATCAGACTTCAATGCAATTTGGATAGGGTTAATGTTAATGATAGGTAACAGGAGTTATGGTTGCTTGTGAATAATTCTGTTTTGTGTTTTATAATTCACTATTTCCTACTTTTGACCTTCTGAATGATTAAGATGTCATTTACGTAGTATGTTGACACTGTCATTAAGCAATGCATTTATGAAACCTTTAGTTGAAAATCAGAAATGATTAACTTCTTTCAAATATATCACAAACACTACATATGCAAGCACACTGTCAACCACAAATCACTGAAAAGAATTTTCAAGATATAGCTAAAAAAAAGTAAGCAAGACAAAATGAAATATATTGACCATAAAAGCATAAATAGTTATCAAAGGTACCAGGTTTATAATGTAATACGCCAGACGCGCGTTTCGTCTACATAAGATTCACCAGTGACGCTCAGATCAAAATAGTTATAAAGTCAAAGAAGTACAAAGTTGATGAGCATTGACACATACGCTTCGCCTGTCCCTTCCTTAAGATATCAATCATTTTCAATCATTTATATTTCAATAAGTATTTCCTTTTTCTAATTATACCCCCGCTTTAAAAAAGGGGGGTATACTGTTTTACCTCTGTCTGTCCGTCCGTCAGTCCGTCCATCAGTCCGTCAGTCAGTCCGTCCCATGAAACTTTCGTCACATTTTTCTCAGGAACTACACATCCACCCTTTCTGTAATTTGGTATCAACATTTATATATGTTAGCCATACCGTGTGATGCGTTTTCAGATTCATCACTTGACAACTTCCTGTTTACCGAACACTTGTATGATTTTACACATGATAGCCAAGTTGAAAATTTTCGTCACATTTTTCTCAGGAACAACACATCCACCCTTTCTGTAATTTGGTATCAACATTTATATATGTTAGCCATACCGTGTGATGCGTTTTCAGATTCATCACTTGACAACTTCCTGTTTACCGAACACTTGTATGATTTTACACATGATAGCCAAGTTGAAAATTTTCGTCACATTTTTCTCAGCAACTACAATACAAGGATTTCTGAAATTTGGTTTCAGGATTTATATAAGTCAGCTATACTGTGTGATGCGTTTTCAGATTCATCACTCGACAACTTCCTGTTTACCGAACACTTGTATGATTTTACACATGATAGCCAAGTTGGAAATTTTCGTCACATTTTTCTCAGGAACTACAATACAAGGATTTCTGAAATTTGGTTTCAGGATTTATATAAGTCAGCTATACCGTGTGATGCATTTTCAGATTCATCACTTGACAACTTCCTGTTTACTGAACATTTGCATATTTTAACACTATTAATATTATCCACTTGCGGCGGGGGTATCATCAGTGAGCAGTAGCTCGCAGTTTCACTTGTTTGATCTTTTTTACAATCACATAGCTTATTTTATCGATTAGTGGCTGTGAAATGCTAATTTAAACTATTTAATTAACAAACACATATATTTCTTTGTAGATAAGTAACTGTTTTAATTATGACTGTGTACTACTTGAAAAGTTAATGAGGTTCATGAACAGATTTATGTCCACTGAATATCGCACAGACATAGGGAGAATAACAATTGAGTTAAATGTTATTAGGGAACAAATGGGTTGTGATGCAGTACACGTAACAATGCCAGAATATACTTGTCAAAATAAGGAAATGGATTACATGATAGCAAAAGATACAGTTCAATCTATCGGTTCACTGTCACAACGTTATTCCTGATGCTAAATATTGTATTTCCTATAAGTATTATAGGTAAACAAACATGTTCAGTATCTGAACCTTTAAAATGGTATCTAATATTTAGATGCGTGATGTTTAACTGCATGTATTAGCACTTTTGAGTACATTAAGGAAAAAATTGTTTCGTTGCATTTCATATCTGATTGACATTTTTTAGCATAACAAAATGTAGGTTGTAATATATTTATATATGATTAAAGTTCATTATAATAATTGGGTTATTTTTTTCATGAGGAAGTAAGTAAATAAACCTAAAGAGAGTCACACTAAGAATATATCTACTAAACAATCTAAAATTGTATACATCTCAAGGTTAATAAAATAAAACTGATCATAGATAATAGGCGTACAAGCATAATAGCCTTTCAAAAAGGGCTAGTCGACTCTTAGCTGATGAAAATGGAAACTGCTCTCGCTTTGTAGATTAATTCATTTACTAGAATAGCCACGTGCATCAATCAACAAATTTTACCACACACGTGAGGTCACACGTTATGAAGTAGTATATATCGTTAAAGTTGTTGTTTACAAAACTCCAGAAGATTCGACTATTATAGATAAAAGTTACCTGTGTACCAATATCATGAATATGCATGATTAATGACCAGGCAAAATCTAATTGCTAAAATAGAGAGGACAAATCCGATTCTCTACGGGATAGAAGGACATTTACTAGGTTTGGATTGTTTTAACCAATCAATAAACTTTGATTATTCACGTCTCGCAATATCTTCCAATCAAGTAGCAAGAAAAATTTACGCACTGACTGTCCATCGTTCAATTCTTAATATCGACTCCTAGGAGTTGCTAGTGATAATTTTCCGTACGACCGACGAGCGTTTCGTCTACATAACACTCGTCTGTGCGGCTTTAATTAAAACAATGGAAAGGCCAAATCAAATACAAAGTTAACATATTGGTTTGTTCAATAACAAAAAACATTATGTCAAACTCAACATAAGTTCATTTATGTCTAGCTATCAGGGTAGCAATAGCCAAAAAGTGTATTACAGCTACAATAATAGGAAATTAATGATGAAACATTTAAGGATCCGATGTACTTAGGTGAGGTTTTGGAATTCGTGTCAAATGTTCGGACTACTTGGGTTTTTTCCATATAATGCAAGGTAAAATATTTTGCCCCATAACACCCATTTATTTTTTCATATAAGTCTTGACAGCTCATGAAAGGTCATTAACCAAAATTTTAGAAGATTCTTAATTTTCTTTCTTTTGTTTTGAGACCCAAACAATACCAATGCAAATATAAGGTAAAAGTCCGAGTCAGCCTTTTCCCGCCATATTTTAAATCTCAAATATCTCGAAAAGGAGGTCCATGACCTATCAATATTTTTAGCTTATTTTTATCCTTAATGAATGCTCTACCAGCTTATAGAATCAATTTCAATTCTTAATTTATTAATTTTTACCTTACCTCACCTAAGTACATCCTTAAGGAAGCTGGCTTGTCATGTTTTAGATTCTTTGGTCAGATTTCCGGAATCCTCAGGTTTTATCTATTTGAATGCTTTGAAAAAAATTGCCTGGTGACCCCCATTTTTCTTTTTGTAAATCTTTTAAATGTATAATGATAAGCCATCTGTAAAAGTCTTATAAAATTTTAATTACTTTTTAACAGTTTTTGAGAACTTCAACTTGTCAATGATAAAGCTATGAAAAGTCAAGAGAGAATATTTTCCCGCCAAAATTTTAATGGCTTAGCCTAATATAAGCACGGTGACCTTTATATTTATTTTTTTTGCTCTTTGGACTCCTTTATTAATCCCCTATCTATATGAACTAGTGTTTAGAAAAGTTAATTATTTTGAAACTGAGAAGCGAACTCCCTTAAACTTTATTGGCAGATCAAACGTTTGAACTATTGAACAATTGGAATGTTGTGAATTTTTCAAAGCTCTCATAAAATCTATGAATAATTAAACCGACTAAATCAATCTGTACTTAAAACAAAATCCCTCTTTCGCGATAATGTTAGAATCTAGATTAAAACTGTCACTTACATAGATCGAAATTTTTAACATCAATATGTGGAAAAGGTAAAGGTTGCATTTTTTAGGGGGGTGTTTGTTAACTCAGCCCTTGTGCAATCACATCTAGTTGTTATCTGAAGAAAGAGGAATAACGAATCAAAGTGTACATGGATGAATCTCAGCATGCTCAGATACAAATCATTTTCGGAAATCACACAATTTGTATAGTTCGTTATTATGTTATACCACTGTCCCAGGTTAGGGGAGGGTTGGAATCCCGCTAACATGTTTAACCCCACCACATAATTTATGTATGTGCCTGTCCCAAGTCAGGAGCCTGTTATTCAGTGGTTGTCCTTTGTTTATGTGTTACATATTTGTTTTTCGTTCATTTTTTTTATATAAATAAGGCCGTTAGTTTTCTCGTTTGAATTGTTTTACATTGTCTTATCGGGGCCTTTTTATGAGTTCTCAACAAAAATTTGTAATTCTCATATGCTAAAACAGATTTTTTTTGCCAATGTTTGAATATTTAAGGTAAAATTATGTTGTATTCTACTAAATTTTTCAATGTCCAGAGAAAAAGTCACGGCCGTGTTCCATATTCGGAATATTTTTACTACACAATTGTATTGCATTTGTTTTAGTATCAACATATGCCCATTTTACAAAAAATCATACTGAATCATTTATTTCTATGAATAGCAGATGCTGCGTAATGGATTTTATTGGTTCTCAAAGATTATGGATGCTCTCTCGATTATATTAATAACTTTTGTAGTTGTGAAATTGTTTTGTATAAAAAGCACTTCTTATTTCTGTATATAGCATTCTTCAAAAAAGTGTCTGCGGATAATGAAGAAAAAAATTAAAAATGAATCTTCACCTTTGATAGATGCTGACGTATTTCTTTTAAATTCATATTGAATACCTCAACATTTGGATGCTGGCTTCAAATTATTTTTAAAATGCTGGTTTCCCATCACATTGGAATGATGATATCATATCTGTTTGGATGCTAGAATGCCAAAATATTGGGATTCTGGCATCCCAAAATATCCGGATGCTTTCATCCCAACATATCCGGATGCTGGCATCCCAATATATCTGTATGCTGGCATTCCAACATATCTGGATGTGGGCATCCCAAAATATCTGGATGCTGGCATTCCAAGATATCGGGATGCAGGCATCACAAAATATCCTGAGGCTGGCATCCCAAAATATCCGGATGCTGGCATCCCAACATATCCGGATGCTGGAATCCCAACATATCTGGATGCTGGCATTCCAACATATCTGGATGTGGGCATTCCAAAATATCTGGATGCTGGCATCCCAAAATATACGGATGCTGGCAACCAACAATATCGGGATGCTGGCATCCCAACATATCTGGATGTTGGCATCCAAAAATATCTGGATGCTGGCATCCCAATATATCTGGATGCTGGCATCCCAAAATATCCGGATGCTGGCATCCCAACATATTCGGATGCTGGCATCCAACAATATCAGGATGCTGGCTCCCAATATAGTTGGATGCTGGCATTCCAAAATATGGTATTCTGGCATCACAACCATTCAGATATACATTTTTTCATTATGTCATACGAATTTAAATGCTGCTTTATATTATCAACTGGATTTTAGTATTAATCCACCAATATAACACTCAGTATATTTCCTAAGGTTTTAATGTGTGTTGAATGCACATGAAACCAATCAAGTAAACATATAAAAAAAACTACTGATGAATGCCGGGAAGATGATTTTTTGTGGTCTTTGTTCATGTCCAGTGGCCAGTTTAATGCATATTGAGAATGAGAAATCATGGGTCAGAGTGTGAAAGGTATAATTGATCAACATACTGAATCTGACTCGTAAAGTGCTAGTTCACCATGTGAATGCTGATGTCAACAATTTTGATATTTAAACAACTATGTCAATGTACTAAAGCCTCGGTCACACCTTACCGGATAGCACGAACGGACGCCTAACGGATGAAAACAAAAGTTGTCCGTTGACAAAATTGTTATCCGTTGGGAGTCCGTTGATGTACTGACCGAATAAAACGGACGTGTAACGGATGCATAACGGACACACACCGGATATGTAACGTACGAGAAACGGTCACGTACCGGACAGAACGGATGTCGAACGTACATCCAACGGACGAGTACCTCATAAAACCGACACATAACGGAAGCGTACCGGATAAAACTGATGAACAAGATATACGGAAAAATCAAAGGCGACAATAAAAATACATGTACATCGCATAAATATTCAAAATGATTCTGTGTAACTGGTTTTGGTTTGTTCTTCAAAATTCCACCAAAGGGCAGTGTCTGGCCTGAATAAGAACTGCTTCATTGTGTTGACGTGCCTATACTCTAAGATCGATTATGAATAATAAGAATTCATGAACCTTAAGAAATCTGACATACCAATAATTGGCATTTCTGACGCGAAATTTTCAATTGGCATTTATCCGTTTCAGATCCGTTCATCATCCGTTTTATCCGTTATACGTCCGGTAGTAGTCCATTACTCATCCGTTCAACATCCGTTTTATCCGTTAAACGTCCGGTAGAAGTCCGTTGGTGAATTTATCTTCCAGACCTCCAACGGATGTATGACGGACACGTAACGGATACAAAACGGAAACGAAACGGACGAGTACCGTACAAAACGGACGCCTAACGGACGTTCAACGGACATTTTATCCGTTGGACGTCCGTTCAAAATTTTGAACATGCTCAAAATTTTCCACCGGATAGAACGGACGTTAAAGCCTCGGTCATACCTTACCGGATAGCTCGAACGGATGCCTAACGGATAAAAAAAAAGTTATCCGTTGACAAAATTTTTATCCGTTGGGAGTCCGTTGGTGTACTAACTGACATGTAACGAATGCCTAACGGACACACAACGGACATTGAACGTACGTGAAACGGATACGTACCGGACAGAACGAACGTTGAACGTACATCCAACGGACGAGTACCGGATAAAACGGACATCTAACGGAAGCGTAACGGATAAAACGGATGAACAAAATAATCTGAAAATTAAAGGCAATAAACCATCTAAAAATTAAAGGCAATAAACCATCTGAAAATTAAAGGCAATAAATCACATACACGTGTCTTCTCCTTCTTCTCCTTTCGACAGCTATAAGGTTTATATTTGCTATATTTAAGTTGAGTCTGGCCTGAATAAGAGCTGCTTGGTAGCGAAGACGTGCTCTTACTCCAAGATCCATCACGAATAATAAATATTCATGACACTCAAGAAAATCTGACATACCAATTATTGGCATTTCTGACGCGAAATTTCAATTGGCATTTGTCCGTTTTACATCCGGTAGGCATCCGTTTTATCTGTTATCCTTTGGTAGCACTCCACAGTTAAGTGTGTAGTTTCTCATTTTGGCCCCTGTGGATTTTTCAAATATGAGAGCTAGTGTGCAATAAAATTCATTTTTGGATAGCTGAGTATTAAAATAGCCTTTGTATTGGGTTTATATGAACATCAAGATTATGTAATGTATGTAATATAGGCTGTTTTCTGTATGACAGTCCGTATTTGCATGTCCCTACCATACATTGGTCCGGCAATTATTGCAATGTTTTTTTCCAACTTTTTATCG
Source organism: Mytilus edulis (assembly GCA_019925275.1). Lineage (NCBI taxonomy): Eukaryota > Metazoa > Mollusca > Bivalvia > Mytilida > Mytilidae > Mytilus > Mytilus edulis. Next base: position 27,989,334 of record CM034355.1, on the reverse strand, counting down.
CACGAACTTTGTGATTGGATTTTACGAAAAAATGAGGCGAAAGACACCCAATTTTTATTTGATCATTAGGAGATTTATGAAAACAGTTTCTAAAAAGGTATCACTCAAAGGCATTGAAATTCTAGTTTGATCAAAATTTTGGGGGGATATGTGACATGTCCACCCCCCCTTTTTGCAATATTTTATGGTAAATAAATGCAGAATGTTGCCATGGATACACATAAAAGGAATTAATTTTCACTCTTTTAACTTTTGAAAATCAAATCTATGGAATATACTGATTACATACATATGCACATGTACAACACAAACAGTTAGGCAGTCATTCCCAAAAAATGGGTACAATTACAAAATTTCAGTGTCGCCGGCAAATAACCACAAAAAGCAAGCTTCACATATGTCACAGATAATCTTTTTCGTGTTCTAAGTGATTAATATGTATACTAAAATAAAATTATATTCTTTTGTGATGTATATCGTAAATATATTTGTGTGATTTTCTATTCAATATACGGAAATCACACGAATTCCGAATGTCGCCAAGAAAAATTCCAAATATCGGTGTGAATTAAAATACTTTATTTCAGCTAAATCATGATTATATTTGGTTTTTTTATTTGACACTATACTGATTTGTATTCACAAAAATATTTTAGAATCAAAAGTTATAATATACACTTTGATTTACCCATTAAACCAATGTCGCCGATAAACGTATAACCTACCGTAACGTATCTTTAGGTACAGTCAAAACATATTTATATGATTGGAAATCATGCCCAAAGTGACTTTAAGCAAAGTTGATACATCAAATTTTAAAATCCTGGCTTTAACTTTTGTTGCAATGAAACGAAAAATAAAAAAAATCTTCTCTTTCTCTTTTTTTCGATTGTCGCATATAAGAATCCAACCTACGTAACGCGGATTTTGGAACGCACTAACCAAGAACAGATCAAAATGATGATTATTTCATTGAAAGCACCCATAAAGCTTCTCAATAATCAGTTTTGAGAAAGCAACTCAACAATATTGTTACATATTTCCATGTATAATGTAAATAAAACTAACCTCCGTTTAAATAACCTCCGTGACGCAGTTATTTACAGTTAAGTTGTCAGACTTGTTTTATCAGTATCAGCGGCTGCCGACACTGCCGAAAGTCATTTTTGTAGCAGACATCATTTCATGCATTTATTATAAAGAAAACAGACAAACAAAATACAGATTTTGAGAAAAAAAAATGTTGTTTTGAGAATGGTAGGTTAACTTGTTTTTTCCCTATTATGTGAGCAACATTATAACGTTTAATAAACGTTATATCAGCCATTTTCTTATATTTAAAATAGTCTACAACACAACTTGTGTAATTACGACGACAATCATAACTTTAACAGCGGTTTATGGCAAACATTTTAAGATTATTTAGGACTCATCAATGTAACGGAGGTTATGCAAATAAAAAAAATCTAAAGATGCATGTAAACACGATCATACCAATTGAAATTCTTGTACATTGTTATAGATACTAAATCAGTTCATCAATTATCACTAATAAAAACTAAAAGGTGATGTCAATCATAGACGACATCATTGATTTACGTTACGGAGGATAGAAATTTAAGGAAAAAAAGTTTTTTTTCTCTAACAGGACTTTACTCTTTTAAGATAACGATTTACTAAGAAAAATGTTTAATTCTGTTGTCTTGTTTGTCATTTAATTCCAATATTTACATTCATTTATATGTTTGCTGTTGGTAAGAACTGGAATTGTCCGTTATGGAGGTTTTAAAAAGTCGTTACGGAGGATAGAAATTTTTGAAATGAAACTATTTTGACTCCAAAACTTCATAGTTGAGTATAATACATACATTATGGTGTGAAGGAAGATGACATTATCTGTATAGAGCTAATAAAATTAAGTTGAACAGTATTCGGTTTAGGTAAAACATATTTTTGAGTGAAAGTTCATGAATCGTTACGGAGATTTTGACAAGAACAAGTCCATTTGACTAAAAGAAATATATAACTTGATAGAAAACAGTTTTTTAGTTTGTAATGTCAATAAATTGTTTAGAAAAGCTAGCATTAAAGAGTTAAGTGTTACTATGTATCAGCATTCAGATACTGGTTTGATATCAACCTCCGTAACAAAGATGGGGGTGTGGATTAATACAAGCATAAAAAATACATACAAGTAAATAATAGGGTTTTTCCTGGGAAGCTGTATTATGAAACTAAAATATTATACAGCATAACATTTCATTAGTTTAAATTTATTACTAAATAAGTTGTGAAAACTACTTATTTGAATTATTTTTTAAACACTATATTAGTTCAGACCTTAAAATTGGTATTTGCTTTCAATATATACAGAATAATACGTATAAATCAGTTTGCTATGGTGGTAAATGTAACCCATTTCACATGAGCCTGGATTTAAATCTTGTGTTTTTCTCTAATGCAATTTTTAAGATGACTTTATACAACACTAACCTCCGATACGTTCATACTTACCTTGTCTTACAAAAAATGCTAAAACTAGAAAACAACTAAAATGGTGTAAGTAAAAATAAAAAAACTGACAGACTAGATATAGACACAGAAGAAAACAACACTCTCTCTCTGCTCAGTTGAAATTTATTTTTAACAGTGTCTACATTCGAATTGTACCCATTTTTTGGGAATGACTGTAGGTTAATGTATTAGAAATCCAGGAATAGGAGATGATAAAACATTTTGTGGCTCATTTTTAATTTTATTTTCTAACTGTGGAGTGCTACCTTATGGCACATCAGAAAGCACAGAAATGCACTTTTTAAGATAAAATTTACCACAAATCTTAAGTCTTTTATGTTCTTGTTTTAGTTCTAAAGGTAAAAAATCTGCTAGGAATGCAATTTATGTTTTTTTTATTGTTTACTGTACTTAGCAACCAAATATACACATTTTGACACTTAGACATGTTGCGGTCTTAAATTTGTACTCAATTAGCTTCACCATTGTAACCAAAGATTGCGCTTTATATGATATTCTCAGAATGTATCGCTTTATATTTTTGAATGCGAATAAGTCAAATAAACATTTTAGCAGGATTTTATATTATAATTTGGCATTAATTAAATTTAATGATGCCAGTACTGCTAGAAATTTATACCCTGCTTGAGAGCTTCTAAACCAAGGTTAGGTATGCTATTTACAGCAAAATTGACCTATAAGTGCTTTCAAATACCTAAAAATTGTACAATTTGTCCTCTTTGAAGGTAATTTTATGATTTTAAATAAGATAATGGGAAAAGTTTTAGAAATTTACCCCAAAAATGAGACAGACTTGAGGTTTTTCACTATGATCCAGCATTTATTTTCAAATCACTTTTTGTCGCGTTTCAACATCAACTGCTAACCTTCATAAAATCTTTATTACTGAACCAATTTTAAAAACTAAGGTACCATTTTCATCGTAACAGCTAGTAGAACACAGAAAATATAATAAAAATTGAGGCAGGAGGGGAAAAATTTCACCTTAAGGTAGCACTCCACAGTTAAGTGTGTAGTTTCTCATTTTGGCCCCTGTGGATTTTTCAAATATGAGAGCTAGTGTGCAATAAAATTCATTTTTGGATAGCTGAGTATTAAAATAGCCTTTGTATTGGGTTTATATGAACATCAAGATTATGTAATGTATGTAATATAGGCTGTTTTCTGTATGACAGTCCGTATTTGCATGTCCCTACCATACATTGGTCCGGCAATTATTGCAATGTTTTTTTCCAACTTTTTATCGCACGAACTTTGTGATTGGATTTTACGAAAAAATGAGGCGAAAGACACCCAATTTTTATTTGATCATTAGGAAGATTTATGAAAACAGTTTCTAAAAAGGTATCACTCAAAGGCATTGAAATTCTAGTTTGATCAAAATTTTGGGGGGATATGTGACATGTCCACCCCCCTTTTTGCAATATTTTATGGTAAATAAATGCAGAATGTTGCCATGGATACACATAAAAGGAATTAATTTTCACTCTTTTAACTTTTGAAAATCAAATCTATGGAATATACTGATTACATACATATGCACATGTACAACACAAACAGTTAGGTTAATGTATTAGAAATCCAGGAATAGGAGATGATAAAACATTTTGTGGCTCATTTTTAATTTTATTTTCTAACTGTGGAGTGCTACCTTATGGCACATCAGAAAGCACAGAAATGCACTTTTTAAGATAAAATTTACCACAAATCTTAAGTCTTTTATGTTCTTGTTTTAGTTCTAAAGGTAAAAAATCTGCTAGGAATGCAATTTATGTTTTTTTTATTGTTTACTGTACTTAGCAACCAAATATACACATTTTGACACTTAGACATGTTGCGGTCTTAAATTTGTACTCAATTAGCTTCACCATTGTAACCAAAGATTGCGCTTTATATGATATTCTCAGAATGTATCGCTTTATATTTTTGAATGCGAATAAGTCAAATAAACATTTTAGCAGGATTTTATATTATAATTTGGCATTAATTAAATTTAATGATGCCAGTACTGCTAGAAATTTATACCCTGCTTGAGAGCTTCTAAACCAAGGTTAGGTATGCTATTTACAGCAAAATTGACCTATAAGTGCTTTCAAATACCTAAAAATTGTACAATTTGTCCTCTTTGAAGGTAATTTTATGATTTTAAATAAGATAATGGGAAAAGTTTTAGAAATTTACCCCAAAAATGAGACAGACTTGAGGTTTTTCACTATGATCCAGCATTTATTTTCAAATCACTTTTTGTCGCGTTTCAACATCAACTGCTAACCTTCATAAAATCTTTATTACTGAACCAATTTTAAAAACTAAGGTACCATTTTCATCGTAACAGCTAGTAGAACACAGAAAATATAATAAAAATTGAGGCAGGAGGGGAAAAATTTCACCTTAAGGTAGCACTCCACAGTTAAGTGTGTAGTTTCTCATTTTGGCCCCTGTGGATTTTTCAAATATGAGAGCTAGTGTGCAATAAAATTCATTTTTGGATAGCTGAGTATTAAAATAGCCTTTGTATTGGGTTTATATGAACATCAAGATTATGTAATGTATGTAATATAGGCTGTTTTCTGTATGACAGTCCGTATTTGCATGTCCCTACCATACATTGGTCCGGCAATTATTGCAATGTTTTTTTCCAACTTTTTATCGCACGAACTTTGTGATTGGATTTTACGAAAAAATGAGGCGAAAGACACCCAATTTTTATTTGATCATTAGGAAGATTTATGAAAACAGTTTCTAAAAAGGTATCACTCAAAGGCATTGAAATTCTAGTTTGATCAAAATTTTGGGGGGATATGTGACATGTCCACCCCCCTTTTTGCAATATTTTATGGTAAATAAATGCAGAATGTTGCCATGGATACACATAAAAGGAATTAATTTTCACTCTTTTAACTTTTGAAAATCAAATCTATGGAATATACTGATTACATACATATGCACATGTACAACACAAACAGTTAGGTTAATGTATTAGAAATCCAGGAATAGGAGATGATAAAACATTTTGTGGCTCATTTTTAATTTTATTTTCTAACTGTGGAGTGCTACCTTTAGTTAATGTACGTTTTACATCCGTTTTATCCGTTAGGCGTTCGTTAGGCGTCCGGAAGACGTCCGTTGGTGAATTGGTCTCCGGATCTCCAACGGATGCATAACGGACACGTAACGGATACAAAACGGACGAGTACCGTACAAAACGGACGCCTAACGGACGTTCAACGGACAAAATTTTCCACCGGACAGAACGGACGTCAACGGATAAAACGGACGCTTAACGGACATGCAACGGATATGGACGGACGCCTAACGGATAAGAACGGACGTCTAACGGACATAAACGGATTGAAAAAAAGTTATCCGTTAGGCGTCCGTTCGAGCTATCCGTTAAGGTGTGACCGAGGCTTGACGGATAAAACGTACGCTTAACGGACATGCAACGGATATGGACGGACGACTAACGGATAAGAACGGACGTCTAACGGACATGAACGGATTGAAAAAAAGTTATCCGTTAGGCGTCCGTTCGAGCTATCCGGTAAGGTGTGACCGAGGCTTTAGTTTCCAATAATTAGCTTATGTTAATGTTATTTTTCTGACTTTGATTACCATTATGTAAGACATGTATGCATTTTATTGACTATTTATACATGTATATGATGACACCAGGACTACAATTTTCAAGTCTGATATGCTCATGTTTCGAATGTTCATAGAATTTTTTTTTTGAAATTAATCTTAATGCAATAGCCTGCTGAAATGATATCAAGTTTAATAGTTCTCACGGCTTTCAGAAGTCAACTGGATATTCTTTTTACTGGACTAGTTTCCTTTTTTACAGGACAATCACACATATGATATGGACAAAATTGAAAATGTTACTGCTCATTTTGTAAGGCATATTATCAATCAAATGAATTTTATTAAACCCATTTTTACTGGTCTTTGCCCAATGACCATTAACCTTGGGAATGTCTGATTAACTAAGTCATCCAGGACATACACTCTACATAACGGATTGGTGACTGTACCTTTATTCAAGATGCTAAATATGAGGTGTGGTATATGTAAACCTGCATAATAATTTAGTTTCGTGTTTAAAAAAAATCATTTCGGGGCCTTTTATAGCTGACTATGCGGTATGGGCTTTGCTCATTGTTGAAGGCCGTACGGTGACCTATAGTTGTTAATTTCTGTGTTATTTTTGTCAATTGTGGAGAGTTGTCTCATTGTCAATCATACCACATCTTTTTTTTGTATACCCAATGGCATTCAATGTATAAATTAAGGAGATTTGTTTTCCGCAATTGCCTTTATACAATAACACATGTACCACAATGCAATATTCAAAAAAAATCTATTATCAATACTGGTGCACAGTGTCTTTGATCTGTGCATACTGTATATTGTCAGTATATCTAAACTTGCTGTATACATCTTCCAATGTGTCAGTACAGTCATCATGTCAGGATCCTCTAGTACTGGAGTCTTTCATTTCATTAACAAAACTTACATTTTCTTTTTTACAATCATTATCAAACTTGTATCTTTTTTTCTGTATTTTACTAATTTAATATTTGTTAATCATTTAATCAAATCAGTTACACGAACTGGAACTTTCTGACTTTCTATTATGATCATTTACTGCTAGTATTCTGAAAATCAGCAGGAATCACAAATGAGCTGGTGTTGTTTTTGATGTTTCGTCGTCTGAGTTTAACCTGTCCAATAACTATAAAGTGTTACGATACATTAATACACAACACATGAATAGTAATCAGAAAGGTGTAGCCACTTCTTTACAAATGCTGAAACGAGAAATAATACATGAAAGATTATCATCAATATTTTTTCGTTGAAACATCACAACACTAGGGAACAGAAAGAAATATTCATGTATGATGTCATAATGATGTAGTATTAAATTTAAAGATTGCTCTCTCACTCGTGGTTTATAAAAAAAAAATACTTGCACACCCCCTTCCCCACGAGAAAACCCATTATTATTCGAAGATCTTCATTCAAACTTCTCTTAACTTAAGTATTCCACACCAATAATATATGCCTGATGTTTGTGTGTAGTCGTTAAAAACTATTGAAAACGCATATGATCCACTATTTCAATTGAATTTTTATGTAACAACATCCAGATCTATACAATATGAAAGGGAGAACAGTGTGCAATTTCATCAATGATTTTTTCATACTCATCCTACATGTATTTAACGATTTTCGTGAAATTTCATTCCCATCTAAGGGTGCATTCGGTTAACACATTAATTTGTGTTGGTTTTCTTCTCGAGTCTAGTCCTGGAACACAAAACTCGTGTAGCTATATTTACATTTTCCTCAATTTTCGTTTTTTCTTTTCATTCATTTGCAAATTTGCGTTGTATTGCTTTTATTCAAGCTCCCAATGAGCTTCGTATTTAAAAAAAATCACGAAAATATCAGCTTAAAATCATTTATGAAAAGATGACACCGTGGCATATTTGTAAGACTAGCTTGACCCATAAAATTATCTAGCATACTATTATAAACAAGAATGTGTCCACAGTACACGGATGCCCCACTCGCACTATCATTTTCTATGTTTAGTGGACCGTGAAATTGGAATAAATTCTCTAATTTGGCATTAAAATCAGAATGATCTTATCAAAGGGAACATGTATACTAAGGTTTAAGTTGATTGGACTTCTACTTCATCAAACGAACGAACGAACGGACGAACGAACGGACGAACGAACGGACGGTACGACGCACAGACCAGAAAACATAGTGCCCCTCTACTATCGTAGGTGGGGCATAAAAAATTCAGTAAGCTTAGTACAAAATGTATATTATATTAGAGTAAATTTATTTTGAAGTCGGTAAATCTGTATTGTATGATATGCGTTTCTTTCTTTTTAAAACATAGTATTTAAAATTTTACATTCACTCTGATTCATATATGACTATGCGATATGAGTTTTTTCATTGTTGAAGGCCGTATGATGTAGATATTATTTGCCCGATTTTGGTATCAGTCCGGTGGAGAGTTGTCTCTATAGGCAATCATACCATTATTCAGAGATTACTCAGACTTCAAACGGTTGTTTTGCAAGACAAGCTAGGCCCATGAGCGTAGGACGCCAGAGTACTACGGCATATGCAATTATTCCAGTCATAATCACGTTCGATAACTCTGCATGTGACTGGTTTTATTAAGATTATGTTAAATGTACTGATGTACAGTAGTTGTCGTTTGTTTATGTAATTTATACGTGTTTCTCGTTTCTCGTTTTTTTTTAAATAGATTAGACCGTTGGTTTTCCCGTTTGAATGGTTTTACACTAGTAATTTTTGGGCCCTTTATAGCTTGTTGTTCGGTGTGAGCCAAAGCTCCGTGTTGAAGGCCGTACATTGACCTATAATGATTTACTTTTTTAAATTGTTATTTGGATGGAGAGTTGTCCCATTGGCACTCACACCACATCTTCCTATATCTGGTTACCGGTGTGATTATTTCAAAAAAACAATTACTAGATATTTCATCTACTTTACCATCCATTCGAGGTTTTCCAAATGTTAATAAAAAATATTATCATAAAATGATTTCATTAACAATCATACAATACTAATATATATATAGGTCTTGTCAAAACTTACATCATGATTAGGCCACGTTGCCATGTTTGTTTTCTTTGATCACGTTGATGACTTAATTAATATATATCCATAATCTAGCTATATCTTTAATTATAATACGAGTTAAAATAACGTGTCATTTTTTGATTGCAATGTAAACAGTGAACTGATTCATATTAAAGTATTTGCATGGGCGAAGTAAGTGTCGAACATCGTCTACGTTTGAAAATTATTTGGTCGCCATTTTGTTATAATTTTATGTAACTTCGAAATTTTATCAAAACAAATAGCATGTATCCACTTTAACAGAGAGAAACAATGTGTAAGTCTATGCTGTTTTAAGGTTAGACACCTATTGAAAAGACATGCAACTAACATTTTTCATCGTACAAATCTTCAAATAAATGTATATATATTCCCATGTCGCCCCAAGCTTTCAATGTAAACTGCATGGTTCGTGCATATAAATCTTTATTTTTAGTGTGAAAGACTGTTTCTAATAGATATATTAAAGAACATGCGAATAAAAGAAATTTCTGAAATACCAAAAGACACACTTCGATAAAGATTTGAAATATTAATATTAATTTATAACTAAATGAATACCGGCATGTCGTGTCGTTGTGAACCTCCAACAGTGGCCGCCATTTTCAAAATATTGCTAAAGACTGCCAAACTATGAACTTTTCAATCAAAATTTCGAAGCAAAAAGTTTGATACCTGAACTGATATGGTTTTCAATTTCATTTAAATGAATATGTTGTCGATCTTTTTAGGGGTTGGGAGGATATAAATAACAATAAATTAGTTGAGAAAATTGACTATACAAAATGGTCCCATTGCAATTTTATCGAGTTTTAACGAAGAAGTCAACGGAGGCTGTGTGGTAATGTCACCTCGATTTTCAAACTTATTTCGAAGCACGAAATCATACATCTGAAATGAAACTTAAAACATATTCTATTGTAAAAAATGTATACTGTAAAACGTGGGGTTGGGAGGGAAAATATATACTATAATAAAAAAAGTTATGACCGTTTGATCTATGTACCCCGTTCATTTTCATTGATAATCAATTGGCCTTTAACGATGTACAACTTAAGTGTAAAAGTTACGTGATGACCGATATATAGTTGGATATGTTATATTGTATATGATGATGTATATTGGATCCTGACACGTTAATAAAACAATTTACTTACTTTAATTACTCTGTTATATACTGTGGACGGTGCGTAATGGTTGTATTTTGGGCTGACCTGAATGTAAGTAACAATGACACGTGCCAATGAAACAAAACATGAAAAATTCCAGAAAAAAATAATCTAAAACGGTTATCTGGATATCGCATGCCTCTAAAATTCTAGCATTAGTATTTCCTAATTAGTTCATGATACACCGCGGCACCGTTAAAGTCCACAGCTCATCTAACTCCGAGTCCACAATACAGCTTAAGTCCACAACAAATTTCTGCTTAAATCCAAAACGGCCCCTTAAATCAAAACACTTTCCACTAAAATCCACAAAACTTTCCACTGAAGTCGACAACTTTCCACAAATTCCACAAACTTTCTACAAACTTTCCGCAAAATTACCTCGGCTAAGGTCCACTAAAACACCGTTAAAGTCCAAAAACAAAATTCCGTTAAAACCACAAAAAAACACCGTTCAAGTCACGAAAATCACAATACAATCTTCCTTTATCAAACATATTATTCAATCTGATAAGAATTGTCTACCAAGATGCTTTTTATTAAAATACCTGAATATAAAAAAAAGCAAATTAATTTTCTAATAATAAAAAATAAATTGTCCGGAATTTAACGGTATTTGTGTGTACTTAAGGGGAACTTTTTTTACTTTAACGGTTGTTATGGTTTCTTTTTTGTATTTAAACTTTAGCGGAGGTCATTTTGTGCTTTATCGGAAAGTTTATGGACTTCAGTGGCGTTATGGACTTCCGCCGCGGGTAATTGTTGTGGATGTAGCGGCGTTGTTTTGGACTTAATATGAATTGTGCATTTTAACGGTGCCACATACACCCTATTTCATGCGTTTTGTAGATAGCCTTCTCACAAAATCAATTGTGTTTTCCTTTATAACATTTGATTATGATAGCAGTTTAAGTGCTAAATTTCGGGAATTTAATATTATAATAATTGTTTTTTTTTTCCGTTTATGATGATGATGATAAACAAAAATCCATATCTTTCCGATAGGATTTATTTACAAAATGATTTTCTAACGGGTCAAATGCGCATGTGTGAACAGTATGGACGTTATTTTTTTTTGGCTCGTTAAAAAATTAACGAAATTTATAGAAATGAACTTTAAAATTATATTGTGAGAATTAATTCTTGTGAATATACGAATGAACTGACTTGTGATACTGTATGAATCAAAAAAAGGATGGAAATGGGAGTAGTAGGGAGTGATCAGTTTTAAGTGCATGAAAAAAGGTAGGCACGCTGGCACGGATAAATATGGTCATGCCCCTCCCACCGAAAAAAGGTAGGCACGCTGGCACGGATAAATATGGTCATGCCCCTCCCACCGAAAAAAGGTAGGCACGCTGGCACGGATAAATATGGTCATGCCCCTCCCACCGAAAAAAGGTAGGCACGCTGGCACGGATAAATATGGTCATGCCCCTCCCTCCCTGTCAATCAACAGAAGTCATGACCTTTCGTTTCGATTACACATAAACTTATTTGGTCATAACGATCTGTGAAAAATCTATACATTCACACGTTGTATCCAAATAAGTTCATCGGGTGAGGCTGAAAAGATAGTGTTACCTCCTCGAACAACATTTGCCTGGTCATATAATCAAATTTGGATTCAGATCGACTACGTCATCGTGTAAAAGAATAGATTGATCAAATTTGGATTCAGATCGACTTATATATATTTGAACCTCGAGATTTGAGCGTCATGCCATTATATTAGTTTTTATAACAAAAGTATGAATAATATGCGTTGCAATTAAAACAAATGATCAAATAAATAATTAAATTATACATAAATGAAAACAAACTTATTTACTTACTTTATCCGAACGTCGCTTGTAGTCATTATATTCCAATCAACAAGAAATGCACGCGTGTACGTCTTGCTGTATCATAAAGCTGGCTTCCTTTTATAATTGAAAAATCACACATATGTTAGAAGACTGACCGATACATATCGCATTAGTCTTATCTTTTGATACATTGATCAGTGTGTGTATATATATGTCTGGGGATTGAATTTCACGTCTTTGTTGATTTATAACAAAGATAACTCGAATGACTAATTAGATACACAGAACTTTCCTGCTAAATACAATTATTGTTCAATGAAGCCTACTTTTATTTGAGATGCGTGAGTTTCTCATTTATTAAAATCGCAATGTTATGATAAATGACATTTATTATATCCCTGTAAATAATAATTATTTATTGTTATTCTTACACACACACTTTTAAATTCATACCAGATGGACATAAGTGCACAGCGAGATAATTATATCAAATCCTCAAAGGAATCACTTTCATCATCAATATTATTTTACAATAAATTATCTATCAAATTTAAAAGTTCACGGAAAAATGGTCCCAGTCTCGTGTAATTTCCATTACGTTTTAGAACGTTTTCATTTCACCCAGTGGTCGTTTCTAATCGCTTTCATTTACCAAGAATGTGTTTTAGTCGTTCAAAAAATGGAACTACACTACTGGCTTAGACAAAAAAAAAACGACTGTATACAAACAGAACATTTAAAATGGGAACCCAATTATCTCTTCGCTACCACATCAAATTCCCGATTTTGACATCTGTCAGTGTTGTTAAGCCAATCAAACCACACATCATCACGTGATCAAATACCCTTTATAAACAGCGTTGGAATCCAACGTTCACAGAGTCTTCATAAACTATCGAGATGGAATCAACACAAACCATAACTGAGGGTAAAGAGATTCGAATGACGATTGATATATACTTGTTCTTATATGCTAGAAAAGTGGTAGAAGAAGTCAGACTTTTAACCAGAAAACATTGTTTTGGATGTAGAAACAATCATCCCAGTCAGAGAAATCATTCCTGTCTCATGATGTCCGAGTTAGAACAACTGAATATATACTTCGACGATGCCTTGGAAAATGTTGATTGCGAAGAACTCTTAGAATTGTGGAAAAGGGACACTAAACTTACAGACATATCATTGGAGTTGAAAAATACATTTATAAACCTTTTACAAAACTGTGAATGGCGAGAAAATAATTTACCAGACAAAGATGGATTCTATGAAATGACAAAGAAAATAATCCAACTTGGTGACCGCTTTACAAATTAACATTGCTAATTATTTATGGATTAATAATATATAGATGATGTTTCTGGTATTTTTTTTTTTTTTCAATTTGTAACTAATGTTAATAAATATTTAGTGTCTAATTTGCTTTCATTCATTTCCTATTATTTATTGTAGACTGGAAAGTAGAGAACTATTTTTCGTTATGACAAGGAAGGGAGGGGAGATAACGACGAAAAGTAGTTTTCGACTTTCCATCAGGCCAGATGCACGACAATATGAAACATACACAATATACATTTTATTATACACAATATACATTTATTGTTGACAAAAAAAAAATCTTTGCATGGTGTTATGTGGTTTTAATCGAACTTCGGTACTCATTCGAGACATATGAAATGTATGGTTACTTGTATAAAAAAAAACATGGTCATGCGGTGGAGGCGGTGGCGGCGGCGGCGGTGGCGGTGGCGGCGGCGGCGGCGGCGATGGTTATAAGAGGAAGAGGATCGAATGCTTAATCAAAACCATGGACGAGTTTTACTTATTCGTCAATAGTGGAGACTCGCTCCAACTTTTTCCCCAGAATAGGGGAGGACAGTTCAGAATACGTTTACCTAGATCACACTTAATGAAAGGAACGTGGGAGTGTGCTCTGTTGGAGATGACCTTTGTACCGGCTTTTGAAACGTCTACGCAGAGGATGTACGTGTGTTGCGATCTGGTAAGGGATGAATCTTACGTCAGAGACACTTACCTGCCACTGCTTCAATCCGTAGCCATCAGAAAAGAAGAGACCACGGAGATAATTTTCGAGAGACCGCTCTACCTCGCGTCGAGGGGAGGCGAGATGGAAATATTGGAAATCACCTTGAGAGACGATCGACTTCGCGTGTGCCGTTGCAAAGATGATCACGTGTTCTGCTTGCTTCATTTCCGACAAAAGTTATAAGAGGGAAAGTTCCACCCTTGAAGTGAGGATGGAGTGTCCTAGCTGTCAAAGAATGTTTTCGAGAAGAGACGTCATGTTGAGGCATCATCGAAATAAGCATGGTACTGGCGTACCACCACCGCCACCGCCGCCGCCGCCACCGCCGCCGCCGCCACCGCAAAATGCGACGCAAGAAAGTTTTCGTTTTCAACACCCGTTCACCATGATCGTCTCCGGTCCGACCTCCTGCGGCAAGACGTTTTTCGTGAAGGAAGCATTGCGAAGATCCACGTGCAACCCGGTACCGGAGAGGATCGTCTGGCTGTACCGACGATGGCAACCCCTCTACGACGAGATTCGAAAGACGGTGGTGCCCACCGTGGAATTCGTTCGCGGTATCCCGACCGAGTTGGAAGCCGATCACTTCTTCGATGCACGGACCAGAAACTTACTCGTGCTGGACGACCTGATGTCGACCTCGGCCAAAGACCGTCGCATCAACGACTTGTTCACGGAAGGATCGCATCATCGTAACCTGTCGGTGGTAGCTGTGAATCAGAACCTGTATTTCGGGAAGGATCCGACTCAGAGGAGAAACTGTCACTACCTGGTCCTCTTCGACAATCCAGTCGATCGCCAGCCCGTCGCCACGCTAGGTAGACAGATGTATCCGAGTCAGAGACACCACTTGATGCAAACGTTCCGAGAGGCCACGAGGAGACCCTTCGGATACCTTCTGGTGGATCTGAAGGCCGCTACACCCGAACACTTGAGATTACGTAGCGACGTCTTGGGCGGAGGCGAGGACGACGCCGAAGCCGAGGACGAAGACGTCGATTCCACCGGAAGCGAATCGAACACCATGGAATTCGGAGAAGAAGACGTCGGAAGCGAATCGGACCTGATGGCTTGCCGCGCATGCGGACTGGTATTTGCGCACGCCCGGGGACTCGTGATCCATCAAGAGAGGGACTGTGGCGACGAACCATCCGCCAAACGATGCAGAACGGAAGACGACGGCGTGGAGGGAACCTACGGATACGAACTGGAGTGTTATCTCGAAGACCTGCCGGCGACCGTGTGCTGTGCCGATGCACTGCCGGATGAAGTCTCGAACAGGCCCCGCAGTTTCGTCGTCAACACGGACGACTGCGACGGCAAGGGCATTCACTGGTTGGCGTTCCACTTCCCGCGAGAGGGACCCGTCGAATTCTTCGATTCGTTCGGACGTTCTCCGGAGTATTACCATCGTCGCTTCATGAACGTGCTCATCGCCAATGGACCTCAATACAGATTCAGTACGACTCAAGTGCAACCGGGATCATCCGATACGTGCGGACTCTATTGTGTACATTTCGTGAAGATGAGATATAGAAACATTAGCATGGTAGACATTGTGAAAGATTTTTCGTCTAGAGACTTGATGAGTAACGACGACAAACTGCTTGCATTGTACGAATGAATGTAATAAATATATATGAAACTGACATCTGCGTTGGTATTTTTTCTATTTGCCCCGAACACGATACGATTAATCGGTGATTGATGTTCACATCATGAAGAGTTGCTTCCCTTTTTTGTATCAGAGTTCCTCGATACGATCACGTGATTTTACACGATGACGTAGTCGATCTGAATCCAAATTTGATTATATGACCAGGCAAATGTTGTTCGAGGAGGTAACACTATCTTTTCAGCCTCACCCGATGAACTTATTTGGATACAACGTGTGAATGTATAGATTTTTCACAGATCGTTATGACCAAATAAGTTTATGTGTAATCGAAACGAAAGGTCATGACTTCTGTTGATTGACAGGGAGGGAGGGGCATGACCATATTTATCCGTGCCAGCGTGCCTACCTTTTTTCGGTGGGAGGGGCATGACCATATTTATCCGTGCCAGCGTGCCTACCTTTTTTCGGTGGGAGGGGCATGACCATATTTATCCGTGCCAGCGTGCCAACCTTTTTTCGGTGGTAGGGGCATGACCATATTTATCCGTGCCAGCGTGCCTACCTTTTTTCGGTGGGAGGGGCATGACCATATTTATCCGTGCCAGCGTGCCTACCTTTTTTCATGCACTTAAAACTGATCACTCCCTACTACTAATGGGACTCGAAAAAGGAAGAATTCGAAGGATCAAAATATCAGCGGTGAGAAACCTCAAAAACAAAAACAAACAAAAAAGAGTAGTACTCACAAAGTTAAAAATGTAAATAAACAATCGGCAGCAGTACAAAACAAAATAGATCCTATATTAACTTCTGCTTCTACTATGACCTCTTATGACTCTTGTCAAATGATACAGGGAAAACAAAACATGCAGCACTTTATTCAGCCTCAACAAAATTTCGCATCTCCGGTTTTTCAACAGATGTCTCCTATGTCAGGATATTATCCCGTACCCTCTCAGAGCCCGAGTCACTCGATGCCCCCGCCAATTATACAATCCACTTTAAATCAAGGCAGCGAATCCGGTGATAAAATAGATTTTTTTGGTTCAGAAAGTTGAAGAAATATTTAAAAACTGTCAAGTATTGATGAATTAACCAAAAAGATTGGAAATTTTGAAATCAGTGTTAAAAGTTTGACAAAAACTGTTGAGAAAGGTTCAAAAGGAATTGATGAAGTTGAAAAAAGTATGGAGTTTATGAATCAAAATTTTGAAAGTAGTAAATCTGACAGTGAATATCTTAAAACAACAATCACGGAAATTAAAAGTGAACACAGTGAAATGATTAACGGTTTCTGTTATAAAGTTCACCTCACTTTATTACCGTATCATCTGTTACAGTAATTATAATTGACAGATCAGCAACTCTCACATGCACTGGGGTAAAGCTGATGACCGTAACTGCATTCACGGTCATCCCAAGATGTCGGATGAAAAATTAGGTCAGTTTCTGTATTGTCTGTTAAAGTGTTTCTATATCATTTTCTTTACAAATCATACATTGAAACGATGTAAATTTATAAAAGAATCACTCGGAAATCACTAATTACTTCCGAGAAATGTGCATGAAACGGGAAATTCGATTTGAAAAAATCGTTCAGATGACCGTAACATAAAACAAGGATGACCGTGATTGGTAAAAAGATGACCGTAACTTGTAAAGGATGACCGTAATTTGTAAAGACTGACTGTAATTTATATAGGACGACCGTAACTTTTATAGGATGACCATCAATTCTAAGAAATATCCGTATTGTATTCAAAGCTTTTTTGTTGAGTTTGTCGATATCAATAGGAGATCGGTTAGCGGATATAAATATGTTTCATAATTATTTTTTTTAAACTATAATATAATTGGCCGTATTTTGGATTTGATGACAATGATAGTAAATTGCATATTTCTCGTAAATAATGAAATATTTATTGATAACGACGTTAAAATTTTAACACAAATTGACAGCGATACGACGAAAATTTGAAGAAACATGAATGTGTCCCTAGTACACGGATGCCTCATCTACACTATCATTTTCTATGTTTATTGGACTGTGAAAATGGGATAAAACTGTAATTTGGCATTAGAATTAAAAAGATCATACCATAGGGAAAATGTGTACTAAGTTTCAATTTTATTTAACTTGAAGCTGGACAAACGGACAAACAAACAGATGAACAGACGAACGTACGCACAGACCAGAAAAACATAATGCCAATAAATGGAGCATTAAAAACATTAATAATACATACGAATATTTGGTAATCGAGTCTGTGTATGGTTCCAGAGGGCAGATTCAAATCTTAATTTGTCTTGATATATGCAGGCGGAAACACTTTTGAAATAGAACAAAAGAATCGAAGCTCTTTGTTTATCGAGAAAGCGATAAATGTTTACTGTAATGCTTGATATAGTAACAAAATTTTAAAAAGTTAATAACAAATAAAACGACAATTTTCTTCTCAATTACGAAGTGTTTTACTTTAAAAA
Source organism: Mytilus edulis (assembly GCA_019925275.1). Classification (NCBI taxonomy): domain Eukaryota; kingdom Metazoa; phylum Mollusca; class Bivalvia; order Mytilida; family Mytilidae; genus Mytilus; species Mytilus edulis. The sequence goes on along the minus strand of CM034355.1, from coordinate 27,970,998 downwards.
CACCATTTGCATAAGTTTTCAATGTATCTATTACATAATAATGCAAAACAATAAGATATCTAGTCGACGACATGGGTATCTATAAGTTGGATGTAGAAAATCCGATTTTTTTTACCACGGACGGAGAACATATCAATCTTTTAGTTCAGAAATATTCGTGTCTGCCCTTCCATTATGTGAATCAAGAAAAAATTCCCCAAAATAGGTAACGATTGTATCGAAAAGAGAAAATCGAGTGCACCTTTTTATGTTAGGGCATGTTTGGGGTGTATATTTTGTCTTTAAAACGTACAAAGCAAGAGTATTTGATATAGCATCTGGCTTCAGATTCTATCAATTTTATATATCAAAGCTACAGATTGACTTTATAACGTAAAAAAATGACAGTACGAAAAGATGAATTATACAGGTCAAGTGAAATACCTATCTAATGAATCACAAAAACAGAGTAGGTGTGTTCGAATTGCTATTTTTTTTCTAAAAGTACTTGACGACAGTCTTTTAATTTGGATGATGAAAATGGATATCTTCGAAAAAATATGATTTTCTTGTGTGTGATAACTAGGGTTTATAATCTTCAACCACTGAAAATGTTTAGTCTGCCCTTCCACGAAATATTTAATTAGAATTTTTTTAAATGCTTAAGAATTTTCGAAAATTCCACCTGACATCCAAACAGACAATATTTTTTAAGTTTAATCAATGCAGACAAGATCATTAACTGATGCTCATTATCTAGTTGATACATTTGTCTTTTAAAATATAACTGACATATAACGATCGATCGTAATGGTGATATGTGGATAAATTTATCAGTTTTCAAGAGCAAAATTGGCAGAGAGTCATCCCTACAGTGGCTTCCATTTCTACGATTGTGAGCATGAACTGGCGTAATAGGGAGATAATTTTGAAGAAGTAGAATCCTGACTTTATGAATAACATTTCTGTATATATACAAATAACCAACAACGTTCCCCCTTGTGATACGCTATTCGTACAAGACTATTTTAAGGATCTACTTTGCTGGAGCTCACCTTCACTAGTTTAGTCGTATGATATTTTCAAAATATTTCTGTTATTTTATTTGCACGACAAAATGGAAGACGATATAATATCAATTGATGTACATGCATTGGCATTTTTAAAAATGTGTATTTATTATATGTCATTAAAAGGAATCCCAGAAATTAAAAAAAAATCTTTTGTCGAGCAGTTGCATGGAGGCTGTGCACCGCATTTTTTCATTATACTTGTAAAGTGTCATTTTATCGCGCTTTTGTAGCATGTTTTCCCTACCTGTTCATTTGCATGTCTTTTTGCAAATTCAGTTAAAAAAAAAATTAAACCCTCTACTGTAAAAAAGATACATATGGTAATCTTTGCATTTGAAGCACGTCTTATTTTCTTCTACCTATAGGATAATACTCTCATATTAATATGTTTATACCAACACGATTATTCATTTGATACAAAAAGGTAGTTATATAAACACGGATATTTCTTAGAATTGAGGGTCATCCTTTAAAAGTTACGGTCATCATTTGCAAATTACGGTCATCATAAAAGCAATTACGGTCACCCTTGTTATGAATCGCTGATTCTGTTACGGTCATCTCGATTGTGATTTACGGTCATCTGAGCGATTTTTTCAAATCGAATTTCCCGTTTCATGCACATTTCTCGGAAGTAATTAGTGATTTCCGAGTGATTCTTTTATAAATTTACATCGTTTCAATGTATGATTTGTAAAGAAAATGATATAGAAACACTTTAACAGACAATACAGAAACTGACCTAATTTTTCATCCGACATCTTGGGATGACCGTGAATGCAGTTACGGTCATCAACTTTACCCCAGTGCACATGTCTGCACATTCTTAAATAAACATGTAATTAAATAGATCAATTGAAGTTCTTATACACATGTTGTCATTCTGTAGTCTGACCATCAAACGATGAACTTGTTAATAAAAGAGGGACGAAAGATACCAAAGGGACAGTCAAACTCATAAATCTAAAACAAACTGACAACGCCATGGCTAAAAATGAAAAAGACAAACAGAAAAACAATAGTACACACGACACAACATAGAAAACTAAAGAATAAACAACACGAACCCCACCAAAAACTAGGGGTGATCTCAGGTGCTCCGGAAGGGTAAGCAGATCCTGCTCCACATGAGGCACCCGTCGTGTTGCTTATGTGATATCAAATCCGGTAAATAGTCTAATTCGGTAGGTCACATTCAGGAAAGGGAAGGGGATTGTAGTTACGACGTAAGGAACATATCCGATATCATTTGTGATACGGTTATTCCATAACGGTCAACCAACTCGTGATGGCGTCCGTAAAATTTACGAAGGGATGATTTCAACTTCACCATTTGGAACTCTTGGTTTAATAGCTTCCTTGTGAGCAGCAACCCTCTATCAAGAAAATCATGATAGGAAATGCAAGCACGGGAATATCGTATCAATTGGGAGATATATACCCCGTATGCAGGTGCTGCTGGAATGTTGCTACTTAGAAATGGAAAGTTCACAATTGGAAAGCTGAAATCATCTCTTTGTCGTAAAGTTTTGTTTTCAACCGACCCTCATTGTCAATAAATTAGTTATAGAAACTGGATTGTATTAGAATCATATTCAAAACAGTGTAGCTGTGGCCATTGATTGACAACATTAAATTATCCCATTGACTGGGGCAGATTATGTGAACGTGTGTCTGTAACGACCACTGCTCACTACTTACTTATTATAGAATTTAAACTGTGGGGTCACCAAAGGTTCTTAACGCCTTTAATATTAAAATAGTTCGAAAAATTAATCAGGAATAACTTTATGTTTTGATTTATATTATTGATATAAATCAAAACATCGTGTTATTCCTGATTAGTTTTTCTAATTTCTTTATTTAGGTGTTGAGAACCTTTTGTGACCCCACATTTTAAAAGTGACTTTAACAAGTACATAGTGAGCAGCGGTTGTTACAGACAAACGTTCACATAATCTGCCCCAGTCAATGGGATAATTTAAGGTTGTCAATCAATGGCTACAGCCACACTGTTTTGAATATGATTCTATTACATAGCAAATATATTACACATTTTGGCGACGAGGAAAAAACTGGATATTTAATTAAAGAAATGTGAATTTCTACAAGTGACAATGCCGACTTACGGGAAATTAGACTCTTTTGATGAATCCGAAGATTGGACACAATATGTAGAACGTATGGAACATTATTTTAATGCCAATGAGATAGATGAAGAAGACCAGAAAAGGGATATTTTCTTAAGTGTATGTGGGAAGAATACCTACAAATTAGTAAGGGATTTATTAGCACCAGCCAAACCAGGAACGAAATCACTGGCCGATTTAACAAAACTAGTGAAGGACCACCGAGATCCAGTACCATCAGAAATCATTCAGAGGTTTAAATTTAACAGAAGGACAAGACACAGCGATGAGTCAGTGAGGACATTTATTGCAGCACTAAGAAGTCTGACAGAACACTGTAATTATGGTGACACGTTAAACGCGATGTTACGTGACAGGTTAGTCGTCGGGATAAAGAGTGACCGCATACAGAGGAGACTGTTAGCAGAGCCGAATTTAACATTTGAAAAGGCATTGGAAATTGCTACCGCTATGGAGACTGCAGAGAAGAATGCACAGGACATCCAAGCGAGTGGAACAAATGGAACATTTCAGAAACAAATCAACAAAGTTTCAAAATCATATACAAGAAACAACTCTGGAAATTCGAAACAAGGAGATTGTTACCGGTGTGGAGGAAATCACTTAGCCGCTGAATGCAGGTTCAAGGATGCAAAATGCCACAGTTGTAAAAAGAAAGGACATATCGCAAAGAAATGCTGTAACAAATCTGCCAAGGGGAATTTAAGTGAAAATCACAGAGAGTTTAAATCACGTTTTAAACCACGTGCTCATTTCATGGAGCAGGATGAAAGTAGTGAAAGTGAAAATGAAGTTTACTCAATTTTTCATTTTGGAAATAAATCTAATGAGGCATACAAAGTGCAAATCAATGTGAATGAATGTGAAATAGCCATGGAAATAGATACCGGAGCGTCAGTTTCTATCATGAGCGAGGATACTTACAAGGAATACAAGTCGAAATTCAGAATCGAACCGACAAGTGCTAAACTCCGAACATACATGGGAGAGCAGATTCCTGTAATAGGACTTGCAATCGTCAATGTCAATTACAAAAAGAAAGCGCAAAATTACCGTTACTGATAGTGAAGCGTAAAGGTCCGAATTTACTTGGCCGAGACTGGTTGAACAAACTCCAACTGGATTGGAAGGATATTTTCTCCGTCGTTGGAAGTGATAATCAATCAAGTGATTTGAATGTGATCTTGGAAGCAAATAAGGAGGTTTTCAAAGATGAACTTGGAACTGTAAAAGGCATGAAAGCCAAGATTTATGTTGATGAGAGTGCCGTACCGAAATATTTCAAGGCTCGCCCTTTGCCGTATGCGTTGAAGGATAAAGTGGAGATGGAACTTGAACGTCTTGAGAAGGAGGGTCAGATTCAGCAAGTGGAATTTTCCGACTGGGCCGCTCCGATAGTACCTGTAGTTAAGGAGAACGGATCTATTAGAATTTGTGGTGACTACAAGGTAACCGTTAATGCCGTTTCAAAGTTGGATAATTATCCTATTCCTAAAACAGAGGATTTATACGCAACGCTTGGAGGAGGACAAGAATATACAAAATTGGATTTAAACCAAGCATATCAACAGATTGAACTTGATGAGGACAGTAAGAGGTATGTGACTATAAACACGCATAAGGGTTTATTTAGATACAATAGACTTCCGTATGGTGTAGCGTCCAGCCCAGGTATTTTCCAAAGAACACTTGAAAATGTTGTTCAAGGTATAGCCAATGTTTTGGTTCGAGTAGATGATATACTGATAACGGGTAAAACAAGGGAGGAACATCTTAATACTCTTTCTGAGGTATTGTCTAGATTTAAGAGAATCGGAATTCGGTTAAAGAAACAGAAGTGTGTGTTCATGGCCGAAGAAGTTGTTTATTTGGGATTTAAAATAAACAAACACGGAATATATCCAGTGGAAAGTAAAGTTGAGGCGATCGATAAAGCACCAAGTCCGACAAACGTGACAGAACTGAAAGCTTATCTTGGAATGCTGAACTATTACAATAGATTCTTAGCGAATTTGTCTCACTTGTTAAAGCCTCTACATGTACTTCTACAGAAAGACACAAAATGGAGCTGGGAAAAAGAACAGGAAAAAGCGTTCATAGAGTCAAAACAGCTGTTGAAATCCGCATCAGTACTTGTACATTTCGATCCGAAAAAGAAATTAATATTAGCATGTGATGCATCACCATATGGATTAGGCGCCGTACTTTCGCATAAAATGGACGACGGCAGCGACAAACCAATAGCTTATACATCTCGAACACTTACATCAGCAGAGAAGAATTATTCCGTTCTTGAGAAGGAGAGTCTAGCCATAATATTTGGTATCAAGAAATTTCATCAATATTTGTATGGACACCCCGTTACAATCATAACCGATCACAAGCCGCTCATAGGTTTATTTCGAGAAGATAAACCTATACCTACAATGGCCGCATCTCGAATTCAAAGGTGGGCACTGACTTTAGCTGCATATGAGTACACGATTGTATACAAAGAAGGAATGAAGAAAACTGATCAAAGAAGGAACTATCCAGGAAAAATTGAACCGTTTTCTTTTCAACTACTGTATTACGTCACAAACAACGCAGGACTGGCACCGTCAGAATTGCTAATGAAAAGGAAACTCAAGTCACGTCTAGATTTAGTTTTTCCAAATATCGAGAAGCGAGTTCAGGAGAGACAACAAAAACAGAAACATTATCACGATAAGAAATCTGTGAACAGACAAATTAATGTAGGACAGGGAGTATTTGCCCGAAATTTCGCAATTGGTTCAAAGATTAAATGGATTCCAGGAGAAGTTATTAAAACAATCAGGACCACTTTCATTTCATATTAAATTGCAAGATGGACGTGTCATTCGTAGACATATTGACCACATCAGAGTACGAAACTTCGATTGCAAAAACAACGAAAATGAACAAAAATGTGACAATGACAGTGATTTGTCTGATCCAGAAATAACTATACCGATAAGTACTCCTGAGACCGAACAACCGCAAATCGAGAAACCGTCAAACATGACTGAACAAATGGAACCACGCTATCCGAAGAGAATAAGAAAAGAACCATCGCATTTAAAGGATTTTGTGTTAAAAATAAATGGTTGACTTATAAAGAGGCATAATAATCCTCACAACCGTTTGGAGTGCATTAAGTACTTCGCAGTGTATGTGTGTACATATCAATTAGTGTAAGAAATAACAAGACCAGTGCGAACATTTTTATTTTTATTTTCATAGTAGGACATTATAGTTTCAGTGCAGACAAACTTTAACGAATGAATCTTTGTGATCTGACATTTTTATTTGTTTTCAAACTGATATGGACTTATCAATCAGTAGCCTTGAAAAGACATTATTTTTCTGTATTTGAGTTAATTTGTTTTTAATTTGTTTTTATCTAAGGCCGGAGAAGTGTTATAAAGTTCACCTCACTTTATTACCGTATCATCTGTTACAGTAATTATAATTTACAGATCAGCAACTCTCACATGTCTGCACATTCTTAAATAAACATGTAATTAAATAGATCAATTGAAGTTCTTACACATGTTGTCATTCTGTAGTCTGACCATCAAACGATGTTCTTGTTAATAAATTAGTTATAGAAACTGGATTGTATTGTTACATAGCAAATATATTACACATTTTGGTTTCGATTGTTTGAGGGCTGATATGGACGAATTACATGAGCGACATGTAGACTTACAAATAAGGTCTATGAGGGAAAACCTTGTGTTCTCGGGTATACCAGAACTTTCCGAAAATGAACCATCAGAGCAAACTGAAGACATTATAAAGGGCTTAATGAAAGTTAATATGAAAATGGATATTGTAATGGACTTTCAGCGTGCACATCGATTTGGAAAAAAAAACACAAATTAAAATCGACGACAGAGACACTTATATGACCAGACCAATAGTGTGCAGATTTAAAAATTTCAAAGATCGCGAATTGGTCAGATCTTTTGCGCGAAACCTCAAAGATACCAAATTTGGGGTGAATGAACAGTTCCCGGAAAAGGTTAATGACCGCCGCAAACTTCTCTGGCCATATAATAAGGAGGCAAAAAAAGCAAGGACAGAAGACGCACTTCAAACGAGACAAGCTGTTTATTAACGGCAAAGAAATTGGACCACCTACCGATCGTCACATGGAGACAGACAAAAGACAACAACAAGAAACAGAAGGCGCACGACAGAAAGAACCACCCCGTAGAGGTCCTCAACAGAACAACGACCGTCCCCATGGAGCCCCTCGTAGTAGACGTGGAAAACATAGCTAGGTAAACCGTCGAGGTTTAACAGGTCGAGAACTCTAGATTTTCTGACGTCAGAATATATTTGCATAGTAATTTCCAAAACACAAGGCCAATATGGCCTTGAAAAACTGACCAATCGACTCAATGAACTACAATGCATTGTGGGCTACTACGAGTAAACTACTACTTAAAACACGTGGAATTAGTGGGAAAACAGTCAACTAATATATTGTCTGGGACTCTCATTACCAAAGTTTTTATTCTGCAAATATATTTAATGTAAAATATATAACGCAATCTTCAATTTGCATGCTCAGATTAAAAAAATATTGTTTATTGGCTTCACGATTCGACTTTCTTTTTCGCCTTGCAAAAGTAGTTGAACCGGTTTTGCATTGTTATGAATTGAACCTGCATTAATTTCACGACATGACACAGTGAAATATCTAATGAAGTGACCACTGTCCAGTAAGAAAATCATTTGAGCTCTTTTAAACCTGTATAATGTCATTCCAAAATCATTTCTGCCTAGAAAAATACGAAAACTTTCATTGAAACTTTTTTTATGTACTGAATGTGTAATTTTTTTTTTATCAGGACCTGAACTAATGGTAAGAACATCATAATATTCAGTGTGCTAAAAAAAAGTGTTATGAAAGCGGCAGTGGCGGATCCAGCCATTTTAAAACGGGGGTCCTAACCCTGGACAAAAGGGGAGGGGGTTCCAACTACATTTTCTAATCCAAATGCACTGATTGTCCAAAAAAAGGGGGTCCATCCCCCGGAACCTCCGCCCCTGGATCCGCCACTGAGCTGGTACGGTATATAGCTCAATACATTTTTTTATAGTTTCATCCATCGATAATATCCGTTTGTTGCTAATTTTATCACAAAATATACCTCAGAGGTTTTTTATCGTTCGACTGCTGTCATGTTGACATATGTAAAATATCTCCGAGCAATATTAAAAGTCTCTGGATCATATTGGGTGCCATACTACCTATTTTTTTTTTCTTCTAAAACGTGCTTTGTATATAGAAATAAGAAGATGAGGTATGAGTGCAAAATGAGACATCTTCCAAGAAAGACATAAACATAAATTAGTAAAGTAAGCAGTCATAGCTAAAATGCTGAAAAATAAGCTATTAATGACCCAAAAATTGCTTGTGAAAAACAATCCAAACATAAAAAAAACCCAAAAAAAACCAGGCCCAATTAAATATATAAAAGAAATCGATCCCACAAAAAAATATATTGTATAGGAGCCTGTATTTCAGTGGTTGTCGTTTGTTTATGTGTTACATATTTGTTTTTCGTTCATTTTTTTAAAATAATTAAGGCCGTTAGTTTTCTGGTTTGAATTGTTTTACATTGTCATATTGGGGCCTTTTATAGCTGACTATGCGGTATGGCTTTGCTCGTTGTTGAAGGCCGTACGGTGATCTATAAAAGTTAATTTCTGTGTCATTTTGGTCTCTTGTGGACAGATGTCTCATTGGCAATCATAGTTACCACATCTTCTTTTTTATTATAGAGCCAACGCCACAATTTCCACAAAACATATCAAATTTTCCACCTTGTCGCACATACATATGGCTAAAAACATTACAGCTTATTTCCTAATGCATGTAGAGCAAAACTTTGGTTAGCTTGCTTGCTTTGTTTATATATTGTACAAAATATAAAATATACAAGTTAAACTATTCCTATATATATATATATATTGTTTAAAGATGTCAATCTTATTTTCAAAGCTTGTATAAACAACTCACTATACAAACAAAGCAAGCAAGCCAACCAAAGTTTTACTTTGCAGATATAAGAAATCAGCTGTAATGATTTTATTCAGTTTAGCAAATGTCCGAGCCCGTTAAAAAACTAACAAACTGAAACTACAGTTGCTGACTTCACTACCTTCAAAACAAAGGGAACAGTTTGGAAGTCCCATATACTGAAATGTGACAAAAAACAATACTTATAGATTTTGTTAAAACTGCCATGTATGTAAATATTCATCGCCGTTTTTACGAACACAAATTTCAAGGATCCCACATTTGCCTTTAATTATCTATACGAACATTGCTGTACTCGTGAATATCAGCACCGGCTGTTATCGACGCCTTACTTTACACTAGTAAGTTTGTCTCATGGGTAATTGTGTTTTTTCGCTGTTGTTTCGTTACTGTCTGGTGGACAAATACATGAAATCTCTGTGCCATAATCAAACATGTAAATGGCTATATCGGATAATTCAAACCTTTTTTTCTTCGCATAGAAACAATTCTTTGTTAATCTGAGCATGGAAGTAATACTTTATATCACTAACTACAAATGAGGATACACAAAATGAAAAACTAAGCGAAATTGTGAATCCCGCATTGCACGAAAAAATTTGTTGTATTTCAGTAAATAACACGTGTTCTTGACTGATTGTAAACACGTAGTAGTCCATCATGCATTGTGACTCATTTAGTGGATTGGTCAAAAACCTAGGTAAAAATAAAATGCGTCACATGTAAATAAACAATTACATGTGCGAGAACATAAGAATGCTAATTTATGCATTTCCATATAAGGTAGTGGTCCCGACCTGTTTAACGGACACTTTAAATGACAGTTTAAATCATTCAGATGGAACTAACTCTCACATTAACACTAGTATTAATTATAATCATGTAAATAAAGATATTGTTCATCGATTGTCATTAAATATTTGTGGATTAAAACGGAAACTACTGTATCAAGAATTTAGAGATTTATTAAAATGTAATGATTTATTATGTCTTACTGAAACAAAATTGGACGATTTAGATGAAATTAGTTATGAAGATTTTACATTTCATTATAAAAACAGGAAAAAATTTACTAGCTTTAGATCAGGTGGGATAGCTTTGGGCTATAGATCACAGTATGCAAAATTTATTCATTGTATAGAAAACGATTGTCCTTTTGTTTTATGGTTTAGAGTAGATAGAATATTATTTAGAACTGAAGATGATATAATAATGGGTATAGTGTATATCCAGCCTGAAAATACTCGCTATACGTCTGAAAATGCGATGTCAGAAATTGAAATAGAATTTCTTGAATTACAAAAGAATAGTAACTGTATTTTTCTTCTTGGTGATTTCAATAGTCGCACTGCAAATGAACAAGATTTTTTCAATATATCTGATTTCGAATAACATTTAACCGAATTTATAGATGTAAATGAGTTTAATGACATTCATGTCTTAGACGATCTTAAGATACCAAGAATACGTAATAGTTCTGATACTGTTGTCAATACATATGGAAGAAAATTAATTCAATTTTGTAAAAATAATAACATGTATATTTTAAACGGAAGAGTCGGTAAAGACCGAGTACTTGGTAAACCAACAAGTCGAAGTATTAGTGTAGTAGATTATATTTTATGTACTGCTAATATTTTATGTAAAGTAGATGATTTTGAAGTTTCTGATTTTTGTAATTTATTCTCAGATATACACTCTCCTTTGTGCTTGTCTTTAACTGTAAATGGTCGTAATGCTACACAAGGTGAAAGCGAAGTAATTAATTACAAAAATGTACACATTGGTAAATGGAAACACGAAAAGACAATTGAATACAAAAACAACATTGACGTTGATAAAGTAAACGAATTATTGTTAAATGTAATGTCTAAATATGATGATATAAGTTCAGTTGATCAAGGTACTGTAGATAGTATTGTAAGTGATATCACGACTGTATTATTGAGTGCTGCAAAAGACACTTTTGGGGTATTTACTAAAAATTCAAAAAACATTTGCGGGGAAGGGAATTTTTCAAACAAAGATTGGTTTAATAAAGACTGTAAAAAGGTTAGACAAGAATTTCGAAAAAGCAGAAGACTTTATAAACACTATGGCTCTAATTTATTTAAAGAAAGACTTCGACAGTCAGAAAAACATTACAAAAAAGTCATGGACGAGAATATTAAACTATACAACGAAAACCTGCGCACTAAGATGAGAAATATGCGATTCAAAAACCCCAGGGAATTTTGGAAAATTTGGAATAAAGTCAAACATAAAAACAATTGTACTATCACCACTGAGTCATTGTTTACTTTTTTTAAAGATATAAACAAAAATAAGTATGAAGGAGATACTTATGATATTAACAATGATGTTAGTCAAGAATCTTCAAATTCTATGTTAAATGAAAGTATTACAGCTGAAGAAATATTAAAAGCTATAAAACATATAAAAAATACCAAATCGTCGGGTGACGATATGATTGTAAATGAATACATTTCCTCGTCTATTGATTGTATGATTGATATTTATGTGTATATATTTAATATTAGTTTTGATTCGGGTATTTTACCCGAGGCATGGTTTATAGGTAATGTCATACCAGTCTTTAAGAACAAAGGTAGTTCTGCCGAACCACAGAATTACCGTCCTATCACTCTTTTGTCATGTCTTGGTAAGATTTTTAATTCTATTTTAAACACTAGATTATGTGATTATCTTGATGAGTACTCTATTTTACTAGAAAATCAGGCAGGTTTCAGACATGGATACTCAACTACTGATCATTTATTTTCAGTATATGCACTATTCGAGTTACTAAGATTAAGAAAGAAGAAACTTTACTGTGCCTTTGTCGACTTTGAAAAGGCCTTTGATTTTATACAAAGAAATTTTTTATTATTTAAACTTTTAAAGAATAATATAAATGGCAAATTTTTCCGTATTATACAAAATATGTACGAAAATGTAAAATCACGCATTATATTTAATGGTGAGAAATCAGAGTTATTTACTTGTGAAATGGGTGTAAGACAGGGAGAAAATCTTTCCCCTGCTCTGTTTGCAATATTTTTAAATGATTTACAGCATTTTTTTGAAGGCAAAGATGTACTTGGTGTAAATTCTATTAGTGATGACCTCGAACACGAGTTAACAGTATTTTTAAAAATATTTATGTTATTATATGCGGATGACACTGTGATGTTTTCCGAGAGTAGTGAAGATTTACAAAACATGTTAAATGAATTTGATGATTATTGTGAAAAATGGCAACTCAAAATAAATGTTAACAAGACAAAAGTTCTTATATTCTCCAAAGGGAGACAACCCAACAATATTAGATTTGTTATACAGAATAGAGAATTAGAAATTGTAACTGAGTATAAATACCTCGGTATATTTTTTGCTAGAAGTGGTTCTTTTTTAAAGACCCGAAAATATATTTGTGAACAAGCTACAAAAGCAATGTATGGTATTTTAAAAAAGTGTAGACAAAACAGTTTGACTATAGAATGTCAGTTAGACATGTTTGATAAGATAGTTTTACCTATTCTTCTATATGGTTCGGAAATTTGGGGATTTGAAAATTTTGATTTGATAGAACGTGTACATTTAAAATTTTGTAAGCTTGTTCTACATCTAAAACAGAGTACACCTAGCTGTATTGTTTATGCGGAATTGGGTAGATATCCTGTAATTGTTAATGCCAAAGTTCGTATGGTTAGTTTCTTATGTAGATTACTATGTGGTAAAGAAAGTAAAATTTCATGTCTTTTATATAAACTATTGTATATTAATTTTCATAACTATGGTCTTAACTGTAAATGGATATCATTTGTAAAAACTGTTTTTGATACCTGTGGAATGTCAAATATCTGGTTGAATCAAATGTTAGATAAATGGGTAATTAAGAGTATTGAGTTGAAACTTAAAGACCAGTTTTTGCAGAATTGCCTAAGCAAAATTAACACTACTCCTAAATGCTTATGTTATAGAATTTTTAAAACTGATATTAAATTAGAAAGCTATTTATCCAAATTGTCAATATATAATCAATTTTTATTGTGTAAATTTAGATGTGGAAGTCACCGATTACCTATCGAGACGGGAAGGTGGAATAACATATTAAGAAATGATAGGTTGTGCCATCTTTGCGAATCAAGAGACGTAGGTGATGAATATCATTATGTTATGTCATGTAATGCTCTAACTCAAGAAAGAAAGAGGTTGTTACCATACTATTGTACTCTTCGTCCAAATATTTATAAATATCAACAATTAATGAGCTCTAATAATTATATTGTTCTTGAAAAACTTTGTAGATTTATAAAAATTATAAATGTGAGGGTCACTTCTCCTGGTTAGTTTGTAATTTAATGTTTATGTTTGTATTGTTCACATGTGCTTCAATATTTAATGTAATTGTTTATATATTCTCTGTAACTATGTAATTTGTAGTTTATGAGGAATAAAATTCATTCATTCATTCATTCATTCATTCATTCAACTACTTCATGTTGAATAAAGGAAATTATTAATGAAAATGACAGCTATTAGAAAAACATCATTCCAGATAATTTTTACATCGTGATGACCGTTTTGGGTTTGTAACCGATTTATAAACATGATAAATACACGGATATTAACGAGTGCAAAATAACATTCCTTATCGCTTGTTATAAACACATCTCTTCAATGAAAACTGATAAAAAAAAATACTTTTGTTTAAAACATAAATTGATAATATGAAAATGTTTTGTCGTTAGATATATACATATAAGTAAAAAATATTGATAATATCTATGCAGACGTACCGAAAAATTATGTAAAAGCATGCGGAAAAATATCTCAAGAACGTTTTGAGACAATCCCTGCAAGGACCGGTAACTCTGCTTTGAAGACTGTTTTTGCGGGAATATGGATGCCTACTAAAATCCATGCAATCTTTAAGGAAATAGATTTTTTACAGAAGAGTGTCCACTATGCACTTGCACTGCACTATTATTAGAATAGTATAATAGAATAATATGCAAATGGATGAACATTATATATACATGTGCATGTGACCGTTATATTAATATAAAATATAACAACAAACCAGTGTTGATTTGTATCACTACAATATAATAGTTATTACTACAAGGTTGAATTTCCTGTCATTTATTTATCATCCACGCACGAACTTGTCTAAAAAAAAAATATCTCTGTACATTAACATCAGTTTCAGGTATAGAGATGTGCTTTTTTCTGTGATACAATGTAAGTACTTTGGACAATCAACAAGAACTTGTGGTCATCCGATGTTCAGTACTTCAGTAAAATAACATTTTCAGTTAGTTAATTTCCGCCTTGTCATACTTACATATATTGTCTGCTAAGGACATAGAACAATACTTTCATGGGAGGGGGGTCTGTTTCCTATATGAGTATTTCCCGTTTAAGCGATCAAAAATAATAAAATATAAAAATATTTAATTTAAGGCATGTGTCTCATTACAATTTTTTTTTTTGAAATATTCGAATGAATATTGCTACAGGAAGAAAATAATGTATATCAAAGTACAAAATTAGACTAAAAAGATATTTAAATTTCCTCCGCCTTCAAAGATAAATCATTATAATTTCTATATAAAGCTTATGCAATGTATCTTTTTTAGCTCACCTTGCCCAAATGGCCAAGTGAGTTTTTCTCATCACTTGGCTTCCGTCGCCTGTTTTCTTTTACAAAAATCGTCTTCCCCCTTAAACTATAGGATCAAAAACCAAACGTGACCACAATCATAATTCATTACTGGAGTACTATTTTCTAGCTTTAAAATGTGTCCGATGACCGGTCATGCAAACCAACATGGCCGACATAAATTAGAACATAGGGTAAAAATGCAAAAAAAATCAGAATTTCGAACTCTACCATTTGTTTATATATGCCAACACTGTTATACAACTTGTTATAGGAGTTATTGACCTTAAATGACAAATTTTACCATTTCATTTTTCATCTGGAAAAGTAGGATGGATAGATTTAAATTGAAAAATGATCAGAAAGACAAAATATACAGATAAGTTTCATGGTCGCAATCTTAATTGATTCCTTATAGAGATATTGCCCTAAAATGACAATTTTTACCAGTTTTTTTCCTGTTTTTGCTTTGTATCTGAATTAACGCAATGGACCTCAATAAGCAAAATTGATTAGCAAGATCAGATCTACAAATAAAACAATATGGAGGAAATATGCAATAGATAACGAGACACTTGAAGTCAAAAAATGATTAGCGAGGCAAGATGTACTTACAAGTCATATTTTGTCAATATAGCTAGCAGACTGTCAGTTAAAAGGATACAGAGATATAAGCCTAAATCTACATTTTACCCCTTAGTTTTTTTTTTATCCTTGGTGGCCATCTTGGTTGGATGGCCGGGTCATCGGACACATTTTTAAACTAGATACTCAATGATGATTGTGGCCAAGTTTGGTTTAATTTGGCTCAGTAGTTTCAGAGAGATTTTTGACGGATGACGGACACCAAATGATGAGAAAATCTCACTTGACCCTTTGAGCAGGTGAGCTTAAAAGACACAAATTACAGATCTAAGAGCTTTGAAGTGTCTGAAAGCTAATAACATATAATTTTTGTATATTCTGACTTGAAAATTGTAAATGGAAAAATTATAGGTATAGTGCAAGTAATATGTTTGTCGTAAATGAAGTTAGGTCCTTAATTGAAGGTAATTATATTATGGTTGTGCCAAATTATTAGTTTTTTTTTATGTCGAGCCGCTTGAAAGTACCTGAAAAAGTTCGTGCAAATTACTATGTAGCAATAGGTCAATGGGGAAATATTTCTTTTATATGAACATATTTCGTGCTTTCTTAACTTAGAACTACAATAAAAGTCTTAAGAGTCATAATTTCTTTTAAGGATTTTTAATTGACAGGTGCAGATGGATATCCATAGCTATATTGTACCTATCCTGCTCTTTTATGGCGTTCTACTAAGAAACAGTTTTGAAATTGTCTATGCTGCCTTCCAGGGATTTTATGTTTTGTTTAAAATGCACGTATCTTAATAAATGTATCCTTAAGAATCTAATTTACCTTGTGAAAACGGATTTGTTTAAGTGGTTAATATACTGTAAATATATTTGGGGAAACCTACTTCCCTACGTGTTGAATTGTAGTTGTATAACATCCGACTAAGAGGGTATATAAACGAATAAATTATGAGTAACTTCAGTTAAACGTCCTCAGTTTAAAGTAAAATGACAAAAGCTACAATAATTTCAGTAAGTATGTCTCATTGGCATATCACATCATCTTATTACATTACAGAGAAACCAGTTTTATCAATCTTATTAAAATATTGATCTCTGATTTCGTTATATTACATATGAGCTTATGTGTAGTTTAACGAAATCAGAGATCAATATTTTAATTAGATTGCAGATTTATATAAATCTGTGCTGTTTTAAATTTATGTATTATATTCTGATTTGTACCTTTTAATTTATGTATATTCGGATTAGAACCAAATGTTGCATATGGTTAACTTTCTTATTTGTTACTTGACTTGAAAATTGTAATACTGATATGTCACCAAACGTGCATGTATTACATTTCAGTTCTAAGATTTATGATAGGAGTTAAAATGACACTTAGGTTATATTTTTTAATGATACCAAATATTGAATCTACGCAGAAAACAATTCTGGTGTTTATCTCATTAATTTTATAAATCAAGTACTACTATACATAAGTAAAGAATATTTTATGACTTAATTATTTACGCCATAATTGAATGTAAAAAATGCTGGTTATCATTTGAGTGCATTCTATTCATGTATACATGTACAGCTATTTGAATGGCACTCGAGATGTGATTTTTTTATAATCAGGAAATATGATCGTCGTATACTGTCGATTTCAGAGAATCTCTTCGATAGTTTTAATTTTGTTATGTGAAACACTACTTTGTGATGCAAAGCCTGGCAACAAAGGTAAACCCCAATGGATAAAAAATGATACCAGCATTGTGTCCTGTCCAGACATAATACCAGAAAACATACAGAGACTGCAGATACTAGACATAATACACTCTGGATTGACACCATTAGCTATAACTTTGAAGGAGAAAACAGTGAGTCAATGTTTGTTAACCTTTGTATAAATTTTAAGTTTAACATTACTGAAAACTAAACATTAAAAAGTAAATTCTATGGTGTAGAAGCGAGATTGTATGCATCGTTGCGGGATCGCTGATCGGCTGATTCAAAAATAAAATACAAAGTACTGTGGGTACTATACCACGATTTTGAAAAACTTATATACAACAATTATCAGTACGTCCATGTCAACAGCTAAATTTCAGAAGAAAATTACGTAGATGGAGATATTTCACCAAAGACTAAACTAAAAGATGCTACTGAAAACGATAAGGTTCTCACTTTTATTGGCTATTTGAATTTTACTGATTTCGTTTGATGTTTGCATTCAGGAAATGTTCTACTACAAAAGAAACTGCCATTCTTCTTATTATTACGTACATTAACCGCCGTTAAACGCGTTAATTGATTGTATTTAAGAATGCAACTTTTCAATCCTAAAATTATTTCCTGTATTTTTATGGTGATGAATATCTTTGATTTGATGCATGCGTATAATGAATTTATTCAACAATAATTTAAGGGCAAAGGGCAATGCAACTGACTTTTATAATCAAATAAAAATATAATTTCAGACATCAAGGATCAATCTACCTTGGATGATGACATATTTAGATAAAGCTCCTATATTGTAGTTTACTTAAGCGGGCTGCTTATTGCAATAGGTATGTTGTGAGGAAAACTGTCAATTTTCTTCAATAATATTTCTTGTAATTTTCTTGAATTATTGTAGAATCAATTTCTATGATCAATTAGTGAAGGTATAACAAAATTCCGAACTCACTAGGAACAATTAGAAATAACGAATAAGTCCAACTCCTGATGACTAATGGTACACTAATGAATCAAGCTCAAACACATAAAACCCATGGAAAACAACTGTCTTGGTACAGACATTTTCTTACGTTAAAAATGTTGGATTAAACTTATTTATAGCTTAGCTAGCTAAACCTCTCACTTGTATGACAGTCGCATAATATTCCATTATATTGACAACAATGTGTGAAAAGTAAAATAACAAAAAAACTCCGTGGAAAATTCAAAACGGAAAGTCCCATATCAAAATCAGTGGCAAAATTAATGGTAAAACTCATTTTAACAGCTAACTAAACCTCTCACTTGTATGATGGTCGTCTCAAATTCCAAATATTGACAGCGACGTATAAATCAAACAAACATACATAATAGGTAAAGATGTCAAAAATAGGTCTAAACCTGTCAACATTGTGTTATAAATTTTAATCAATATAAAACTAAACAAATATATCAACAAAGAAAAACAAAATGGCATATAGAAAATCCATAAGCAAAAATAAAAGCAAAAAAATCCATACCACAACGACGGGATTTATAAGTACCGAGCCACGTCAAAAGGATATTACCAAAAATGGACTGAACAGTGAAGGTTGTTAATTTACAAATATGAATAATATTGGTTTATTACCTTCTGCTCAACACGTTGAGTGATAGTGTTTAAATATAATTTGTTGGGAAAGTGTATCCAATATGCAGGTGAAGTTGGTTCAATTGCTCATAAGGTGTAGGAAATTGAAAATTTCAAAATCAAAGTTGTCTCGCTTGTCATAGATTCTGGTGCTGAGATACTGCTTATGTTAAATTCGAAGTACAAAGCTAAAAATGAGAGGCAGAAGCGTGTCTATTGTTTCTTTAACTTTTAGTTCTGTAGTATATATAAATGGAACCCAATTAGAAAAGTTTGGATTGGTAATGGAATGAACATCATCAATATATCTGAATGTGAAATAGAATTATCTTGCTTCTTTGGTCTTCTTGTGTTCGACAATTATCTGAAGGAACTCCGACTGGTATGAAAATAAGAAGAGGTCGGGAAGGAGATGCGACATAGTTCGTTTTCATAGGAATGCCCGACAATTTGCTGACAAAAAAAAATCCTTCCAAATTCAACAAATATGTTGTCAAAATTTATCAAATGACATGAAATGTTTATGTTTGGCCCAGATGTAACATGTATTATTTAATTAAATGTATTTATTCCAGGGGTACTTTAATTGAATGAAGATTTCATAAAATGCTTAGAATAATAATATTTTCTTTAAAAAAAAAGATGAAAGCTTGATGGATTCAATAATTCTTTTATTGCTGATTAAGGGGAGATAATTCAGATGGATAACGTATAAAAGAATGTCGTTATTCACTGAAAAGCAGGGAATGGTGAGCATATTTTTTGGTTGATCTGAACACGTTTTTCGGAGTAATCCATATCGATAATCTATTTTATAATTTTTAGGTACCGTGTTTTTTATGTTTTCTTCTTTTCATGTATTATTATTTTCCGAGATATAAACCGATTTTTTTATTTGTTGTTTGATATATTTTGTAGATCAACCTATGCTTTAGAGCTGACTGTGAGTCCCATAGGAAACCTGATTATATTAATAAATAATCTTATGTCTTCAATGTATTCAAAAGATATAGCCAATATAACACGTGAATTCTATTTCATCAGAAAGCAAATGAACTGTGAACCCTTAAGGATATCCAAATACCAGGAAGAATGGCAGCGAATGGATATTGAGTACAGAATCGCAATAGATATCGTTGAAATCGCAGATGCACTTCAAAGCCGATATGCTAATATTTATTAAATTTGCAGACATTTCTTAAATGTTACTTTATTATTTTGCTATCAGAAAATTTAATGCAGTATCTGACTTCTAAAAAAAAATCAGCAATGGATTTCAAGACAAACGTTTAAAGCGAAAACTACAAGTTTATATCTGGGTCACACAAAGGAATATATTGATAAATTAACTTGTTAATTTACAAAATATTTTACACTTTTTCATATCTTTGTTCTGAATGCATTAAATAAACATATTATATGGGTTGTTTTTGGTCCCATCTTTAATAAATAATGTCTGATTTAATAGTTTCATATACTTCATAGACTTTTAATATAATCTGTAACATTATCATATATTTAATCCAACTTTCTAGCCCTTATCATACATATGAAGCTTCACTTAGATCAATTACTACTCGTATAACACAATACCATAGTTTGTATCAACTAATCAAAGTGCCCTCATGAGAGCAGGATAATAACAGTTTCTTTGTCACTAAATGGCAAAGTATGGATTTTTCTCATTGTTGACGGTCTTATGGTTGCATATAATTGCTAACATCCATTTCATTGGAACTTTGGTGGGTAGCTGTCTCATTGGCAATCATAGTGTATATCCTTACTTGTATATTTAACCGTGGTATCAGTGATGATAATTGTTCTATTCAATGTATTGCTGTTTTTATATTTCGTTTCATTTTGAAAACACATGTTCATTTTTAATTGTTATATTTGATGACAGTACAATATTTGGATAAACATTACTGATTTACTTGCTCAATTACTCCTTTCAATAAAACACAAATCATGAAATTACTTGTAATTGGTGTTACCAAATTGTGTTTCATTACTTTCAATTTCTCACAACAGAAATACCAGACATACAATTTTGTACGTCATACACACGTATCGTCTACATAAGAAAAAGTTGTGGTGCTCGATTCAAAACAGATGGAATGTCAATAAGAAGAATTGTGTGAACAAAAACAAAAACTCCGAAAAGAGAGGCGAAAAACACCAAAGGAACATTTAAACTCAGAAGTGGGAAGCAAACTGACAACGGTATGGCTAAGAAAGGAAAAGGACCCAAAGGTTAACAACAAAGAAAAGTAAAGAACAACACGAATCAAATCAAAATTCAGGGGTGATCACAGGTGCTAAAAAAAGGTAAATAGATCCTGCTCAACTAGTGGTAGCCGTCGTGTTGTTCATGTAAGTAAACAAGCCCGGTGATAAACCTAGTTCGGTCACATTTGAGGATAAGAGGACAGGATTGTCACGAGTAACAACAATTAGAACATATTTATCCGTCGTCCTCTATGAAACAGTTATTATATAACTATGGAACGCCACAGCTGTCTTATGTGGTGCTCTGACATTATGTGATATCGTTTGATCATTACTTGATGATATTTTGTTATTACGTAATATGGTTTTGACATAACTTGATAATGATGTTTTGATACTGCTCAATACGGTACCGTCATTACTTGATGATATTTTGATATTACCTGACAGGGTAACGTAAAAACTTGTTATGGTTTGTCATTGCTTGATATGTTTTCAACATTATTTAATGTAGTTATGTTGTTAGGCAAAGTGGTTGTGCCATTCGGCAATGTGGTTTTAACATTACTTGATGTCTATATGGATTTACTTAAAGCAGTTGTTTCATTACATGATGTAATTCTGTTATTTCGTAATGATGGTGGTTTTATTTTTTAAGAGGCTTTGACTTTTCTCTGCATGATATGTTTATTCCCGTTTTTTATGTGGTTTTGCTATTCTTTGATGTGGTTATGTCATTACTTGATGAGGTAACACCACGTGACAAATCGGGATACAGAAGTTACCGCCATATTTTCTAAATGGAAGAAGTTTTAACACATTGCAGATTTGAACGCCTAATACCAGTTTTCCAAAGGGAACACATTTCTCCTACCTTAGTTTGTAAACTGTCTTTCTTTGAATTGCAATGTGTGGGTGTGTCTAATAGCCAAGAAATGATGAAATTGATAACATATTGTATAAAGTATAGTAATGTGAAACCAGACAGATTGCGACGTGGAGAAGCTGGACCACCAGTTTACGAGATTCCAAAAGAAATCATTGCATCACTGAAAATGGGTTTAAAATAAGTGAAATCGCTAAATTGCTGTCAGTATCGGAAAGTACCGTGTAGAGGCGAATGCGAATGTATAACATCAGCAAATTAAATTTTACTGACAAAATGACAGATGCAATGATATTTTATGCATTTCAGCAACGAAGGTAAGTTAGATAAAAAGACGCATCCGTTTAGCTGGGTAAAAATTGTCAGAAGCGGATTTAGGGGGGGGGCAGGGTGGCCAGCTAGGCCCTCTATTTTCTGGAAAAATTTGGTTGATTATATAGGGAATCACTGAAGCATGACCGGAGCGGGCCCCCTCTTAGGTAGTCAGTGGGCCCCACTTATGACAATTTCTGGATCCTACACTAATGGAAAAAAGCTACCCCGACTCTTCCTATTGCAGACATTAATTCCCCTGTCTCTTGTTGGAGAGTTAAGCAATCTCTGAACATTAAAAAAAAACTTGCAACAATCAATGCAGGTCCATAGGTAGTCTAAGTCCAAGGATTGTTGCAAGGCAAATTGACTTTAATTCTCTTTCCAGTAAACTATTATTTTCTATTCGCTTTTGAAAAACCAAACCTTCAACACTGTCGTTTAACCATGCACAAACTACCTAACCGGGTATAGTTGGAAATTTCGATTCACTACAATAAACAGTGAAAGTGCAACAAATGAATATTACCAGTATATGGTTAAATTGTTTTTCATATATATCTATGATAGCGGACATGAGTGTGATTATTCGTTTATACGTTTTGTATAGTATTCTCCTCTTCATATTTTAGATAGGTACAAATGCTGTATAACGGATCATACATTATCTAGTTGATTAATACATTGATTGGTGATAGTATGAAATTCAAAACAGTGTAGCTGTGGCCATTGATTGACACATTAAAATCATCCATTTACTGGGACAATTTACGTAAACGTTTGTCTGTAACGACCACTGTTCACGACGTACCTACGATAGACATTTAAACTGTGGGGTCACCAAAGGTTTCTTAACGCCTTTAATTATAAAATAATTCGAAAAATTAATCAGGAATAACCTTTGTGTTTTGATTTATATAATTGATATAAATCAAAATATC
The DNA here is from genome assembly GCA_019925275.1 of Mytilus edulis. Taxonomy (NCBI): domain Eukaryota; kingdom Metazoa; phylum Mollusca; class Bivalvia; order Mytilida; family Mytilidae; genus Mytilus; species Mytilus edulis. The sequence goes on along the minus strand of CM034355.1, from coordinate 27,947,775 downwards.
GTGTTATTTCTGATTAATTTTTCGAATTACTTTATTTAGGTGTTGAGAACCTTTGTTGACCCCATAGTTTAAGTGTCTTTAAAAAGTACATAGTGAGCATTGGTCGTTACATACAAACGTTCACCTAAATTGTCCCAGTCAATGGATGATTTTAATGTGTCAATCAATGGCCACAGCTACACTGTTTTGAATTTCATTCTATTTCCCCTCCGTTATTTAATAAACTCTTGTTAGAATCAGGCATCTTTTTTTGTTGTATATAGTACGTATGAATACGCAGCCACGTCCGGTCTGAAAGGAATTTATTCTTGGTACTCATTAGCAGAACTACTTAAAATAAAAAATAAACTTTCAAAGTTTGATTCTTCATTCAAACTTTGTCTGCATGGGAATTAAAAACTAATTGTCAGTCTGAGGAACATTTAAATTGCAATAATTTTATTCATATAAAAAAGAAGATTTGGTATGATTGCCAATGAGACAACCGTCAACAAGAGACCAAAATGACACAGACATTAACAACTATAGGACGCCGTACGGCCTTCAACAATGAGAAATGCCCATACAGCCTAGTCAGCTATAAAAGGCCCCGATAAGACAATGTAAAACAATTCAAACGAGAAAACTAACGGCCTTATTTATATAAAAAAAAATGAACGAAAAACAAATATGTAATACATAAACAAACGTCAACCACTGAATTACAGAATCCTGACTTGGGACAGGCACATACTTAAATAATGTGGCGGGGTTAAACATGTTAGCGGGATCCCAACTCTCCAGCTAACCTGGGACAGTGGTATAACAGTACAACATAAAAACTAACTATAAAAATCAGTTGAAAAAGGCTTTTACTCTCAAAATGTAGGCTCAGTGATTTGGAAAGGTACAGAAACATTCCAAGAGCACAAAGATTATGTAACAAATGTGGAGTCCTAGATGACAATAACATATCATTGCGTTCTAATCTTTTTGCTTATCTAAAAGACTATATGTACCATTATTTCAACATCTTGATTCATTTAATTAATACCTAAAACTCATTATAAACCCCATCCCTGAACTTGTTTGTCATATTGGTTTCCTCATTAAACGGGCTATAGAACTGAGGGGGTCACCCCCATGTCAGACAAGCTTATAATGCTGGTTTTTTTTACATAAATGTATAATTAAACTCTAAAAATATGTTCTATTATTTTATATATTGCATTGTATTACATTATATTGCATTATATTGTATAATTATTTGATTAATTTAGGTGTAATTTTGCAATAAAGATTATATGTATATCAGACCCCCCCCCCCCCCCCCCCCACCTATTTCCCCTAATATCATAGCCGTGTTCTAAGCGACACGTACATGCAGGTCATAAATTAATTTGTTGAATGAAATTAAACCGGCAACTAGTGATGGATGCCGTAGAGGGTCCACAGGAGTTTCCAGCGATGATTTCTTGACATGGGTTGTAATTCTGAATCAATGGGGTCGCAATGAACCTTCTGTTAGCTTCGAACGCAGGAGGTTGTTGATACCTAATCTACACTGCTATCCACTATACACACTGATCTTTAGAATGGAATCAAATACAATTACAGTGTATGAGTAGCGTGTAGCCAGGATAATATTAAAAATAGAACTTTATGCTTCAACTCAGCGTGGTCCAGTGAGTTTATTAACATGGTAATGTGCACAGTATTTTAAAATACTTTGATAAAAGTTCACCGAAATACTCGAATAATTGTCATCTTTCAAAGTTACGCCCATCTTGTGTCGGTTACGACTATCATCCAAAATACTATAGTTGAAGTTACGACCATCACACTTTTAAGTTATGACCATCATGCTTGAATTTTTAAATGACTATTTTTACGAAAATTTGAAAACATTTATGTATTTAATTTGGCTTCAATATCAACGCTCTCAAGATAAGTGTGTATGAGACAGGCGGTTTGGCTCGAAAATCGGAAAAGAAAAACTTATCCCTAGAGTAGTCTCCCATTTCCGGATGGTCGTAATTTTAAGCTTTTTCCCCGTTTCGGGCCGAATCCTTATATCGTTGATATGTCAAGTCAATGCACTATTATTGTCTTTATACTGCAATAAAAAAAAACATTTTTCAACTGTTGTTTAATGGCTTAATGTTATCATTTGATTTAAATATTGGGTAACTTATCCCTTTTATAAAAGGCCTCATATCATGCTGGCGGAGAAATATACAGCACGATGAAATGTACATTACCTGTTGAAATTCGCAATCGATTGTAAACGGAATTTGTTTGAGAATGAACTAAAATATCTACAATAAGCATTAAACAAAATGATTTATAGTGCCACGGTGCAGACCAAAATTATTAACAAGTGAAATATGTTTTTTTTAATAAAAATTGCAAAAGAAATAAGTTTGAGTCGTTATATACATTGAAAACAAGAACAGATTGTATAGGTCGTAATGAATAATTTATTATAATTTCGGCAATTTCTATTTCAATATTCATCAGGAAAAGTGATATCATGTCAGTGACTGTATATATGACACAGAAATAAACGGTCAACGCAATTTGACTGCTCAAATAGAACGAGTACTGATGTTGTTTATCATCTAAACAACGTGTTTTATAGTTCTTTCATTTGTCTTTGTATTATTAATATAACTTTTACTGTTTAATGGTTTTATGTAATATCCGTTTGACGTGGCTCGGTACTTATACATCTCGTCAATGTGTTTGTATTGTCTTTCATTTTTTGGTAATGTGTTTTGTATATATGCGACTTTTTGTATTTCTTTGGTTCTTATAACGTGACTCTGTACTTTAAAAGATCCTGACGGTATGATATTGTTCTATTTAATGTCATTTAATATGATATATTTCTATTATGAATTACAATATACGTTGAACCACAAACGAGGCCCCTCATGGGGGGGGGGGGGGGGTCCTAGTAATCACATAATCACCATTTTTTGCCAATATAATCACATAATCATTAAATATTTGCTTATCTTTAGTAATCAAATAATCATAAACTAAAAAATACAGTCCTAGGTAATCAAATAATCATGAAATATTTGGCTTAATAATCAAATAATCATAAACTAAAAAATACAGTCCTAGGTAATCAAATAATCATGAAATATTTGGCTTAATAATCAAATAATCATTAAAAAAACGGCCAAATAATCACATAATCAAAAACCCCATGAGGGCCCTCACAAACGTCAAAATCATTCAATCGCGTAGTAGAATTAACTATTTGTGTATTCTTATAAATTCTATATATAACTTTTGGACTAGTTTAAATCTCGGTCTATTTCTGAAATTTATTCTTACATACTTTTGATTTTTTAACCCTGTATGCTAACATTGCCTAGGTAAATTTTAAGATTGTCTGTATGCACATTGAACGACAAATCTATGTGACGTATAAAATTTTCTGACGTCAGACACACAAATCAATGAATGTGTTTGTAGATAGATGTGTTTGTGTTCTATTAAATTGTTCCTTTAAAAATTGTTATACGATGATGACTGGTGTACCCATATTCCGACTATTTTATTCATTGTGTCTGTTTAGTTAACGCATCAATGTAAATATAACGGAATTTAATGAGACTGTCATCAAAGTCAGAGGATTAACCCAATAAAGCCAGGTTTAAATCACCATTTTCTACATTTGAAAATGCCTGTACCAAGTCAGGAATATGACAGTTCTTGTCCATTCGTTTTTGATGCGTTTGTTATTTGATTTTGCCGTGTGTTTATGGACTTTCCGAATTGATTTTCCTCAAAGTTCAGTATTTTTGTTATTTTACTTTTTGATGATATCTATGCACACGTACCGAAAAAAATGTGTAAAATTCCGAGGAAGAATATCTCAAGAACGTTTTCAGACAACCCTTCCAAGGACCGGTAACTCTGCTGTGAAGACTGTTTTTGTGGGAAAATATGAATACCTACTCATATCCAATCTATAAGAAAAACAGAATTGTTACAGAAGAGTGTCCACTATGCACTTGCACTTTACTATTATTAGAATAGTAGAATAGAATGATATACAAATGGATGAAAATTATATATACATGTAACTGTTATATTAATATAATATATAACAACAAACCCGTGTTGATTTGTATCACTACAATATAATAGTCATTTTTGATAGGTTGAATGTCCTGTCATTATTCATCATCTAAGCATGAACTTGTCTCAGAAAAAATATCTCTGTACATTAACCTCTGTTTCGGGTATAGAGATGCGATTTTTTTCTGTGACAAGTACTTTTGACAATCCACAAGAACTTGAGGTCATCCGATGTTCAGTACGTCAGTAAAAATAACATTTGCAGTTAGTCAATTTCCGCCTGGTCATACTTACATACTTACATTTAACGTTCATCCAAGGACATAGAAAAAATACTTCCATGGAAGGGGGGCTGTTTCCTATGATTATTTCCCGTTTAAGCGATCAAAAATAATAAAATATAAAAATATTTAATTTAAAGCATATGTCTCATTACAATTTTTTTTTAGAAATGTTAGAATGAATATTGCTACAGGAAAAAAATAATGTATATCAAAGATAAATCATAATGATTTATATGTTAAGCTAATACAATGTATCTTTTTTCAGATCACCTTGTCCAAAGGGCCAAGTGAGATTTCCTCATCACTTGGCGTCCGTCGTCTTTTTTTTTTTTTACAAATATATTCTCTCCCTTAGGGCCAAAAACCAAACGTGACCACAATCATTACTGGAGTACTAGTTTCTAGCTTTAAAATGTGTCCGATGACCCCCCATGGCAACCAACATAGCCGACATAAATTAGAACATAGGAATAAAATGCAAATAATTCAGACTTTCGAGCTCTACCATTTGTTTATATAGTCACTGTTATACAACTTGTTATAGGAGTTATTGACCTTAAATGCCAGAGTTACCCATTTTATTTTTCATCTGGAAAAGTAGCATAGATAGATTTAAACTGAAAAATGATCAGAAAGACAAGATATACAGATAAGTTTCATGGTCGAAATCTTAATTGATTCCTCATAGAGATATTGCCTTTTAATGACAATTTTTACCAGTTTTTTGTGTTTTTGGTTGTATCTGAATTAAAACAATGGACTTCAATAAGCAAAATTGATCAGCCAGCAAGACCAGATCTACAATTAAAACAATATGGAAGAAATATGCACTAAATAACGAGACACTTGAAGTCAAAAAGTGATCAGCGAGGCAAGATGTACTTACAAATCAAATTTTGTCAATATAGCTAGCAGACTGTCAGTTAAAAGGATACAGAGATATAAGCCAACTTCCTCATTTTACCTCTTAGTTCTATTTTTAGTAATGTTGGCCATCTTGGTTGGATGGCCGGGTCATCAGACACATTTTGAAAACTGATACTCAATGATGATTGTGGCCTAGTTTGGTTAAATTTGTCTCAGTAGTTTCAGAGAAGATTTTTGTCGGACGACGGACGCCAAATGATGAGAAAAGCTCACTTGGCCCTTTGGGCAGGTGAGCTAAAAAGACACAAATTACAGATTTAAGAGCTTTGAATATTCTGAAAGCTAATAACATATAATTTATATATATTCTGACTTGAAAATTATAAATAGAACAATTATAGATAAGTCAATGGGAAATATTTTTTATAAGAACATATTTCGTGCTTTGTTTACTTAAAACTACGATAAAAGTCTTAAGAGTCATGAATACCTTTTAAGGATTTCTAATTGACAGGTGCATATGATTAACGGACACGTCTATATCCCTATCCTTATTGTACATGTCCTGCTCTTTTATGGCGTTCTACTACGAAACAGTTTTGAAACTGTCTATGCTGCATTCCAGGGATTTTTTTTGGGTATAAAATACATCACGTATCTTAATAAATGTATCCTTTACAATCTAAGTGTCCTTGTGAAAACGGATTTGTTCAAGTGGGTATACTGTAAATATATTTGGGGAAACCTATTTCCTGCGTGTTGGATTGTAGTTGTATAACATCCGACTAAGAGGGTATATAAACGAATAAATTCTGAGTTCCTTCAGTTAAACGTCCTCAGTTTAAAGTAAAATGACAAAAGCTACAATGATTTCAGTAAGTATGTCGCATTAGCATATCACATCATCTTATTACATTACAGAGGTACCAGTTTTATCAATCTTATTAAAATATTGATCTCTGATTTCGTTATACGGCATATGAGCTCATCTGTAGTTTAACGAAATCAGAGATCAATATTTTAATTAGATTGCAGTTTTATATGAATCACTACTGTTTAATTTATGTATATTCTAATTTGTACTGTTTAATTTATGTAAATTCTGATTAGAACCAAAGGTTGCAGATGGTTAACTTTCTTAATTGTTTGCGAATTTTGTCATGTTTATTTAGAATCATAAAAGCTAAAGAATTTTACTAATGTCTATCATCAAGTCTTCATTTTCAAGGACGATTATAATTTATTGAAATAAATTTTATTCAATTCATACAAAATTACACATACAGTAAAATCAGAGATTTTCTAAATGGTTTTTTATATTCGTAAATTGTGAACGGATAGGTTTCGAAATAAAAAAAAGTATTTTGACTTTTAACAGCATTATGTTGTGCAAATCTTTTATTGAACCATGAATAGAAATATTATTGTTTTATCCGTTGTTCAATAATCCAATAATAATAAATGCATGCAGTTTCTGAATTTAAAGTCTTCACCTTTCAAAATTCTGACTTAAAAATTGTAATACTGATACACGTACGTCACCAAACGTGCATGAAATGTATTCAAATGTCAGTTCTAAGATTTATGGTGGTAGTTAAAATGACACTTAGGTTATATTTCTAATGATACCAAATATTGAATCTACGCAGAAAATAATCCTGATAATTTTATAAATCAAGTACTACTAGGCATAAGTAAAGAATATTTTATGACTTATTTACGCCATAATTGAATGTAAAAAATGCTGGTTGGTGACCTTCTGCTGTTGTCTGTTCTATGGTCGGGTTGTTGTCTTTTTGATACATTCCCCATTTTCATTTTCAATTTTATGATTATCATTTGTGTACATTCTATCCATATATACATTTATCGCTATTTTGTGCATTTTTCTTTTGATCTTTTCTAGTGATAATTTTCATATCATGCTTCTCGCTTGAGATTGAAAAATTATCGCTAGAAACTAAGGAGGCCACGTGGCGTTGCTAACGAAATTGACATGAAATTGACAAGGTCGTCATAGGTAAAATAGCGATAAAAAGATTATCATTGGTCATCTCAACTCGATTGCTTTTCTCACTTTCGCTGTACCAGCTCAAGCGAGAAAATCAATCTCGTTGAGATGATCAACGATAATCTATAAGTACAGCTATGTGAATGGCACTCGAGATCTGATATTTATATAATCAGGAAATATTATCGTCGTATATTGTCGATTTCAGAGAATCTCGTTGATAGTTTTATTTTTGTTATGTGCAACACTACTTTGTGATGCAAAGCCTGGCAACAGAGGTAAACCCCAATGGATAAAAAATGATTCCAGTATTGTTTCAATTTCCTGTCCAGATAACGTACAAAGACTGAGGATACTAGACATAATACATTCTGGATTGACACCAACAGCTAAAACTTTGAAGGAGAAAACAGTAAGTCAATGTTTATTAACCTTTTTGTAAATTTTATGTTTAACATTACTGAAAACTAAACATTAAAAAGTAAATTATGTGGTGTAAAAGCGAGATTGTATGCATCTTTGCGGGATCGCTGATCGGCTGATTCAAAAATAAAATACAAAGTACTGTGAGTACTATAACACAATTCTGAAAAACTTATATAACAATTATCAGTACGTCCATGTCAACTGTTAAATAACAGAAGAAAATGACGTAGATGGAGATATTTCAACAAAGACTTAACAAAAATATGCTACTGAAAACGATAAGGTTCTCACTGTTTATTGGCTATTTGAATTTTACTGATTTCGTTTGATGTTTGCATCCAGGAAATGTTCTACAACAAACAAAAAACTGCCATTCTTTTTATTATTACGTAGATAAACTCGTTAATTTATTGTTTTTTAGAATGCAACTTTTCTATCCAAAATTATTTCTTGTATTTTTTATGATGATGAATATCTTAGATTTGATGCATGCGTATAATGAATTTATTCAACTATAATTTAAGGGCAAAGGGCAATGCAACTGACTTTTATAATCAAATAAAAATATAATTTCAGACATCAAGGATCAATCTACCTTGGATGATGCCATATTTAGATAAAGCTCCTGTATTGGTAGGATTTCCTTCTTTAGATACTGAGGGAAACTGCTCTATCTGCAATAAGGTATGACGGTTGTGAGAGATATTACATCTTGTCAAATTTTCTGTAAAACTTAGTACGGTATTATGCCACCACAACAGATAAATAATTTTTAGTAAATTTTCTGTGAAGGTAGTGTTGTAACTTGTAGAATACCACCACCTCACAAAACATAAAGTAAAATAAAAAAAACTGCCGAACTCCAAGGACATTTTAAAACGGAAAGTCCCTGATCTAATGGGAAAATCAAAAGCTGAAACACATAAAACGCAAGGAAAAACAACTGTCTTGGTACAGCCATTTTCTTGTGTTGAAAATTTTAGATTAAACCTTTTTATAGCTAGCTTAATCTCTCACTTATATGACAGTCGCATGATATTCCATTATATTGACAACAAAATGTGAAATGTAAAATAACAAAAATACTGAAGGCATATAGACAATGTTTGGCCAAGATGTTACACGTTTTATTTAATCAAATTCTGTTTATTTCATGGTTGTTTCAATTAAACGAATAATTCCATAAGATGTAATTGGTATAATGTTTTTTTTTTACTTTCTCTCTAGTTATGTTGTACTGAAATTTTCATGTATTACAAAATAAAAACTTATTTTTTATTTTTTATTGGATATATTTTGTAGATCAACCCTTGCTTTAAGCTGACTGTGAGTCCTTGGGAAACCTGATGATACTTATAAATAATCTCATGTCTTCAATGTATTCTAAAGATATAGCAAATATAACACGTGACTTCTATTTCATCAGAAGGCAAATGAAATGTGAACCCTTAAGGGTATTCAAGTATAAGGAAGAATGGCAACGAATTGATATAGAGTACAGAATCGCAAAAGATCTCGTTGAATTCGCAGATGCACTGCAAAGCCGATATGCTAATATTTATTAATATCGCATGAATGTTAATTTGTTATTCGACTATCAGGAATTTAATGTAGTATCTGACTTTTAAAAAAACAGCAATGAATTTTCAGACAAACTTTTTGAAGCGAAAACTTCAAGTTTATTTCTTTTTCACACAAAAGGACTATATTGATAGACTAACTGTTTACAAAATATGCATATCTTTACTTTGAATTCATTACATAAAAATATTTTATGGGCTTATTATATATTTTCCAAATATATGATGCAGCTACGACTGTGATGTTGATTCCATCTTTAATAAATACTAGCATCTGATTTAGTACTTTCATATATTTTTATAACAGCCTGCAACCTTATCATATAATTAATCTAAATTGCTCGCTCTTATTGTACATTACGAAGCTGTACATAGTGATCAATTACTTCTCGTTATAATACAATAGTTTTTTTTTATTAACTAATCCAAGTGCTCTTATAAATATATGAGTAGAATAATAAGAATTTGATTATCACTTCAAGACAAAACATGGATTTTTCTCATTGTTGAAGGTCTAACGGCTGCGTATAATTGCTTTGAAACACTTCTGATTATTTTTATGTTAATTAATACTTAAATGATTTCAATGATTGAGTAAATTAAAACATTCAACATACATATTTTATTACATAGTTAGTACCCCTTGTTTGTGATATTCTCCTGGTAGAAACAATCACCACTTCAGACCATAAGCTGCATCGACTCTTTAATTCATTAAACAAATTATGTACCGAGCTTATAATTTCGCAAAACCGTCGAAGATGATTTATAAAGCTGAAGCATACAATCGAAATTGTAATTTGTAATAATGATACCATTTTTTTTTCAATTTTTACCTTAAGATTACTGTAATGATTGCGTTTCCTGATTGGATTCATTCAAGGTTTATTGGTATTTGATATTTTTATGTTTAAGCCCCAATGACTTCTATTGTCATAAGTATTATAGGACGCATCTCTTCAGTAACTCCTTGACCCCTTAAAATTTTCAATTGGTCAAATTTAGATTGTTTATCACTTGTGTTGACAGACCATTGATCTTTATTATGTTTCTAAGTTTCAAAATACTTGGAACTAATCCGTTAAAAATGTTTCAATACTTATTGAATTTTAAGGTAATAAAGAGACTTTTAATTTCTCATTACAACCATAATATAATTCTTTTTAGAAAAAGAAAGAAATCGGAGTTATCTTTCATATACCATAAATACACGATCTCGCCTCCCACGTTACTTATTTGCCAGTTACATAAGTTAACATGGCATAACTATATTTTTTAATCTCTTATCATAAATTTTGATGTCTTACGACTTTTAGCATTAATTTGTAAAATGTATAATTATAAGTAGTGGAGTGACAAATCGGGAAAAGTCTCTTATTTAAGGAGTTTAATGGACCGAAATACCTCACGGCTGAAAATTCACATGAAGATAGAGTAAACATTATGCATCAAACTTTAATATCATATGAACATATAAATTTAGTTAATTGGACGATTTTTAAATGTATGTAACATTTTTTTTCAATCTTACCGTCTATACCGTCTATCAAATTAAATTTATAAATAATTAACGTTCCTTTTAAACAATGGGTAAATAACATATTTAATTGTTTGAAAAAAATTTAAAACTTAATTAAAAAATCTACATTATTGAATATTAACCTTTAAATTTAAACTGATAATTGGTAAAAACAATTTTATTTCAAATATAATTAAATTTTATTACATAACTTTTATATTTAAAAATTTCTATTTGTTAACAATCACTTATTGTTATAATTTTGATAGATTTAGCTTAATTTAAAATTTTTAAATTAATATTTGCTTGAAATTTTAAACGATTATTATTTAATTTCGTTATGGAGCAAAATCTTCCTTTCAGAATTCATTCAATACCAATTATTTTAGAATTACTACTTTAAATAAATTTAAATGTTATTTAATTAAGTAATTATCATTGTTTACAATAGTGATAATGTTTTCTATTTTTAAAAAAATGATTAATGATCACATTATTTTAAAATACCAAATTAATAGTCACTTAATATTTATTACATTAAAAATTTATTGCAAGTAAAATTTATTACAAACTACTGTACATTTTTTAATTAAAATATGTTTTATATATTAATAAACCTTATTGTATTTATCTTAAAATTTTATTAACTAAAATTAATCTCTTTTGCAAAGACTATTTAACTATGTACCTAAATTGAATTGAAAACTGAATATGTTAAATTACTTTGAAGAATTTAAATTGTATATCTTAAATCTAATTTAATATGATTTATGAATACTTTAATTAATTTAATCACAAAAATTATGGTACATAAAATAAATTAAATTTAATTTACATTTTCACAATTACTGCTTAATTTTAAAATGAATTTTAAATTACTAGATTACATTATACTATTAAATTGATTATTTTTAAAAATTAAGTAAACTTCAATTTAAATTTAATATGTATAATTTTTTAATTAAAAATTTTAAACTATACTATTCTAATTATACTTAATTTAAAATTTATTTAAACATAAAAGATTTAATTTAAAAATAATTATCGAATAATTTATAAAGCAACTAAAGTATTCGAATATTTATAAAATGTTTATTTTTATTTTTAAATTTTTAAAAGCTATATTAAGTATTCATTAACATTCAAAAAATTTATTCTCAAAAGATTTCTCCTAAAAAATTCTAATTTTTAAATATTAATTTAAAAAATTAATTAAAAATCAAAAGTGTTTGAAATTTTTAAATAAAATCGAATCTAACTCAATCATAATATAAAAAATTATTGAATTCAATACTTCTAAATCAAATTAAATTTACCATTTAATTTTTGTATTAATAATAAATGCTATTTAACTTTGAAATGAATAAAACATTACTAATTTTAATATAAAGACTTTAGTACACTCTTACAAATAAAAATTTAATCATAGTTATTTATAATTAAAAAAATTAAAACTTATTAAAATATACAAGATACATTGCTTCGTTGTATTCAAATTAAGTTCAAATTTGTCAAATTCTAAAATTTAATTCACTATTTAAATTTGTAATATTATATAATTCTTAAATTTAGAAAAATTCTTCATAAATTTAAATTGTTACTAATTATAAATTCCAAAAAATATGCTTTTAATGTAAATAATTTTTCCTAATATTTGAATTTATTTCAAAAATCTAATTTATTTTCAATTTTACAAGTTTTATTATAAAATTTTATATTTCGTTAAAAAACCAATTATAATTTTTTATGATTAAACATTTATTTCCATAATAATTTTTATTTAAACACTTATAATTTTTAAAAAATTTATATTAATTTAACTTTTAAATTCAAATTTTTAATGAAATTTTATTGAAATAAAATTTTATATATATTAAATTTTAAAATTAAATTAAACATATTCTATATTTAAAAAATATATTTATATTTATCAAAATATTTTAAATTTAACAATTTTAAAAAAATAATAGTAAAATTTATATTTTAAAAATTACAATTTTATTTCAAAATACCAAATTTTTCATTAAAAATTATTAATTATGTATATATGACTATAATTTAATATAATCCACTATATTTTTTCTTTAAATAATTTAATTTTCAGTAATTTCATATAAATTTTTATATATATGCATTAATTAACTTTTTTTTATGAAAATTTTATCATTATAATTTTATTATAATTAAACATTTCAATTTTAAATAATTCATATTTAAAATTTTTCTTTTAAAAAAATTTGAAATTTTTTTTAAACGTAAATTTCAAATTATAATTTTTATATAAACTAAAATAAATTTTCAATTGTAATTTTAATTATAAAAATTAATTAATTAATAAATTTACAATTTTTCTTGAAATTTTATGATCTCTTTAAACTCTTATTTTACTGCCTATTTGCATTAACATTAACAATGCATAATATTTCTCTTAGTAAATTATAATTTAAAACTTAAATTTGTCAATTTGAACATTTTATTTTTAAAATCTAATTTATATTTTAAATTTTATAATTTTTTTTAAATTCTAATTTAATTTTAAAATATTAATAAATAACTTTATATCTCTTATCTGATTATTAATAAATTTCATTTTAAAATTTCATATAAACTTATATATTTTAATAATTAAAGTAAAATTGTTTAATTAGTTTAATTTTATTTAAATTAATTTAAACTACATTATTAATAGATTATTCATCCCCAGTAATTTGTTTAAATTTTTGACAATTTATGTTATTTATTAAATTTTAATATTAATATTTTCAAATTTTACATTTTCAATTATAATTATTTTCAAAATTTTTACATGAATAATTAATACTATTATAATAGAATTTCTTACTTAAAAAGTTGACTTAAATTTTTCAATTAATTATTTGAAATAAAACAATAATTACTAATGTATAATTTTTTATATTATTACTTTGCATTATTAATTTTAAATAACAAATTTTTACAATTACATTAAATAGTTACATTTATTTATAAAATTTATAACATACATGTTAAAAATACATTTTAAGCCATTTAAAAATTCTATAATTATTAATTATATGTTTTTTAATATTATATTATTTTTAATACTACTTTTAAATTATTGTTATTTATAATTATTTTATATTATTAAATATCTGAATTATAATTGATCATTTGTTTAATTTTAAATTTAATTTAGACTAATAATTTTTATAATTTTAAGTAAATAATTTTAACCACTGACATATTATATCTAACTTTTTTAAATTTATTTAACATATATAATTTATCTTTATTACTAAATGATTAATAATGAAATATTTTTATAAAATTATTTCTTATTAAATCTTTTCCAATTTATTTCAAAATATTGACATTTATACATTTAATATTTTTAATAATTAACATAAATATCATTAACATTAAATTCTCCTTAATAAATTATAATTCTTATTTATTTAAATAACTAATATTAATTTAATTTATGTAAAATTATTTATTAAATTATGTTTCAATTCTATTCTATTTAATTTAATGATTATTACTATACACTTTCGTTTATAATTTTATTTAATCTAATTTTTTTATTTTTTTTAAATCAAAAATTACAATCATAAATAACTGTTTTTTAAATTGAAATTAATAAATTTAATTTTTATAATTTATTAAAACATACTATATATTTACAATTTAAATTGAAAAATTTTAAATATCATTATTATATTTTAAATATACATAAATGTTAATTTTTAATTTTAATAATTTTTTAAAAACTAACAAAGGATTACTTCAAATATTATAATCTTTAACTCATCTCTATCCATTTATTATGATATTTTAATTATAATTTTAATCATTTTATTTTTAATAAATTTAAATATTTTTTTTATTTAGTTTATTGTTTAATAATATTTTATTTTTATAATTATCAAAATATTTTATTTATATAAATTATAAGTAATATTAATTTTTATTTATATCTTAATTTATTTAAATTTTTTAAATAATTTTATATAGTATATAATAATTGATTTATTTTATTATAAATATTTTAAATTGTAATTTTCTAAATTTTAAATTAAATTATTTTAAATAATGTGATAATATAAAATATATATTTTTAATTGTAAAGATATAATACTCATTTTATGAATTTATTATATTTTATTAATCTAAAATGTATAAAATATTAAATTATTCATTATAATGTTAAATTAAATTTATAATATAATTTTATAAAACTTATTTCAAATTAAACTTTATCAAATTAAATTTTAATAATTATCAAATTTAATATATATTATTTATTACATATTATTCATATAGATTAATTTTATATTCAAATATTTTTTACTTAATTATTAATAATATTATTTTTAATATTTACTAACATTTTTTAAGTTAATTTTAAGAAATTAAAAATTTGATTTAACTATTATAATATTATATTTAATACTATTTTAAATTTAAATAATTAATTACTTTTAAATTTCATATCGAACACATTTTTATTTCATTTTATATATTATAATTTAATCTTATATCAATTATAAATTATGATTTAAAGTTTATTAAATCAATTAATTAATAATTGCATAATTTTTATTAATTAAAATTACATCTAACTATGAAATTATTTTCAAATATCATTAATTTTTTTTTAATTGAAATATTAATATAAAATATTTAATATGATAGTTAAATTTTAAAATTTTTTCGATAATTTTATCTTTATTATTTGTCTTTTAATTTTTTATTTTATAAAAACACATTATGATTACATTAAAAATTAACTGTAAAAATTTTGTAATAATAATATTTTCAAATAATATTTATAAAATTATTATTTACCAATTATGTTTTTTTAAATATAATTAATTTTTATTAATAAAACTAAAAATATGAAATTTAATATTTTATTGAATTAAATTATTAAATACTTTGTGTATAATAATTATTAAAACTAAAATTTCAATTTAAATATATTTTAAATAATATTTATTATTTAAATATTTTCTCAAATTAAAATAATCATACATACGATTTTTATTATTCTCAATTTTATAATTAAATAATTTCATATAAGAATTTAATTTTAAATAATAATTTCACAAATAAATAATATTTTTAAATACAATATTTAATATAATACATATCGTAAAAAATAATAGTTAATACTATACATTATTGTCAAAATATTAACATTTAAATTAAATTAATTAATATTAAATTTTAAACTATATTTTTATTCATCGTTTAAAATAATGTATAATATATTAGCAAAGATTTAATATCCAATTCATCTATAATATATTAAAAAATTATATTTTATTGATTTGTATACTTAATAAATCATTTTTTAGAATGATATTAAATAATTTTATATTTAGTAATTTAAACTTATTATAACAATAAATATTATCTATTATTGTTATTCAATAATTTCGTATATTCCAATCAATTAATTTATTAAAAACTGCAAATACTTAGTAAATTGAATTATAATGCAAGTAAACCTTATTTAATCATAATTTTTTAAATATTTTAATTGACAATTGTATTTAATATATAATAACTATTTAAATTTATTAAAAGTCTAAAAGAAATATGAAATTTTTAAATATTATAGATATTATATAATATTTCAATACATTTAGAATTTTAAACTCAATCTTTTAGAAATATGAATTCATTATAAAATTTAAAAATAATTTTACTCCCAATATTTTAAAAATTTAAAATTTAACAAACACTATTAATATATCTTTCAAAATAATTATTAAGAATATAATTTCGTTAATTCTTTTAATTAAAATATTATATACTTTTTAAAATAATTTTTAATAATTATTATAAATAAATATCTTGATAATTAATTAAATTTAAGATTTATAAATAATATTTTTTTAATATTTAATTATATATATAATTCATTAATAAATAAATATTCACATTTTCATATTCACTTAAATCAGTCGTAGATAGGTTAATACCATGACATTAAAAATTTATGATGCATATTATCATAACTAACATTTATAATTAATGTCAATTGTATAATATATGCCATGTATTATACAATAATAGTCAAGTTCATTAAAGTATCATAATTCAAATTAAGAATTTAAGATTTAAGACAATATAAACGTGTTTCACCAATATCATAACATGAAACATATAATCAAATTCATAGAGATACGAATACAATTATATCATTATGTACTATAGTAGATATAACATAATAAAATATTTCATGGAGAATCATATCTATATCAAGGCATATTGAACTAAATAACCCCATATTAATGTACATGTGAGATACATTTAAGAAGATAAGATAACAAATGAAATTTACATTAATTCAACAGAACTATAATTCAATTGTTAAAATTCTATTATTTCACGACTATCTTAGCATAATAGACAATACGTTAGACACGCTATCAAAAAATATAACCCAATAACTATATGTAAGTTAATATACAAGATAACGAATAACTGTGTCTTTATAAAATATATGATATAGTGTAAATTATATAATATGACTTCTACTTTATCAAAAACTACCTTGACCAAAAACTTTAACCTGAAATTTGCACTATCATTTTCTATGTTCAGTGAACCGTAAAATTGGGGTCAAAACTCTAATTTGGCATTTAAATTAAAAGATCATATCATAGGGCACATGTATACTAAGTTTCAAGTTGATTGGACTTCAACTTCATCAAAAACTACCTTGACCAAAAACTTTAACCTGAAGCGGGACAGACGGACGGACGAACGAACGGTACGACGGACGAACAGACGCACAGACCAGAAAACATAATGCCCCTCTACTATCCTAGGTGGGGCATAAAAATACTAAACTTAGAGGAAAAACAATTCGGAAAGTCCATAATCACATGGCAAAATCAAATAACAAAATGCATCAAAAACGAATGGACAAGAACTGTCATATTCCTGACTTGGTACAGGCATTTTCAAATGTAGAAAATGGTGGATTAAACCTGGTTTTTAAGCGCTAACCCAAGTTAGAAATAATTTTTTATATTTTGTAATTTTTGCCCTTGAAATCTGTAAAATTTAATAGTATATTGATGATAACACTTACAGAAAAACAAGTTTTTTCTTAATTGTGTCTCCCTTAGAATAAAAGCAGAAAGAATCTTAAAAGAGCAATGTAGTTTTATGCATTTCAATGTGAAAAATAAACTTCGTCAGAAAATAAGGTCCATAATTATCATTCTATCATGTCTATATTTATAATTGACACTGTTTTACTAACAATTTATTTTATTGAAGACAATATCATACTTGTAAAAAGTGCAGTTACATTTTGAATTCAAGACCAGACAAATATCGCAACAACTTGCATAAACATTTTTTTTATTTGATTAATGATAGACACCTAAGAGACACTCAAACTCAAATTTCGAAAACAAACAGACAAAACCATGGCCAAAAAAAAGATAAACGACCACAAGTTAAACCGCAAAGACCAAGAATGTACAACACAAACCCCAGCACAAACCGAGACGATCTCATGTGCTCTTGAAGGTTAAACTGGTCTGATCCACATGTGGCACCTGTCATGTTGCTCATGAAAGTAAAAAAATGGAGAATCTTAATTCGGTATAGGTAAAAAAAAAAAAGAAGACGGGATTGTGTTAAAGACAATTGAAAGATTTATGTTGTCATTTATGTTTAGAGATATTGTATAGATATCTGATTTCAGTGGCTGTTCCCTTGAACATACCAAGAGTCTTCTTATTTATGTTCATATTTCATTTTTAAGTACTTTACCTTATGTCTTTTTTGCTTAATATTTGTTTTTATTAAATGATATGAGCAAATAAGCCCTAATACGGATAAATCAGCATGTGCAATACTGAAAACGTTCCACTGTCAATATAAATCAAGATTTAATATTGCTCTTCGAACAGGGCCAATACAGAAAAAAACAGGGCCAATACAGATCAATACAGAAAAAAGCGGGGAAAAAGCTGTATTAGCCCTAGGGCTAATACAGGACGTTCACTTCCGGTTTTCAATTTTCTTACACCATTACTTAACTTTGGAAGTATCGTTATGCATAAAAACATTTGTATAATATTTTTAAAATTAAAATCATAAAATAAACAGGTTAAATGATGTGCAATGTTTTGTAACGTCTTAAAGTTTTGAAACAGAAAAAACAGGGCCAATACAGAAAAAAGCCGGAAAAAAGCCGTATTGGCCCATGGGCTAATACGGGATGTTCACTTCCGGTTTTTAATTTTCTTATAATCATTTAATAAAAGTGTTATGAACTGGCTGTTTCTGTATTGGCACTGGTATAGATTCTCGGTCAGCTGTATTGGCCGCGACCCGACGGGTCTCGAGGCCAATACAGCAAACCTTGAATCTATACCAGTGCAATACAGAAACAGCCAGTTAATAACACTATAGTATGTATCTTTCTAATTGTCAAACGATAAGATATTTAGAACTTCATTTTATGATTAATATATTTCAGTTGAAGGAATTTCTTAATATATCAGAATGTGATTCTGTGAATGGATAACCATATTTCACCTTCGAAAAGTTATGTATATTTTGAAAATGAACAGGCTTCTCTTAATAGTAATTGTCATACTTTGTCTATGCTATTCAATGGAGGCACCATCTTTACAACAATTTGTGGAGAAGGGACCTACATCGAAAATAATTTTCAATATCCAGAACACAAAAAATGTAGTATGCTCCATGAAGAACTTCCATCTAAAGATGGAAAAAATAAGACATCGAAAAGAAGAATCACGAAATCAATTCGCGTACACAATGATTCAAAATCAAGCAGTCAATTTGAAGAGTTTGTTCATGATGTTTTCAGCAATAGAACCACCAACAAGACTATTGCTGGGAATCCACATACTAGTATTCAGAAAGGCAGCCATAAACAAGTTTTGTCATGCACAAATTTAATACAAGAGACATCGGAACCCAAATGTTCGTTTCATTACGAAACACCATTCGTAAACAAAGAAAGAAATCACAAAAAACAACATTGTCAAAATAAACCTAACGAAGGGTTAATGGACTTTTCGCTTTATTCAAATTTCACAGTTGTTGATATAGAGCTTTATCATTCTGATACAGAATATTTTATGCAATTGGATAAGTTTAAACCCTCCAACAAAATTCCTGCTAGTAAATCACATACTAGTACCAAAAAAGTCAGTAATGAACACGTGTTGTCAGGTGCGAAGTTATTTCAAGAGACATCGGACTCCAAATTTTCGTTCAATTGCGAAAAATTATTTGTAAGCAGTGAAAAAAATAACAGTATACAAAATTGTCATAGTAAACAAATAGAAGGATTGAGTGACTATGCGCTTTCCTCAAATTTTTCTGTGGTTGATGTAGAGCTTTATCAGTCTGATAGAGCATATTTTATGCAATTGGATAAGTTTAAACCCTCCAACAAAATCCTGCTAGTAGTTCAAATACTAGTACCCAAAGAGTCAGTAATGAACACGTGTTGTCAGGTGCGAAGTTAATTCAAGAGACATCGGACTCCGGGATTCCATTTGTAAACAAGGAAAGATATAACAATTACAGAATTGTCATAATAAACAAATAGAAGGATTGAGCGACTATTCGCTTTCTTCAAATTTCACAGTGGTTGATGTAGAGCCTTATCAGACTGATAGAGCATATTTTATGCAATTGGATAAGTTGTTATCCAGCAGGTAAAACCCTGGACTCGAGAATATGTATCTGAGGTACAAAACAACGTACTGATGCAAAATAACCGCACCTGACCTGAAACATAAATGCCTCCTGACTGAGGATAACAAACATGAAGTATCACAGGAAAAAGGAGTAGTAGAGTAAGTTTGAAAAGGATGGCTTCACGGCTATTAGATATTTAAAATTATAAAAGTAAAACGGAATTGACAACACCATTCGAGGGAGGGGGAGAGGTAAAAAAAATGACAAACAATATTACGAGTAAGCGAAGACAAAAACGTGAAAAATACATGAACAACTACAGCTAACTGTAAAGCATGAAATCGAAAAGGAACTGACAATATCATTGAAAAACGACGAAAAGACAATAAAAGTCTACACAAATTACATAGAAAATTAAAGCCTGATCAATTGCACCAATAACAATAATTTATCTCAGGACTTTACAAGGTAGAACGGTTAGCCGACCCTACTACATGTGTGGCACCCGTCGACCTGTAAGTGATTATAACAAGGTCATTGTTCATTCTCCTTCGGTTATTTCACAACGGAGATGTTTATAATGTACTGTTTCAAACATATCCCAAATTCGGATGCTCTTTAATTTTAATATGAAAACCTTTTCTTATATATTTTGTTTTTTTTATCCTACGCTCACATTTATTTTCGTTTTGCATCTGACCTCAACACTTGTCGTGTCAATAGGAATGCTATTATACAAAATTCTCGTGAATCACAATGTATTCAGATTTAACAACGTTTCATTACAGAATTTTGAGTGAAACTAGTAGAAGAACTTTAAATGGACAAAACTTATCCATGTGGTGGTATAATAAAATCTACACGTCCCACAGATATATCCCCCCATATTTGGACTGAAAAAACACCATCAGAGGAAATTTCTACCAAGGAAAAGGGTATGTTATTACAGATAGAATATTTGTTTAATAAATATATTTTAAAATAAAAATGGAATAACTCAAAAAAAGTTACATTGTCAGCCGTTCATTCTGCTCTTCAGACAGTAATGGAGCGTTATTATGCAGCAACATAGCATCTTCAGTAGCCAAGGGTAACGATACAGTTACATCCTCTCAACCCTTAGCGCATTAAGGGCGAATTTCAGATCTACGAATTGATGATTTTCCAGTGGTTGCAGTTATAACTGTCTATATCAAATTAAAAAGCGTCTTTAAAGTAATCAAGTGTGAATGTAGAAACAGTAGATTGTCACGTGTTGATTGTGCAACAAGTGTTTGCCGACGAAACATATGATAATATGTAGTGACAATTTCAAAGTTCAAAAGTAACTTCTAGTAATTAAAAGTTCCAGAATATGTTTCTCGAGCAAACTTTGAAATGACTACGTTTAATTTTTGTTCCTGCTTCGCGAAATTTCTAAACACTGGACACAACAATTAAACACCTCAACATTGAAGAGAGTTCTTGTGCTGTCGTTGGTCAAGAATGGTGTAGTCGGAATGGGAGTGACTTTTATCTACAGGCATATGACGCAGCATTGTTATCACAAATGCTGGTTTAATCTGGATGAGGAGAAGGGGATCTGTGTCCTTTTACTTTTTGACATCATAAAATAATCTTATATTACTAAATACCGGGTAATATACATACGTTATGGTTACAGGTTAGGAAGAATTTAACAGTCGGAAACCAGGTTGAAATAGAACAAAAGAATCGAAGCTCTCTATTAGAGAAGGCGATAAATGTTTACTGTATTGTTTACTATAGTGACAAATTTTTTAAAAGTTAATAGAAACAAACAAAACTGCAATTTTCTTCTCAATTACGAGGTGTTTTATTTCAAAAACACCATTTGCATAAGTTTTCAATTTACATAGTTAAGCAGAACAATTAGATATCAAGTCGACGACATGGGTATCTTTCAAGTTGGATGACAAAAATGCATAACCTCCGATTTTTTTGAAAAAATTACCACGGACGGAAAAGATATCAATCTATTAGTTCAGTAATTTTCGTGTCTGCCCTTCCATTATGTGACTGAAGAAAAAATTCCAAAAAATAGGTAACAATTGTATCGAAAAGAGAAAATCGAGTGCACCTTTTTATGTTAGGGCGTGTTTGAGTTGAGTATTTTGTCTTGATATCGTTCAAAGTAAGAATATTTCATACATCGTCTCGCTTCAGATTCTATCATTTTTATATATTAAAGCTACAGGTTGACTTTATAACACAAAAAAATAACAGTACTAAAAGATGAAATATATGGGTCAAGTGAAATACCCATCTAATGAGTCACAAAAACAGGGAAAGTGTGTTCGAATAGCTATTTTTTTACTGAAAGTACTTGACGACAGTCTTACAGTTTGGATGATGAAAATGCATATCTTCGAAAACTTCAAATTTTGTGTGTGTGATAACTAGGGTTTATAGTCTTCAACCACTAAAAAAATCTAGTCTGCCCTTCCACGAAATATTTAATTAGATTTTTTTTAAATGTTTATGATTTTTCGAAAATTCCACCTAACAACCGATCAGACAATAGTTTTAAGTTGAATCAATGCAGACAATATCATTAACTGATGCTCATTAGGTAGTTGATACATTTGTCTTTTAAAATATAACTGACATATAAGGATCGTATTGGTGCAATGTGGATAAATTTATCGGTTTCCAAGAGCAAAATTGGTAGCGCGTCATCGCTACAATGGCTTCCATTTTTACGATTGTGAAAATGAACTGGCGTAATGGGGAGATAATTTTGCCGAAGTAGGATCCTGACTGTTAAGAATAGGATAGAGTTGTTCTTCTTTTATCAATTTCAAACGAGTTCAATTGATTCAGAAATATCAGCTTTTTGAGAAAAAGATATTATTACATGTATTTAGGGATCGATATGCAGTTATTTTTTGCTGATATTTTTTTTCCGATCGCAAGCTTTTTACGGTCGAATATCGCTATGACTTTGTCGTCGTCGTCGTTGTCGTATGGATCTCTATGAAACTGTACCAAAAGGTTTCATGCCACCAAAGGAAGATATGGGATTGTTTTGGGCTTCTTTTGTTTTTGGCATTAGGAGCAAAAAACAATACTTTTCAAATACTTCGTATAAATTGCTCAAATTTTGACCAATTTCAACGGACTTGTATTCAAAGTCTTGAATTTTAGGCTATTTTAAATATACTGAATTTAACCATGTATTTGGATTACTGATATTGGACCAGGAAAGGTAAATGTCCAATTTTAAAATATTTAAGTTCTTATAGCACACTCATACTGTGTCAGAATTTTTTCCAACGCACGTAGAAATATCATTCAATATTTACATGTAAAAATAGACAAATGCCGTGGTAAATTATCAAGTTTGTTAGGCATGCGTAATTGTTTTGCGGATCATAAAGTCATTTCATAATGATCAAACAGGCACATTATTCATAAAACATTGTTGCGCATGGTGGAAAGTATAATGCGGTATTTTTAAGGATTTACCTTGTCCTTTTTTTAAACACCGTAGTAATCATCCGATACATGATGCCGTCCGTACAACTTGTGGAGTTATAATCTTAGGCGTTATTTTTCAAATATTGCGTTTTAAGATCTTTCTGTTAATGAGATCATAGATCGTCGATCTCATATTTCTTATCAATTAAGATACCTCAAAGGCATGTACAGGAAATTTTTTTGACCGACAAATATTCAGTTTTTCCCTTTCCCTTCACAATATTTTTAAAATGCTATGCTGTTGTAATATCAGGGTTAAAAGCTGAACTTTTTTTCGGATTAATATTCTGATATTCAAAATGACTTTCTAATCAATGATTGAAAGGGTTTTTTTTTAAGTCAAATATTTTATGGCACGATTACGATAGCTGAGATGCATTATGTTCTTTCTTGTTACCCGTACAATATTAAAACTTGGATTTAGGTATGTTTAGGTAGATTAAATATTGTTTATAGTATTATTATTTTTTTGTTATATCTAGTCGTAGTAAACGTGATACTTGTTAATAGTACTATAAGTAATATACCCCAGTATTCTATAATACAAAATTCGGGTGTTGTTTCAACTTTCAGTTCACAAAACAAAACAATATGATAATTTAATGGAACTTAGTATGTATGTTTCTCATTACAAATGTAAGTAAATTGTTTAAGCTTCATGCCTAATAAGGGTTTTGGACAAGATTTGATTGTTCGCTAAAAATTTAAACATGAAAGTACGACAGTCCCTTATGGTATCTAGTTTATAAATTGTATCCGAAGTTTTGATCCATCAACAAACATGGCCGCCATAGCTAAAAATAGAACATAGCTAGGGGTCAAATGCAGTTTTCAAAAACTAAAGCTTTTAGAAAAAAATATGACATGGGGTAAAATTGTTCAATTGGTCAAGATCTATCAAGACTCATTAATATATTTTGAAAAGCAAAAATAATCATTGATGAAAGATTTAAGCAAAAATAAATAACAGGTGAGCGATTCAGGCTATTGATAGACTCTTGTTTTTTTTACATTTTTTTATAAATTTTTCATAAATTTACTGTTTGCAAAAGTAAGAATTTTTCCAACGATTTTCTTATCCCAGGAATAGATAACTTTAGCCGTATTTGGCACCACGTTTTAGAAATTTGTGTCACCAATGATCTTCAACTTTGTTCTAGTAGGCTTTCTTTACTATTTTGATCCGAGCGTCACTTGTGAGTCTTATGTAGACCAAACGCACGTATGGTGTATTAAATTAAACATCCTGGTACCTTTGATAACTATTAGCATGTCGAAATTTCCTATTGTAATGTTATTTGTGTATTAATTTGTCCTAAATGTTCTTGTATTTATTTGTACTGTCGTCCTGTCATGTAATGTTGCCATTGTAATGTTATATTTAACATTGCCATAAAAGCGAGAGGTTTGGCTAGCCGCAAAACCAGGTTCAACTCCAACATTTGTTTCTTAACATTTCCTTTGTTGTGTCGTAGTTCTCCTCTTATATTTACTGTGTTTCCCTCAGTTTTAGTGAGTAACCCGGAATTGTTTTTTTCTCAATCAATTTATGAATTTCGGACAGCGATATACTACTGTTGCCTTTATTTAGTTCATATGCCTTTTTACAATAATATAGTGACATTGACATTTATTCCTTCTCTTTTATCTAAATGTAAATCGTGGAATGTAATTCACTATACAGAAACTTGGTTCGGGGTTTATTTCATCTTTTAAAGGTTCCGTATTGTTCTATTCTTAATTTTCAAAACAAATCCAGATCAAATTATTACGAAATCCACTTAACATTTTGTTTTTTTGTGTTGCTTTTTTCTTATGCTTCTTTATATTTGGTTTCCCTGTTGAAGACTAGTTTTAACCAGCAATTTAACTTATGTCACTTAGTTTCTTTGGTGACTGAATTAAATAGAAAAGTAAAGAATTGAAAATTAATATATCCTTTTTTTTAGATACGTTTAATGTTAGTGATAAGCCGTTTAAAGACTTGGAAAGATACGTGATTGAAAATTACCAAAGAGTTCCAGATGTCATTAAGCATAAATACTTCGATGCAACAGTAGTTTACCATGAGGACGATAGGTATGAAGCTGAAAAATTCCGAAATCATATAACAACACAAAATACACTCCAACCTCTAAACATAGCTATGTACGACGGACCTGATTTAGAGCATATGTCACGATCAAAATTGAAACTACTTGAAATGATGTGTGAATTTTCAACATTTATAATAATATTTTTTACTGAAAATGTTATGCTGAGAGCAAATTTCTGGGGATTAGATAAACCATTCAGCCCATCAACACATGATTCTGAAGATGAATGGTTATATATATTTAACTCCATTTGCGTTAAATATTGTAGAACAGGAAAAGTAATACCAGTTAAAAACAGAACGCGTTTAAGGCTTCCACTCAGTTTAATAGCACTTAGGTCATTTGACTATTCACAACAAGATGATCAGTGCATTGCGAAATTGTACAAAATTATTTTTGAAAAAAGAGATCAACGAATAAAAAGAGAGATCGTTTTATTAAAGAAACAATTCGATTATCTAATGAAAAATCGACATTTGTGTGTATCATCATCAAAATTTGGGTCTATTTAGACCAAGCTACTGTAGTTGATTATTTTAGATCACATAATAAGCTTTATGCTTTTAACTCATATATCAGGGGAATCAAATAATTTAACAAATAATAAAAGTTTTAAATAATTGTTCTCTATGCACATTGAAACCCGCTCTTTTGTGAACTTTCAATTGAATATGCAGGGATTGGTATATGCATAATGTCTTTACCATGAACAATGAGTGACTTACAAGATGATAATAGAATTATAGACTAAACAAACTGTATATCTTCTTTTATTTTATTGGAACGACGTAGTTTAATTTCTAATACACAATGTACTAATTCCGTTTATATTTTATGCTTTTATTTCTAGCATCATGACAAAATTGTGGCCATTCTGAATGTCCTCTAATGTATGAGAACAGGTTATTGATTTCACATTTTCTGGAGGAATTGTCAAATTTCAAAATATTGCGCGAGTCGTGCATTAGGTTCAGAGACCGTGACTCCCTTTGTTTGCAACTATTAGAATACAGCTCAATAACATTAGTTACGTAGTGTGCTAATGACCTAATACGATATGTATTGGGTCAGTAAATTCCACATGGGTGAGAGCAAAACTCGAATCTCCATATGGACTTTACTGACCATATACATAGTACGCTGTGTAACCAACTTAATCTACCGACTATCTTAACATGTGGTATTTAGAATAGTGGCCTTTCAAAATCTTCAGTACTTAGTATTCAGAACCTAGTTACATTTGTCTGTACAAGAAGAAATGCCATCAATAACAATTTGTTATCTCAAAATGTGTTTTATTGATTTATTTTAATCGTTCATCCTCAATTTTCTTGTTCTGCTGAAACCTTTCAGATTTTTTTCCAAGCACCATGTTGTTTTTTATAAAAAGACATAACATCACAACTAACCGTGTATTGAAATAATCTCCCTTTTTTTTTGTTTTAAAGGGAAGTATCTCCTTACTAACCACAATATTGTAACTTACTCTATATTTTTAGGACACCCTATTAAATATATGCAATCACCTAGTGTAGTCCTTTAAAAATTATATCCCCATAAATCTATAGGAGTTAAGATAACAATGAATATATTTATATCAAAATTTTACTCTTAATCTGTGGTCTCTCGCTTTACTTTGTTAGATGCTTGTATTCTACTAGGATAAAATTGCATTTTTCTGTATATTTGTAAAATAGTGTGTTCTTATAGTACAGTGTATAGTTTTTCTCAGCTTAAAAGAAAAATTGTATACGGATAAAACAAAATTCACAGAATATTTTGAAATATCCTACATTTTTAAAAGATAATAAAAAATCATTGACAAATATTACATTGAATGAATGCGTATGCAAACGACCACAATTGTTTAAATTTCATTATGGTATTATGGAGGTACAAGAAGCGTTTTCTTTCACAATTGTATAAAATATCGAGGTTGTCAAAAGTTTCTACAGTTTTATTTCTCTTCAGCATTTTATATGATCAATTGTATAATACAGACAGTATTTTAAGAAAGCCAAAAAAGTTCATTGGAATTTGATATTAAAAAATTTGGGATTTCAATATCTGATGTTAAATATTAGAAATTCATTATGGGAAATTAATTTTCTTTATTCGATTCGTCATTCAAAATTGTGAATTCAATAAATTCATTAGACACGGTGTTGAGTATAATATCCACTGCATCTAGTCAAAAAACAATTGAAGCACTAAAAGGTCAATAACAAATTATGCTTATATACTAGTATATATCTGATTAAGCAGAGCTCTACTTATTATGCATTACATTAAATAATTGTCACAAATGAAGTTCAAAATGGATAATGTAAAATATGAACTTTCACATGTGAATTCTCCAAAAATGCAAGAACTGGATAAAGAGCACTTGAATTTTGGAAGGGATTTTAAATCATTTGGTAAGGGACGACATCAAATGTTAAATGTAGGATAAAACAAACTTAATTCATATACCCCCTCTTAACTTACTTTGGGAAAAATTGATTGGCCAATAAGTATATGTATAAAATCGATGTCAATTAAATAAAACTTAGCGGCAAATTTGACCCCCACCCTCAAACTATTTGAATTGAGATTTTTATCCTTCATTGGTTTTTTTATGTCGTCCATTCAATTCGTCAGTGGATTAGATTACCATCCATTTTCCTTTGGATAGATTTTCCTTCCAAACAGCAGATTTTGAGTTCGGGTGGTTATCCACCTTGAAACTGACTGCTAAGGGTACTTAGAAATTAATTTAAAAAGAAGTTAGACAATACTCTGTAAAGCCTTCATTTAACACATTCGTCTTTTTCTTAAGGCAACGATGGATTATAAAGGGCAATCTTAACTCCGTGTTATATGTTCATCACAAAACTGAAGTTCACGTAGTGCACGGCTGATCTGATATGAAGGGTATTAGGAATGAAATATATGTAAATATCTTTTCTTCTTGATGTAGGTAAACAGAAAAGTACTTTCGTGTTGATTTGAAAGTCTGTTCCATTGTTTGTATATTTCTTTTTTTAATATAAAACCAGAGACATACAATACATATGTATTATATGCCTCTGATAAAACTTAATATAAACTGCTATTATAATTGTTTAATAGATTTGATTTTTTATAGATTTCCTTGGTAGTATTTTTGATTGCTTCTGTGTTTATTTTCTTGCTTTTTGTCTTCTGTATACATATCGACTCTTATTTAAAATCTTATATGCAAACGTAACTGGTTACTCACACAATTAAAGTAAATATTTCATATTTTATAATATACGGCAGTAAATATCTTATTAGGAACGGTTTGTCAGCTTTTGAATGATTATTTCTTTTATTCGTTTCAGACATAATTTGTCCTCCGCATCATTTTCTAAAGTAATACAGGGTATTAAAAAAAATATACTTATATCTTGTACTCCTTTACAAAATTCCAGGTACTGACAAGAATGATAAATTTAAGCATCTATGTTTATTTGTAAATATTTTTAAGTAAGTTGTAAAGTTTTGTGTGTGTGATTTTATGTTGGTTATTGGTAAATAAACTCTTCATAGATACTAGGATTTAATTAATTTTTTTTTACAAATAACTCAATAGACTGCAGTTTCATCGAACACAGTTTTTGAAACTAGATATGGCAATGATGATTGTCACTAAGTTTGATGTATGCTGAAAGTGATAGTTTCAAAGCAGAAGATTGTTAAAAGAAGTTAACGGACGACGATAGACGCCAAGTTATGAAGTGCTCTTTTGGCCTTATTATGTTTATTCAATAGATTTTTGTGTTCTTTTTTAAATTTCTGTAAAGGACAGAAAGTTGAATTTGGTCTTTTTTATTTAGCGACATTGTGCGTGGTGGATTCAAAATTTCTTCGATTTACTCCTCATCAAAAACTTACACTTTTGCATGATACAGGGTATGATACATTTAGAAAGTGTATTTATCAGCACATCGATGTTCTGTAAATGTTCCACTACTAGCAAATGCTTAACATTTGCTTGTATGTGCATCATATAATAGTAAAATGGCATCATTATTAACTGTATTCAATTTTGAAGCCACATATTTATAAATGCAGTGGTGACATCAACTTTTTCTAGTTTTGTAGGGTTAATAAAACTAACGGTACCAATTTTCTTGCACCAGATGCGCATTTCGACAATACATGTCTCTTCAGTGATGCTCGTGGCCAAAATATTTGAAATCCAAAACTTATATAAAAAATGAAGAGCTATAATCCAAAAGGTCCAAAAAGTATAGCCAAATCCGTGAAAGGTATCAGAGCTTTGCATGAGGTAGATACATTCCTTAATTTATATTAATTTCTAATATTTTGTAACAGCAAATTTTAATAACACAAAAAAAAACGTATTTTCATGCCAGTACCGAAGTACTGGCTACTGGGCTGGTGATACCCTCGGGGACTGATAGTCCACCAGCAGAGGCATCGACCCAGTGGTAGTAATAAAATTAACGGTACCAATTTTCTTGTTAAGGTGATATGTAAACAAACGCCTCATAAATACCAGGAATGAAATTTTGCATTTGCGACGGACTCATCAGTGACGCTCGAATAAAAAAAGTTTAAAAGGCCAAATCAAGTACGAAGTAGAAGATCATTTAGAACCAAAAGATTATAAAGGATGTTTCGGGTACAAATGAAATATGACAGGACTCCAAAGATATCTAGATGATTAATTAATAGATTCATAGAAAAACCAAAACACCTACAAGTCTTAAAAGAAATATGAAAAATTTAAAAGCACAAGATGTGAGAACATTGTTTTGCATTATCCAATAAAACGAAAATGTCAAACCTCTTAAGTTGTATTAATCTTTTCTCTCGTCCAGGTTTTGTAACGCCAGTATATTTTTATGCAAATTACTATATCTGAATGGAGGAAGCTGCAATGGTAAATAATATTTTTAATATAATCAGTAAGTACACAGCAAGCTTTTAAGAAATTCTAAATACTGTTTTAACTCATTGTTCACTAGTTCATATGTATAGATGTGTATGAATGCTAATAGATATATGCATTTATCATGCAGTGTGTTATTTAAATATTGCAATTTGTATTGGTTTCATTAGATAATTTCATATCAAATTGTATTTTCGTGGTACAAAGTTACAGTATGTCTGCAATGACAGCTCTTCTTAAGTTTTCCCAGTCATTTTCATTCTCCGCTTCACTCCAATTTATTAAAATTACATCATTTAAAATATGTTCAAATTCTGTCGGAAAATTTTCTACTGGCACCTGCCTTGTAATTATTATAATTTTCTGTAAATTGCTTGCATATTTTTCATACTTCGCTCTTTCAATTTCAAAACGCCCCCAGTGTTTGTCTGAAAAATCTTTTGTTATCACAAAAATAATGTTCCGGCTTTGCTGGATTGAGTCACAAATGGCATCTACATAAGCATCGCCAACTGAGATATCACGATCTTCAAGGCACATTTTCATTTTCCAGCAATTTTCAATTTTCGGCATTAGGAGATTTTTCACCCAGTAAAGACTTTGATTTGAATACGATAAATAAATATCATACACAAATTTCTTTTTAAGTTCTGTTTCAACAGCTTTCCGAAATTTTCGATAAAACCAATACGTTATTTGCCATTTGAAATTTATAATAATAGCTAAAGGGACGGTAATGGTGATAAACGAAACAAGCAATCCAATGCCGACTCGAAGCCATATTTCATTGTGACAGATACTGAAATAGTCATGAAACTTTTGATAAACTTTGATAGTTGTAGTAATAGAACCATTACTCAACATGCATTTATATTGTTTGGTTGGTTCATCAAATTCAATATTAGTTTCAAATAACCATCGAATGAAATCTTTTGTTCCGCAGGTACACTTAAATATATTTCCTCTCAGAAATAGCTTGAAAGTCCCATTCCTTTTCTGTTGTTTGTCAAGCCAGTTCCTCATAGTTGCGTTTATCGAATCTAAAATATTTCCCGAAAAATCAAGAAAATTTAATTTCTCTAGCGGCATTAAAGCCGTTGGTAACTCATCAAATAAATTACCCTGCATTATAAGTTTTCTTAATTTTTGGTTATAAAAAAAGGTATCGTATCTAAGTTGCCATAACAGGTTACCAGAAATGTCTAATTCTTCTACTTCTGGAATAAAACTAAAATAGTGTCGGGTATGTTGAACAGTCTGCCATATCCCAGTAAAACCAAGAATCACGGTTGTCGAATTTGCAAATAACGACATTGAAGTGTTCCAAGACGGAATTCCAGAAAAATCTTTATACTTGATGTTATTTTCACCTTTTAATTCAATTTCAGGAAAATGTTTTATATTGACGTATGCCACATCTAAATATGTCAGATTTGAAGCATTCAAGAATACTATTTTGTTCCTAAGTTGTTGATTTGCAAGGTAGTATCTGTGTCGTATCTGTCTCAAGTTTGGGGGAAGTGGAAGGTGTACAGTCTGCACAGGAGATTCCCTTGCTGGTGTAACAGAATTTCGTTTTCCTAGACACAGAGGCTTGTCACTTTCTGTATCTTTCCAAAAAATTGAATTAAAGTTCGATAACTTATTGTCATGAAGAATTTTAATGTTTTGTCCAACATTTCTGTACGAAAGAGGATTATAAGACATGTCAAAAGATATCAGGTTGGTAAGCTTTCTACTAATATCCCATAACTCTGTCAATTTGAATCCGTTGATCAGGGAAAACCTATTACCTGACAATTCTATGTGTTGTATGCATTCTGGGTATCGGTTCCACAACAAGGACTTAGGTTCAAAATCAACAATCCCATTCTCTGTCAAAACTAACGTATTGAAACAAATTTTCTGCAAATGCTGCATCATTTGTCTTGTTAGTATAACTGCAGATGGCGTTTCTATGGGACATTTGTACCCTGGATTAACTCTTGTGAACTGAATCCTGCGCATTTGCTTATTTTCAAATGGAAACAATAATTTTAAGGCAGATTCCAATGTCATGTTTGAATCATGTATAATTAATGTTTTCAAATTCCGTAATGATCGGAAGGCGTCAGCTTCAATACTGCGAATCATGTTACATTTCCTCAAATGTATTTCTTCCAAATTTTCTGGTAGCATTGCGAACGTGTTGTTCAATATCAATCTTAAATCACAGTTTTCAAAGACGATTTTAGTTATATTTTGTAGTTTTTCGAACCCACAATTGTCAAAACCAGGATCACCAATCAAATCCAAAGATAACTCCTTTAAATTGGAAAGGTTTTCAAACAAAGGATATTGTACTTTTGATGTATATCCTTTTTTCATATTATGTCTTATATCTAGCATTTCAAGTCTTTTTAGAGGACGAAAAACGTCGACTTCGTAAGACACAGAAAAATCCAGATTGTTGTTGGTTAAAAAAAGACCATGAAGATGTTCCAAGCCATCAAATGCATTCGTTGGAAGAAATGAAATGTTATTGTTATCAAGATGAAGAGTTTTCAGATTACGATATTTCCCCAACACATCAGCATCTATTCGATGTATTACATTGAACTTCAAATCCAAAACAACAATACCGTCTGGTAAATCATTCGGAACATTTCTAAGTTCTTTATAAGAGCAATTGGCAGTTAAATCATGTATTTCGCATTTATGAGCATGACATTTGTAGCGTTCTAAGCAAAAGACGAATACCATTATCGTAATTTGAAATAAATCCATTACTTTTCACGCGCTCGGACAATGCTATTTTAATTGAATTCAGGTCTCTCGAGACTTACATTCTGACTAATATAAACCAAGAGCCGCAATACCTATACTTTTATAATACTAATGGTGTTGTAAGCTTTAACTTCTTTACTTATACGGGTATCTTTTGGTTTACGGAATAGAAATATTTCTACCCCAGAGTTCAGAAAAACCAATAAAGAAATAAATGAAGAGGGTAAGCTTCCGGGAAGTATGTTCGAGACAAAACACAATTATATAGCTTTCTTGAATGTTGACTTTGATCATTTGTAATCTTCTTTGTGGATAGATAAACTTTTAAATTGTTATTTCCATATTAAATGAACATTGTTTCGTATCCCGATAATCAGCTATGAGGAAAGTTATTTTACTAAGCATGAAACGTTTATTAGATGGCTTAAGTATATCTCAAAGATGGGGATTTGTTTCAAATTTACCCATAAATTCCGCTTTCCATCTTCGCATGTATATCATTTTCCTTCCGATCATATACAATATCTTGATAAGAAACTATTGGTAATAATGATACAGCATTTTCGAGTTATAAATCTAGACTTTGATATATTAAACTTTTTTCAATAAACTATAAACTCATCCATTCTACCTCAGACACCAGGTCTTTTAAATAAAAAAAAAAGTAACAAATTTCTATTTGGTTGCAATATCTCGTAGGAACTGAAAATCGGACTTAATAGGTACTAGTATAGAATATTTGGCTTCCAATTGAATATGAACTTCTACTATAATAGGTGTGTTTGCAATTAAAAACACTTTATCGGATGAATTCAGGAAATTCAATTGAAAATACTGATATAGATAAGGTGTAGCGGTTT
This sequence comes from Mytilus edulis, assembly GCA_019925275.1. Taxonomy (NCBI): domain Eukaryota; kingdom Metazoa; phylum Mollusca; class Bivalvia; order Mytilida; family Mytilidae; genus Mytilus; species Mytilus edulis. The sequence goes on along the minus strand of CM034355.1, from coordinate 27,913,180 downwards.
CACCAGACTAAAGTTAACTGTGCTATGATTGCAATGAGACAACTGTCCACGGCTTTCAAGTGACGTATATACATGTTAGCGACTATAATGGGCCATCGTACAGCCTTTTGAATTGTTTCACGTTCTATCGAGCTGGAAACTTTGGCGAATTAGGTTGTTAATGTCATCCTACTCTGGTCTCTGTTTGATAGTTCTCACAATGGCAGTCGTACCAAAATCTGCTTATTTCTATATTGCTAAAGTTTGTTAATATTCTTTACTGTAAATAAGTCCCACAAATTAAAATAATCTCAACTATCCACGTCAAGTGTCCTCGGGACATATCTGGGGGATTTTTTTCTTCTTCTTTCTGTGATCCTGATTCCATATACCATGATTTTATGAATGTTTTAGTTTAACATATTTTTGGGCTACAGAAATGACATACATCGTATATGTATATAATCATGTAGTTTTTTAAAAACATCATGACCTTATATTCCTGCAAGGTTACAAAATAATTTTTCATACCCTTTTCTTAAACTTTTAACAGCATTTAATTTACCAATTAACAGAAGCAATAACTCCGTGAAAAATATTCTCATTCATTAATAATATCTGCAAAACAGAGAAGTTTCAGGAAATCTTTGAAATTTGGAAGATGCAATAAGTTGGAGACATTTGTCCAGCTAAAGATGATTTCATAGATGTTGTCCCTAAGGATGAGACGTTCTTTGACATACCCCTGGTTCATCAACAGTCTGTTCAGACACTGGTGAGTGTCATTCGAAAGATATACGTTCTCAACTGTACATCATTGATTTGTTTAAGACACTTGTCCAGCTATACTTGCTATGATAGATGTTGTTTGATGGGGAATTCTAAATAGAAAGTTCCAAAGCAAATGGCGAAATCAAGAGCTCAAACACATCAAACGATCGGATAACAACTGTCATACTCACGAATTGGTACGGGCATTTTATTACTTAGAAAATACTGGATCAAACCTGGTTTCATATCTAGCTAAATCTCTCAATTGTATGACAGTCGTATATAATTCCATGATATTGACAACAATGTGTGAACATGTAAAAATGTCAAAAATAGGGAAAAACAGTCAACATTGTGTTGAAATTTAATCACTATAAAAAAAAACAAATATGTCAACAAATGAGAGAATACTGTTTCTGTATTGTTTTAAGTTACAATGTATGACTAAAATCAGCAAAGACCCATCGAAACAACATCTGCTACAAAAATTTTACAATACTTTTAGATATGTGGATGAAATGTTGGCTCTCGTTCTATTATAACGTGCTTCTTTCGCTTTGTGAATATACCCATGCTCTAAATCCAATAAAATTTGTTCGCACATGCGTATATTTACTACTTCAGAATAATGAATTTTATCAAATTGGCATGCATTTTATATATTTCATTAATTTAAAACACTTCCTAACTCTTAAATGATGCACATGTTGTTACTAATTCATTTATTATGACTGTTATGTGTGAAATTGACATATTTGACCTAGATACAACAATCGTTCATGCTGGCTGTTCAAAACTTCTACCCCTGAAAAATTACAGTGCCAGCCGTTTACTTCTTTACAAACAAAAAAGGGAGAAGATGCTCTCCACTTATACACATCGGACATAGAAATTACCTTAATTGTCCTAATCAGAATCGAATTAATTGATGCAAGCTATATTTTATTGTAGTTTTAACATATGTAGGCATTAAATTTGTGTTATTTTAGCCCTCACTTTCGCTCGGGCAAAAAAAAATCACGAATATAATGCCTACCCATGTTAAAACTACAATAAAGTATAGCTTGCATCAATTATTTCTTAAATAATGACGACTTCAGTATGTATACTAAAGAAATTTATCCTGTTGAACTAACTTTGAATAAAGTTAATACTAACAATGCACACTGCCCTTTCCTCGATCTTGATATCTATATCATTAACGGGAAGCTTAATACCAAATTTTTTGATAAATGAGATGATTTTTCATTTCCTATCGTTAATTGTCCATTTTTAGATTTGACGTTCCCTTGTCACCATCTTGTGGTGTATATATATCTCAACTTGTACGATTCGCTCGTGTATGTAACAACGTATTAGATTTTAGCGAGAGAAACTTATGTATTACTGAAAAAAAATATTACACCAGGGTTTTCGATATCACAAACTAGTCAAAACATTTACTAAATTTTATCATCGATACATCTGTCATGGACATCATTCGTAAATATGATTGAATATGCAGACATCTTATACGTTCAGGTAATTCACATCCATTTTTTTATGGTAATATTCTTTACAAAACACAAAAATGTCGACATTCCCCTCAAAAGCTAACAAAACCTTTAAACAGACTTATTAAGAAGTGATATAAGTACGATACTGTTGTCAGGTCATTAAAGATTACATATTTTGGCTTTAATAATGATTCACTCATAGGGTCTTTGCATCGGGAATAAACACATTTATTCTAAAAACCAGTTGTTGGCATAATACGAGTTATGTTCTTATATATTTTATGATGATATAATACTAAACCCCCAACGGGAGGGGTTGTGCTTGATATTCATATGATGAAGACATTTTCTTTCAATTAGTTTAATTGAGGTCTGCAGCTGGCATGTCAGTAACTGCTAGTTCAGTGTCCTTTATTAATTTATGTATCATTGTCCTTGTCATTTTGTTTTGTTGGTTTTTTTTGTTGTTTTTTTTTTTTTTGTTACCTATTCTGATATCGGAGTCGGACTTCTTTTAAACTGAGTTTTACTGTGCGTATTGTTGTATGTTGTTTTTTCTACATTGGCTTGAGGTATAACGGGAGGGTTGAGACGCATTTTTTGCGCTTGTCCCAAGTAAGGAGCCTCTGGTCTCTGTTAGTCTTGTAAGATTTTCGATTTTAGTTTCTTTTACATCTTTCGGAGTTTAGTATGACGTCCATTATCACTGAGCCAGCATAAGCACGCCTCCAGGTGCGGGATTTTCTCGCTGCACTGAAAACCCATTGGTGGCCTTCGGTTGTTGTCTGCTCTTTTGTCGGGGTGTTGACTCTTTGACACATTCCAAATTTCCATTCCCAATTTTATTTAACACGCTTTTAAGATAATGAACAACGTCAGTCCCCGGCTAAAATCTATACTTCAAGATCATCATGTATTATTTGTGAAGTTGGTACGGAATATTTATCAATAATGTCTTCGTATATCTTCCAATGATTTTTTTTAGAAAAAGCACGAGACGTTCTTTGACATACCCCTGGTTAATCAACTATCTGCTCAGGCACTGGTTGCGTGTCATTCAAAAGCTATGCGTTCTCAACTGTACATCATTGTTTTCAGTACATGGCCAAAAGTATTCGTCACCTGCATTTTTTTGCTATATATTTCACATAAAAACACATTTTTTCCAAAAAATATTTTGAGGGCATTTATGGTTGGATTTTTATCAACAAGGCCTTAAAAGACGTAGAATTGTAGAAAGTATGTTTTCCAATCAGCAATGATCAGGGTCCCACAGGAGACATTTACAATTAACAATTATGATAGTATAAGCAACAAACATGAGACATGTGCAATGTACAGTATATAACGTGACAGATATTATAATAGACAAATAAAAATAGCATTAATAACAAAAATACATTAAAAATACTTTTTTTTTCCTTCCTTCCTTTCTACCAGTATTATTTCTATGTCCAGCTGTGCACAAATAAAAAAATATTAATAATAAAGTTTAAACAGACTTTTGTTTATATAGATTAGACCGTTGGTTTTCCCGTTTGAATGGTTTTACACTAGTAATTTTGGGGCCCTTTATAGCTTGTTGTTCGGTGTGAGCCAAGACTCCGTGTTGAAGGCCGTACTTTAACCTATAATGGTTTACTTTTTAAATTGTTATTTGTATGGAGAGTTTTCTCATTGGCACTCACACCACATCTTCCTATATCTATTAAATTGCAGACTTTGGCAAAACCACAATATCCAATATCCACAAAAAATGCAAGATTTCTGCTCAATTCATGAAAAAAAATTGGTACCAACATAATCAGACATGATATCTAGACAGGAACATGAACTGGGGCGGTGCACGTAAGTTCAAATTCAGCACAGGACAGATGCACTCAACACGAATCTAAATCGACTATGATAATGTAAGAGTCCCTACTAAAGGTCTGTGGTTATCTCCCGGCACTCCGGTTTCCTCCACCAATAAAAGCTGATCACTAAGAAATATCACAATGATATAGACAGTAGCGCCAAAAATGTGATTCAATCGATCAATCCACTTTTGAGTTTTGTTTCTCTCTTTTGTATCTGCTGCTTTTTTTAGAAGTTTGTATCATGTTCACATAAATTCGAATCCATTTCTTTCAGTAGTACTAGAACACACTCGCGAAATCGCGGGCATTCAGAGCGGAGTTAAAAGTATGTAAAGTGTTGTTAGAAGTTTTATACATCCTCCTTCATTTCCAAAATTCCCAATTTTTGGTTTTCTATCAATTTCAATATGAACATACATTTAGTATGTTATGAACATTTAAGTAAGGAGCCTGTAGTTCAGTGGTTGTCGTTTGTTTGTGTGTTACATATTTGTTTTTCGTTCCTTTTTTGTACATAAATAAGGCCGCTAGTTTTCTCGTTTGAATTTTTTTACATCGTCATTTCGGGGCCTTTTAAAGCTGAGTATACGGTATGGGCTTTGCTCGTTGTTGAAGGCCGTACGGTGACCTATAGTCGTAAATTTCTGTGTCATTTTGGTCTCTTGTGGAGAGTTGTCTCAACATGGCAATCATACCACATCTTGTTTTTTTTGTAATCAATGAATTTTGTAAAATATTTAATGAATGGAGAATTTCAGAAAAGGTATCAAAAGTTCACATGAATAATTTTAGCGCTTATCTGTATATTACTATATAAATAAAGTGTATTTACTTTCAATTCTTAGTTTAGTAATCGATCCATGGTGGTCAATTGACATAGTATACAGACGCTCTCCATTTAATAAACTCTGAACAGAATTAAAATACACTTTATTCGTACTATTTGTTTGTTCAAAGTATACAGAAAAACGCAAACCGGAAGTATAATCTGACTTAAAATTTTGTCCAATGACGGGACAATATCCGGATGCCTTTTTTCTCGTTTTTCTCCCAAAATAACTCAATCTGAATAATCATATGAATGGATGACAAATACGACTATGCACTGTACATATAGGACACACAGTCGTGTTGATTAATTTATTGTGGAAAGAAGAGAAGCGACACCAAAAATGAGGTCTTCTCGTTTAATAGTATAGATGGCAGGGTTCTGTAAAACAAAACAAAAAATATGGTTTAAAAATCTTATTTATATATTTACGTCAATCTGGTTTATGTTCAAGTGAGTGTCAATCAACAAGTGAGCACTTTATAAATAATTACACCAAGATGTAATTACATGTACATGTATATATGAAATTGGATACCCTGCATACATGTACATGTATATCATGTGTTTTAATAACATGAACAAATTGCGGTAATACCCCCTCCTGAATTATTGAAAACAATCATTCTACAAGGCCTTAAAAGACGTAGAATTGTCGAAAGTATGTTTGGTTATTTGGTAATAGTTTTGTCTTCAAGTGTTTTTGTTTTCTCTTGATGTGAACACATACAATAAATTTTTATAATTTAATTTGGTTGAATATATATGCGAATTTCTGAACAGAAAATAATATTTGTGAAAAAATCAAATGATCCAGAAAATAAATATAAACAAATAAACAAATAAACCTGTGACAATTCTGCTTCTATTGGTACCAAGTTGCTTAAAATCAAACAAAAATCGACCCCAGAATGTTTTTTTGAAAAAATGTAGTTTTATATACAATATATAGCAAAAAAATCTCAAGTGACGAATACTTTTGGCCACCCTATTATAATATATACGTGATATGTGTATATTCCCCATCTTAATTTCAAAATAATGAGGTGAGTTTGATATGATTGTCAATGAAGCCAATAAAAGTAATGAACGAACGAATGAATGAATATTCTATTGCAGAATCAAACATAACACTACAACAAAACATGCGCGTAGCTACGTTTACGTCAAAACGTCCGGGCGTACACTTGAATTTTGAAAATTTAAAAAAAAATTTAAAAAAATCAGAAAATCTGGTTAAAAGCACATGATCAGCCGTGTGATTCTTTTTGCAGTGGATTGTAATTGTGAATAAAAAGGGACTGAATTTACTTTAATCAACTAGATCCTATTATAGATTTCTTCCAATTTTCTGTAAAAGTCTGAATCTACTTTGAATTCTGCGTACTTTTCTTATATTTATACAATTCGATATGCGGTTTGCATTTTTTGTCGAGCCTGTGATTTATGTCTAAAAAGCGAGTCAAAGCGTCGTCGGCGGCGTCAATATTAAGATTTCGAATTGATAAAGTGTTTTGAATGGCTCTCCGTGAAATTTTACGAAAGTTGGAAGAAAAATGTTCATGAGCAAAAGAGTATCCAGAGCAATATAATAATGCTTTAATTTCCCCGCATTTAACGGATCATGCGGATAAAAGGTATTCTTTCTGCAATTAATAATTGGTCACAGTTTGGGCTTAAAGTTTGTTTATTCTTAATTAAACATTTTACTACTTTGTCAAACCTTTATCGAATTTGATAAAAGTTTGAAAGAGGTTTTTAAAATTTTGAAAGCATTTGTTTACGTTTATTTTCTGATCTTTACTCATAGCCGGACTTTCTTTACGCAATTAATTGTTTTTTAATGATCAATTTATAAAACATCATAGATTGTCATGAAATATTGGCACACTTAAATATTCTAGATCAAGAAAAAATATAAAAAGAGAATTTTAGTTTTTTTTAAAACAATTTAAGGGACTGATAAACTGATTCACATTTTGTGGGAAGAAATCATAGGTGTTCCAGGAAATTTTTATATTGCACCTGTTAGAATTAAATTTGCATGTCCATTAAAAGGTGCTTTTGTCGATTGCATGCTCACTCACGGCTCTCTTTAAACATATTTGAAAGTAATATTGGTTTGTACGTTTTCTCTAAAACCAATGACCACTAGCTTCCAGTTTAACACGATGAATAAGTTAAACATATTTCAAAATTAAACATAAAAAATAAACCAATTAGATTCAAAAGTATGTTGCTATTAATGAATTTTTACTGACAGGAATGGTAGATCTCATTCTCGATAACTCGATAGCTTTCGGGGACTTCGTCCCCTCGAAACCACTACCAGCAGGTGCTTTGACATTGAACGGTGGGCACCCCCTTAGACCCTCGCCAAAGCTCGGGAGTACACGTAAAAATGACCCAGCTACGCCACTGTAAAATAAGATAATATATAAAGTAAGCAGATAACAAAATAATAAAGTCATAGCAAGAACAGAACTACAAATTTCTGTATTAAATGCAATTATAATTTGTAATATTAACTTCCATGCTGCATGATTTAAGAATTTACATAAATTTTCGGTTAATTTGAATTCTTTCTCAATTAGCTAGTTTGCAAAAGAAATAAAAGCTTTCTAAGTTTTGGCAGTGAACAATAATATAGTTTGGTAAGAACTGTAGCCTCAATTGTGATCAGTTACCTAAATGCGGGACATATTAATAATACGATATTCCCGTGCTTGCATTTCCTATCATGATTTTCTTGATAGAGGTTTGCTGCTCACAAGGAAGCGACAGAATCAAGCTATTAAACCAAGAGTTCCAAATAGTGAAGTTGAAATCATCCCTTCGTAAATTTTACGGACGCCATCACGAGTTGGTTGACCGTTATGGAATAACCGTTTCACAAATGATATCGGATATGTTCCTTACGTCGTAACTACAATCCCCTTCCCTTTCATGAATATGAGTGACCTACCGAATTAGACTATTTACCGGATTTGTAATCACATAAGCAACACGACGGGTGCCACATGTGGAGCAGGATCTGCTTACCCTTCCGGAGCACCTGAGATCACCCCTAGTTTTTGGTGGGGTTCGTGTTGTTTATTCTTTAGTTTTCTATGTTGTGACGTGTGTGCTGTTGTTTTTCTGTTTGTCTTTTTCATTTTTAGCCATGGAGTTGTCAGTTTGTTTTAGATTTATGAGTTTGACTGTCCCTTTGGTATCTTTCGTCCCTCTTTTAATATAAACAATACATGTAATGAATTTATACTCATTTTCTATAAAGATATGGGATTAATTATATATTAGTTGGGGATTTTTTTCGACTAATGTCCCTATGGGTTTGATCATGCACGGGCACTTGTCTGAAAAAAAAATTATATCTTCAGAGATCAGTTTTAAATTTCCCGCAAAGTTTACTTTCTTTATCAACAATCAGCCAATGAAAGTTGATGTTACAATCAGACGAAAGTAACAAGGAACTTATAAATAAACATTGAAGAAATATGAAGTATAACTTTTAAGTGCTATAAGTACTAATTTCCTGACAATGTTAGCAGGAAACAGAGGACAAGATGGGTTTTATGAGTCAAACAGCGGAGGTTTCTCCTCGGATGTACTGCCTAAAACAAAGCCAAAACGCAACCAAAACACTCGGAGAGCTATCAAAGACACGCGAACGTCAGAGAAAGCACTCCAAGGAATGGGAAATAATGGAGGCAAATTATCAGAGATAAATTTTGATTCCAATAGTGATGACAATTCCGTAAAATGTTCTGGGAAGGTTAAGAGAGGAAAAGAAATTAATTCAAACAGTCAGGTATGAACTTTGATGTGCATCCCCCTTTTTTCTGTGCATAACCTCCATGTCATGTGCATATAACGCGTACTGTCTAAAACCTACGTTCCACAGGAATGGGTAACCTGGCATCCTGACACAGTCTTATACTTTGTCGATCTACTGTTGAGCATTAAGCCAGGATCCCAGGCAAAGGAATTATGGTGGGGTGTATACCTGTATACTAGTAGTATCCTCACTTTTAACAGTTAAGAAGTAATATACAATGTAGAAATGTGATGATTTTTTTTTATATATTTCAGAGGTTCAATACAATAATTGATTATGAATAACTTATAAAGGTTCATTTAATTCATTGATGTATAATTTCTAACAACTTTCCATAAGTCCAAATTTGAAATATTCTGCACAGAATTTTTTTTTTTTTAGGCTTTTAGTTTCTAAGCTGTAAGCTAGGCTTAGGACTACAAATATTTTATAAGTTGTACAACATGTATGAAGCAGAGTACATATAAACCACAATTACAAATTTTCTATCAGCTTCTATATGCAGACTTTGGCAAAACCACAAATTCCAATATCCACAAAAAATACAAAACTTCTCCTCAATCCATGAACAAATCTAGACATGAACAATCAACATGAACATGTATGCAACATTCAAATTTGGATTTTTTGTCTGTGTTTTTGTTGTCTCTCTTCTACTTTTGAGGGCCAGGGCTTCTATGGCCGAATGGTCTAAGTAGTCAAACTACTAAATCACTAGCCTGTCAACACTGAGGTTGTGAGTTCAAATCCTGCACAGGACAGGTGCACTCTACTCCAATCTTTAAATAATCGACAAAGATTGTCAGTTATCCTACAGAAGGTTAGTTGTTCTCTCCAGGCACTCCTGGTGCTTCCTCCCCCAATAAAAACTGATCTCTTAAGAAATAGCCAAATTATTTTGACAGTAGTACCAAAAAATATGATTCAATCGATCAATCCACTTTTGAGTTTTGTTTCTCTCTTTTGTATCTGTTGCTTCTTTTAAAAGTTTGTATCATATTCACATCCATTTCATTGAGTAGTATATACAATGTATAGTACAGGGTGCTGCAAAACAGACAAAACCCATGGTTTAACAATCTTATCGAAATATGTATGTCAATCTGGTGAATGTTCAAGTGGAGTCTGTCAATCAACAAGTGAGAACCTAAATTTATGAATTATTATACACCAAGATGTCCTTAAATGTATATATATATGAAATTGGATACCCTGCATACATGTACAAATGTACATGTATATCATGTGTTTTAATATCATTTGAACAAATTGCTGTAATTCCCCCTCCTAAATTATCATGATTATTGAACAATCATTGTACCAAAAAATGTAACTTGAGAATGATATCTTGGTGTAAATTAGATACATGTATCTAATTTACACAAGGATCATGTATCTAATTTACACCAGGATATCATTCTCAAGTTACATTTGAATACCAGGCAATATAGGAAAGGTGTACTGACATAAGTAGTCTCTAAACACATTAGCTCCAAATGGAGCTTTCGTTAGTAGAAGCATTAACTATGTGTATCAGTGAGAAAAATGTGAACACCAATTTAAGCTAAAGACATTAAGATGTATCTGAAATACATGTATCTATTGATGTCTGGGATTGGAAAGATTTTTCTGCATTGCTGATAAAAACATATGTATACATTAATTATGTAATATCATCATGATTATCACTAAATATTATGTGCAGTAAGACTCCACAACTAATTTTTGAATTTCTGCCTAATATCTGAATATACAAATGATATACAAACATGACCTGTATATTTACATTTTGTACATGACTTGTAATAATTGGACAAGAAGTTGAGAAATGCAAAATCTTGTTATCACAAAATCCTTATGAGTTATGGTCAATTAAAAATCATCCTAAAACATGTAATTTTTTAGGCACTTAAAATTAGGGTACAAAAAATGTACATGTAGTTAGGGTTAGCAGAAAGGTAATGAGAAAGGGGACCTTTGGATTTTGGTTCAATATGCCTACATGTAGGTGTTAGTACTACATGTAGGTAATGTACAGTGGGAACAGACGAGTATGATCAACTAATTATAAGGAAAAATGTTTTTGCTGAATAAAGCTGGTGACCTCCAGCAGGTTTTACTGTAGTTAAAGATAAATTGCTGATAAAATCTGTGGATAATTCCAGGTCAACCAACAATCAAAATTATTGAGGAAGTTCAGGTCTCATTGGCAATCATACCACATCTTCTTATTTTCATATTTACATGTAATATAAAATTACATTGTTCTAGAAAATAAAAAGTTTTCAAGGTTTTACAAATTTTAATGCTTGTGTATTACATATATACAATGTATTAGAATTGCTATTAGTTTAAGCCAAGGGGGTATTGTTCCTTCTTCCTTGTATGTATAGGCTAACATATATCATGTATATATATATTTTTTATCTCAATAATGGAGACAGCATGATTTTGAGTCATAATTTTACCCCCAAGAATTTGAAAATCAAACATCAAATGAAATTCTAAAAAGATATAGGTTAACCAAACAGTCAGATATACATGTATCATGATAATATTACATCATATGAGTGTTTACATTTAAATTTTTGTTAATGTTTCAAACTAAATCACTAAAGACACATGTACAATCTTTAACTCCTTTAATCTTAACATTATAGTAACTGTATGGTCATGACAATATGTGTATACTCATACAGTCCGACCATACACGTATGCTCCGACCGTACGTGTATTAATACCCATATGGTCATGAACATACAAGTATGGTCCAAATACTCATATGGTCTGGAACCTTTACATACATGTATTAATGTGTGCACATTTATGTATTGAAAGTCCTATGACAATGAAACATGGTAAAAAGGCCTTGGGACCTTCTTCATCAGTTTCACTTTACAACACAACTTTGGCTGGCCTTAATTCATAAAGTACTTCATCCTAGAATGATAAAAAGCCTGGTCCGATTCCTGTCTGGGATGAAAATTTCAGGGACTGAATTTTCGGCTCTCCCTTGACACCATTTGTGAGTATGGTCTTGAGAAACCGATTAGTTCGTTGGAAGAGGACGATAAATGGCTGACCCGTGTTAAGAGAGAGCCATATCTCTCGCACGTTAAAGACACCCTTGTAGATTTCGAAAAAGAGCAGGCTAATGCCGCTACAAGGCAGCACTCGCACCGGCAAAGTGGAAAGGGATTAATATAAGTTGCAAAACTTGTTTCCCAATACACTATAAACTAAAAAGCCTGTTCATAAAGACTTTTTCATAACATAAAAATTCCTTAAAAAACAGTATTAATATTAACCCAATGTCTTGTATTTCATTCAGAAGATACTAATTTTTTTTCGGTTAAAGAAACATTGTATTTTTGTTAATACTGGATTTCATTGTTAAATGCAAACTTTACATGTACCTTACATGTGTATAAACCTATAGGAAATTAATACTTTTTTGGACATTTGAATTCATAGTTACACATGAATCATAGAAAATTGGTAACCAAAAAATAATAATGAATCCAGAGTAAGTGATAAACTGATTTTTATGACATTAAGTTTTTGCCAGCTACTACAGTAAGCTATGAGGATCTGGATGGTGTTGACAGAATTAAAAGTAATAGGCAAACAGTATACAGAATAAAGAGCAAAGCAAATTAAAGAAAAGAGAAAAAGATAATAAACAACAGTGAATATTCTAAGGTGTTAAAATATAAAGAATGAAGAATAAGGGTCAAAATGAAAATGAGTAGAGAAAAATGGTCTAAAAAATTAAAGAATAAAGTAGTTCAAGACTGCCCTCCCTTTGTCTCCATTCCAGGCCATCAGTTATTGCCTACCACCATAACAAGAAGTGCAAAGGACTAAATAGTGGGTATATTGCCATGATTCGGTAATAAGAAATTGCTAAATCCACCATGTTAATTTAGCATGTCATAAAGAGACCTATCCATCAGTCGGATTTCTCTGTATTTACTTACATTACATGGAATTTAAGTACTTTAAAATAAATCATGTGCATCATTCTTTTAGATGTATACATGTACATCCTTTTATATTTCTAAATATACATGTTCAGGTGCAGGATAATATCCTGTTTATGCAAACTGATGGATAAGGTTATAAACTGACTGTATTTAAATGTTTTAAATGTGGGCGGCTAGTATAATGATATATATGGTTTTAACTTTATAAAATTTTGTAGAAGCATTGAGTTCAGTTTATAAGTGCTTTTCCTATAAGATACTGTTCTTATCATGATCATAAAGTTTAAAGTGCTACTTGAGTGTGGCATGATTAAAAATATCTTATTATATACCTTGTGGGATATCCATCCATAAATTAAATTAAATCAAAAGTATGTGTAATAAGTCCCTCACATGTTGTTAGTTCAACAAATTTATTTATTTCAATAACAATGCCATATCTAATCTTCTTCATTAGCATTTATATAAGGTAGAGTCTACTGTATATAATGGAATTGTTATCAATTGTCAGGTTCAGGGCCTTTTATAGCTAACAGGGCAGTATGATCTTTACTAATTGTTTAAAGCCATGTATAAGCCATTTGGTCTATATAGATTTTAATTATTTATATAACACTTAAAAAAGGCCATGCAGACCATGATCTGTATTTATTATTTTTAAATATTTACAATTTTACTGCTAAAAGTAAGATCAAATCAGGAAACATGAAAAAGTTTTATTATAGCTAGCTGGACATTTTGTTTTGGGGTAAAGATTGCACAAAATCAAAACACTATGGTACTGATTATATTGATATCTTCCAAGATAAATAAAATAATTTGAAAATGTCTTTAGATTTGAAATCCCCTTTCTCCCTGTTCTGTTATTTTTATACACAAACATTGAGTTTTAAATAAATTTAAAATGACAGTTCAAACGTTTTAATCTATTAATGAAGTGGAAAATAATTGTTATCTCCCTTAGAATATAAAGTTATCTGTATTTTTATACGACCGCAAAATTTGAAAAAAATTTCGTCGTATATTGCTATCACGTTGGCGTCGTCGTCGTCGTCCGAATACTTTTAGTTTACGCACTCTAACTTTAGTAAAAGTGAATGGAAATCTATGAAATTTTAACACAAGGTTTATGACCACAAAAGGAAGGTTGGTATTGATTTTGGGAGTTTTGGTCCCAACATTTTAGGAATTAGGGTCCAAAAAGGGCCCAAATAAGCATTTTCTTGGTTTTCGCACTATAACTTTAGTTTAAGTTAATAGAAATCTATGAAATTTTGACACAAGGTTTATGACCACAAAAGAACGGTTGGGATTGATTTTGGGAGTTTTGGTTTCAACAGTTTAGGAATTAGGGGCCAAAAAAGGGCCCAAATAAGCATTATTCTTGGTTTTCGCACAATAACTTTAGTTTAAGTAAATAGAAATCAATGAAATTTTAACACAATGTTAATGACTACAAAAGGAATGTTGGTAATGATTTTGGGAGTTAAGGTCCCAACAGTTTAGGAATTAGGGGCCAAAAAGGGACCCAAATAAGCATTTTTCTTGGTTTTCGCACCATAACGTTAGTATAAGTAAATAGAAATCTATGAAATTTAAACACAAGGTTTATGACCATAAAAGGAAGGTTGGTATTGATTTTGGGAGTTTTGGTCCCAACAGAATAAGGGGCCCAAAGGGTCCAAAATTAAACTTTGTTTGATTTCATCAAAATTGAATAATTGGGGTTCTTTGATATGCCGAATCTAACTGTCATGACTGTGTATGTAGATTCTTAACTTTTGGTCCCGTTTTTAAATTGGTCTACATTAAGGTCCAAAGGGTCCAAAATTAAACTTAGTTTGATTTTGATAAAAAATGAATCAGTTAGGTTCTTTGATATGCTGAATCTAAAAATGTACTGAGATTCTTGATTATTGGCCCAGTTTTCAAGTTGGTCCAAATCGGGGTCCAAAATTAAACTTTGTTTGATTTCATCAAAAATTGAATAAATGGGGTTCTTTGATATATATACCAAATCTAACTGTGTATGTAGATTCTTCATTTTTGGTCCTGTTTTCAAATTGGTCTACACTAAAGTCCAAAGGGTCCAAAATTAAATTTAGTCTGATTTTAACAAAAATTGAAATCTTGGGGTTCTTTGATATGCTGAATCCAAAAATGTACTTAGATTTTTTATTATAGCCCAGTTTTCAAGTTGGTCCAAATCAGGATCTAAAATTATTATATTAAGTATTGTGCAATAGCAAGTCTTTTCAATTGCACAGTATTGCGCAATGGCAAGAAATATCTAATTGCACAATATTGTGAAATAGCAATTTTTTTTTAATTAGAGTTATCTTTCTTTGTCCAGAATAGTAAGCAAGAAATATCTAATTGCAAAATATTGTGCAATAGCAAGATTTTTTTTTAATTGGAGTTATCTTTCTTTGTCCAGAATCAACTTAAATCTTTGTTATATACAATATACAATGTATATTCACTTTTTACTACCAACTGATAAATTAAAATAATCTTTACAATTCAGTGATAACAAGCAGTTTTTTTACATCTTAATATTTTATGATGTATTTAAATGAGTAGTTATTGTTGCAAACTCCATTAGAAATTTTAATTGAGATTAGTTTTGGAATAAGGGAAAGGGGGATGTGATTAAAAAAATTGGGTTCAATTTTTCTCATTTGAAATTTCATAAATAAAAAAGAAAATTTCTTCAAACATTTTTTTGAGAGGATTAATATTCAACAGCATAGTGAATTGCTCTAAGAGAAAACAAAAATTTTAAGTGCATTAGAACACATTCATTCTGTGTCAGAAACCTATGCTGTGTCAACTATTTAATCACAATCCAAATTTAGAGCTGAATCCAGCTTGAATGTTGTGTCCATACTTGCCCCAACCGTTCAGGGTTCAACCTCTGCGGTCGTATAAAGCTACGCCCTGCGGAGCATCTGGTTACACATGTATCTTTATTCATGTATGTGAGACACCGAAACAACTTTTATTAAAAACATTGAATTTAATGCATAAATTTGTCATTTCATGATGGAAAGATAAAGAAAAAGGATGAGGTTTTTCTTTAAAATAAAAACAATTTAGAACCATAGTAGGAAGTTTGGAAAATGCAAAAGGCCTGTGCGTAACATTGATTAGTAAGAAATTTAAAGGGGAAAATACTGTAATTGAAAGCAAGTGTCTTTCGGACAATCACTGCATAGTGTAGACACACAAGCAAGGGTTAAATGAATGAATATTTGTTATGGAAGAAATAAAAACATCTGCAGGTTACTTCTAAAAAATAAAAGAAGAGATTGATATCTGCATCAAATTTTTGGGATTATCAAAGCTAACAGTACGTCAGTACATTGATTTAATTAAGATTGACACTTAAAACAACTAAAAGTGAAACAATAAAAAAAAATTTCATAAGTTTATATAAGTGTTCTTGAAGTAGCTGGGAAGTTTTGCTATCATTTGGCAATTGCGTCAGCGCTTTTACTACGTTTTTTTTTTATACATGAACAGACTCAATTACCTCAAGGGTTTCTCGATTCAAAATGATATCAAGTATATCGGATGATGCATGCCTTAACTTGTGAAGAATTTTTTATGTGACAGTTAATTACATATACATGCATAGACACTTTGTAGCTTATCAAGCACCTTGGGGCTGTTAAAGTTATCATTGCAACTGATTTAAATGATTGTACCAATTTTGTAAAAAAACATAAAGAAAAATTATGAGTAATACATATGCGACTAGCAAATGTTTGTATCATTCAGAAAATAATAAGTAAATACATGTACATATAAAAAAAAACACATCCTGATTTCCTTATAAATGTATATGCAAATACATGCACATGTATAATGTTTAAATTTTTTTTTTTAGAATCACTATTACCGGTAAATTGTTAATTGAGTACTCATTGACATAATCTACAAAATAATCTTACCTACATAGAAGTGAATAGGTTTACAATAGTATAACATTGATCATTTCCTCTCCCGGATGGGAAACCCAAAATAAAGCTTTCTTTTTCCTGTTTTAAAAACAGGAGTATCTGAATGTATGAGAAAACGATGTAAACAAAATATTCGTTTGAATTAAAAGTTAGTACTTGAAATCTTGATTTGTGAATATTTGCTTAAGTCAGTATTTTTGTAGTGATTTATTATAAACATGTGTTTTCTCCCTAATTACTGGATGTTAGGCTACTTCTAGTAATACAAAACCACAAAGAAAATGACATCATAATAAATTGAAGGAAAAACAAATTGGCGATATCCTGTCGTTATTGTATCTTAAAGACAGCTTTGAGGAAAGAAAAATACTTTTAAATTAAATAGTGAATTTTCAAGAAAAACTGCAGTAAAACTTTGCACATATTGCTGGACTTAAACATGTTAGAATTGGATTCTTATTGCTACAAATTGGAGTATTTGTAATTTGAGTGTAAAATGTACTTTTTTTCAACAAATGTTATTGTAACTAAAAGGAAATAGATTACATTCTGCTTCCTTGAAATACAAACTTGCATGACCTGTGCAACTGTGAATCCAGGAATGGATATATACTTTCACCATTTATAAATGCACTTTGAAGATCTGAATTTTATTCAGTGAATGAAGGGAAAACAAGGAATTATCAAAAGGAATAATAGTTGAAATTCATTTTATTATAAGACTTTTTATGCATCATTGAGCTATGAATGAGGAGGACCAGGTATGTTTATGGACCAAACCTTACAAATTGGTCCAAGAATTTCAGAACATTAGGGGAGGGGGAGGGCAGAATATAGGATAACTGTTAGTTCTATAACTATAATTTGTTAAATTCAATGCCAGATCCAGAAATTTTCAAAAGGGGGAGGGGACACTGACTGCATAAGAGGGGGCCCTCTCTAGCAATGTTTCATTGATTCCCTATATAATCAACCAATTTTTTCCTACAAGGTGGAGGTGGCTAGGCACCCACTTAATCCACCCCTGCAAATAGCCATGACAAATTGGGTATTTTCTGTTCCCTTTATTCACTAAAGTTTATTCTTTTCTATGATTTGTAAGCTAACATTAAAAGGCCTTTTGGTGTTCTGATGAAAATGAGGTGTATGGGTACAAGCAGTTAACCTGCCATTGTATAAAAGTCATGGTCAAATTTTACAGAGGGAACATATTTTTGTGTAATTGATAATTTTGCAGTTTTATTTTGTTGGCCTTTGCTAATGGGTCAATGAACTGAATAGTCCGAAAGGTGGCATCTGTCTAGTAGTCAGGAAATATGGGCTTGATTAAGTGATTCATTTTGGTCCCAGTAATGTTTTTATTCTTTATTTGTTTCCTTGTACCTGATTCAGATTTTAAACCATCTAAAATCCATCATTAATTTGTGTCAGGGACATTTTTTTAGATATAATCTTAATCAAGATATAAACAACAATATATAGTTTAGGAAAATATTTATCGGTTTTGTGTGTGTGTGCTGAAATTGATAACATATATATATTCATGAATTTATACATTCAATTTAAAAGAAAAATAAAGGATGTTGACAATGGAATAGGAATTAGTAATATTATAATAAGGAGATGTGGTACGATTGCCAATGAGACAACAATCCACCAGGACTAGTTCAAATGAAGGGGATGTAAGCAAATATAGGCAAACGTTATAAACCGCCTTCAATAATGAAAAAAACCTATACAGGATGGTTGGCTATATGAGGCCCTGACATGAAAAATATGAAAGAATTCAATTCAGAAACCTAACAGGCTTATTTACAACAAAACAATTTATGTCAGACCAACAAAAACCACTGAACTACAGGCTCCTGACTTGGGACCCGAACATAAAGAATGTGGCCCCTAATCTGGGACAGTGGTGTAAAACATAAGAACAAACTATTATTATCAGTGGAAAAAGGCTGAGTTTATCAGATGGATAAAAATCAAAACACATCAAACAAAAACACTGAGTTGATGTTTATGGACAATCATTTTTAAAAGGGTGATTCCCCACCCATGATGAAAAAATGGGGAGGGGGGTCCAAATACATGTCCGCATTCAGATGCATTGATTGAGGTCTATAACTTGAATTTTATCTGCTTCTCTGAATATGTCAGAAACAAGACATAGTGCAATTTGAGTATTGAATTTCATCAGGTTTGTTTACATTTTAACAATAAGGGTGATTAGTTTTTTTTATAAGCAAAAAATAAAGATGTAATATTGTACATGAAATTTTATGTATTTTGTCTATTCTCAGTACATGTAACCTTGTGCCCACGAAAGGTTACAGTAGATCCCAAAAATATTCTTTTTTATAAATGAACTAACTAATAGTCAAGTGACTTACACTCAATCTTATATGACGTTCAGGAAATTGGTTCGTACTGTAACCATATATATATATAGATTCTAAAAAGGAAATTGATATATTATTTAAAATTTGTTCAGAATCATTACTTATTGAAGGAAGGATACAATCTTAATTTTATGTGAAGGATGTACAAAATGTCATTTCAGATTCAGTTGGGGGATTACTGTTTACCCCCTGACAAAAAGGAGGAGACACTTGGTGGAATAGCCTCCAGTAGGACAACAGAATATGCAGATCCATATGAAACAAAACAGATGTTAGAAGGTATTTATCTTACATTTTATTACTGTAAATTCGGAAATTATTGCCAGCATTTATTAGTTTCTTTGTAGAACTGTATAAAAAAGTTGAGCTTTGAATTCAAAGCTTCATGATAATCAGGGGTTTCATTATCTTTCATGTTGACTGGTACTTTCCACGTTTCTAGGTGGTACTTTTCAATTTATTCCATGAATATTTTATATAAAAATTCCTACATTTAGGCGGTACTTGTCAATAGCATAGTAGGGTAAAAGTACCGGGTACCGCCTCCTAATGAATGGCCTGTGATAATTAATTTATATTGTTTCAAGGGTAAACAATTTTTTTGAGAAAGTTGGAACCTACTTTGTGTAATCTAGGAGGTATTTAGTATGTCAATTTAATACTTCCATGATGTTTTTAACTCCTACATTTTTCCACCCAGGTCCCTGAAACTTCACAGGAAGATTGTGCACATGTGGAAGTTGTGCATCTGCTATTATAGAGTTGTTTGGGGAATTAATTTCTCATTTTTCCAGTCTTTTTTCAGCAAAATTTATGAAACAGAATACAAGTTTTGTGTGACCATCTTTCAACCAAGATCCCTGAAACGTCACAGGAAGATTTGTCACCTAATGAAGTTGTGCACCTTTTATATTTCAAATATGTACATTTGTAAATATGCAGTATAGAGTAATCTCCTGGCCATTTGAGTCTTTGATCTATTTTTGTAAATTTTGTACCTTATAAATCAATTGTAAAATTATCTCACATCACATGCTGAAGCTTGATGGTTAGCCTGAGGCAATGATCTCCACAATAAAGCATACATATACTTATTTATAAATAGAAAATGGTGTAGTACATGTACCATTCAACAATCATTTTTATCTAAATCTTAGCTTATTTCTGGGTAATTATAAGAGTGCATAATTTGTCTTTAACTTTTATTGCATTTTATTCTGATTTGTAAAATCAAGTAACAGGATTGCATGGACATAAACATTTTTAACCGGATTTTTGTGACAAAAATGTCGGTTATTGATTTTTTAGGTAGCTCTCAGAGAAAAAATATCTACAGTGCTTTTTCTATTGCTTCAAAGGAGTGAAGGCGTGCTGATTCAGGCAGTGGCTTCAACAATGTATAAATAAGTTTGTTATTAGGTCATTTCAATAGAGATTATTTGGCAGTACCCGTCATCCATTACATGGTCTATTGACTTGAAACTTGCTTATTAAAAGAAGATGTGGAATGATTGCCTATGAGACATCTCTCCACAAAGACCAAATTTGCATGTATTCGATTGTGATTAGGTCAGTTTAAGGGGAACCATTAGTGGTAGGTACATGATATTTCGTATGCAGTTGTACTAAAAGTGTTGGTAGACCCCATATCAATGGAGATTACTTTGTCCAGCCCCCTCAGTCATGGTCTATTGACTTTGTAACTTTCACATAGTTTATATATTACAGATCAGTTTAAGGGAAACTATTAGTGGTAGATTGTTTATCTCCCACTCATTCATCTTTCATTGACTTTGAATATTTTGCATTACACATATTTACATTTTAAAGTTTGTGACTAGGTCAGTTTAAGATGAACATCTGATATTAACGAAGTCAATGATATAAGGTATGCAGTTGTATTGGCATTTGCAAATCTCATTTCCTTGAGAATTATATGGCTTGAATCCCTCATTAATGTTTTTGAAACTTTTCAATACATTTAGGGGAACATTTTTTGGAGTAAAAATCCTAAAAATGGTCCAAAATTTCATAAAAAAGGGAAAGTTGAGTATTCCTTTTTATGTTCAGGGTTGTTTGAGTTGACTATTTGATCTTGAAAATGCATAAAGAAATACAAAAATTAGGCATCCTCTTGCTTCATTTTCTATAAATTCATGCTACTTTTATATATAGTTTAAAAAAATCACAGTACTAAAAATAAAATATATGGGTCAAGTTCAATACTTTTCTCATGAGTCAGTGTAAGAATGAGTTTGTGTGTTTGAATAACACTTGACAGACTTAACAAAGGGATCTTAAAAATGCATAACTTCTAATATAGGGACATAATTTTCAGAGAGTAGAATTCTGATTTAAATCATAGTAGTTCAACTGAATAATTTGGAACTAAAGAAAAGTTTTTGGATACAGAAAACACAAGAAAAATTTAAAGGTCCTGGACAAAAAGTAATTTTATACTCCTAAAAAAGAAAGATACTTTTTTTTATAAATTCAGTTAGTACTAAACAAGGGCTTTTAATTTTTTTTAGTTTAATTTAATACAGTAGTGTCAGCTATAGTAAAGTGAAGATACAGTTGTTTTAAATTGTTGACTAAGGGAGATAACTGGAGTTTGATATGAGGAACAGTAAAACATGGGGATTCAGTTTAATATTTCTTTTTGCTGGTGTTTAGTAAATCACTGTCTTAGGTTAGGGGGAGTTGAGCACTCACAAATATGTTTAACCCCGCCACATTCTTTATGTGCCCGACTTAAGTCTTAAGTAGTTCAGTTGTTGTCATTTGTTACTGTCTGTAATATTTGGTTTTTTTTTTGTATAAAACTGTTTTGTTATAAATTAGGTAGTTAATTTTCTAAATTGAATAGTTTTATATTTTTCATGTCAGACCCTTTTATAGCCAACTATCATGACTATACACATATTGTGCAGACCAATTAATTAAATCCGAGTTAGTACAAATGTAGAGTGGGGTGCGCCGGGGACACAATTTCGCCGTTTTATAATTTGGAGTTGTAAATACTTCAAAAGATGGCTGAAATGGAAGAAATATGCCGGTAACTAAGATTTTTATAACAAACATGATTTTCTTTTAAACTACGACAAAATTGCGGCACTTACCGCAAAGGACCGAAAAACGGATAACGATTTTCGGCCATTTTTCTGAATGAATAACACGATTTCAAAGAAGTATTTCTTAGTAAATCTTTGACTGATTGCCCTAAATTTCAGTTCTGTATACCTTTAAAATGTCTGCTATTGCCATCTATAATGAAATTGATTTGAAAAATATTGTTTAAAGCTGCAGTTATTTGGGTTTAAATAGATGTATAAAAACGGCGAATATGTGTCCCCCATTGACAAAACATCAGGCAATTTCAAACACCCTTTAATCTAACTTTTCAGATGATTATTATTTTCAAACAAACACGTTTTCAAGCTTAAGAATATTTTGCATTTGAAGTTATCTTCATATAGAAATATCAGTATACTTCAAAAGCATATAGACCTGAACATAAACTGTGGAAAACATGGAAAGATATGGCGAAAATGAGCACCCCACTCTAGTACATTTACTGACATGAAAACTCATAAAATATTACCTATTAAAAATTCATATAAATTGGGAACTCATAGTGTTAGCAATTATGCTAACTGTAACATGATACATAAAAAAAATTAAAAAATCAGATTATGTGGAACTAATATATATATACATCTTATAGATTCCTCCTCCTTAGATTTTGTAATTCATGTTTGCCCCTGGCAATTGAAAGCCTGACAAATATTGTGAATGGGCATATATCTATTGTTGAAGATTGTATGTTGACCTTGACATGTAAATCACATTTCCTTTTTTAACATGGTCAAATGCAAGATCAAGAGGTCAGAAGGAAATATTTTGTGATAGTTTACTTACAATCAAGTTAGCTGCACAATGTATACGTAGCATGCTTTATATAAAATCCTATGGATTTTTTCTCTGAAAATATTTGGTCAATTCAAAAGAAATTTAGTGCAAGCCTTTAGGAACTTCTTTATTTAATTTATTTTTTTAGAAATTCCAGTCTAATTTTAAATCTAACAAGAAAAGATGCATATTTTTATAATTGAATTAAATTGGCTTTAATAAGTACATAATTATAAGTAAATCAAGAACCAACCTTTTATAATCAGGAATTCCCTCCTTGAAAGAAAGTTATTGTTGAAAGTTGTTGACAGTATTATTCATTTCCGAGACATGACATACAAGTACGCCTTGGGCAATAATATCACAACTGTTTTGGTTCTATTAAGGTTAAACAAGAATTACGTATTAGTGGTGTTTTTAATATAACTTTATGACCAAGGGATTGTTATATTAAGTGCAAGCGGAAAAGTATGAATTGTTATTTATTAGAAGTAGGCACTGCATGATGTAAACAAATAGACTATTATATATATATATATATATATATAGCTTTACTTTAATATTTGGATTATAAGTGGATTGTTTATCAACAATTTGTTTTGTTTACAGAAATCAGAGGTTTGTATTGAGTTTTAAAATTTACTTTATCAGCATTAATTCATCTTTCTTCCTAAATAATCCAAAAAATTTAAAAAAGCCTTGAATATTAATCCAGTAGCTCGAATTCTTTCCACTAATGAGTGATTATGGAAGTGATGGGTTTACCCTTCTTATAACTCAGTTATATGTTATATAACACCTGAGATCACCCCTAGTTTTTGGTGGGGTTCGTGTTGTTTATTCTTTATAGTTTTGTATGTTGTGTCATGTGTACTATTGTTTTTCTGTTTGTCTTTTTCATTTTTAGCCATGGCGTTGTCAGTTTGTTTTAGATTTATGAGTTTGACTGTCCCTTTGGTATCTTTCGTCCCTCTTTTATACACTTTTTTTTTAGATGTTTTCTCCACCTTTTTTTAAAATTTATTTTGTAATACTACTGTTCCTGCCGTTTGGAATTGTTGGCTGTACATGGTTTACCTTCCATTTCTATCCTTCCTTTACTCCCTTATCTGCTGTCATACTTTTAATTCCCAATTCCCTATGCTCCTGAAGAAGGGGTATAATGTATGTTCATTCTTTCTTATGTGTGTCTGTCTCAAGAAATTTTGTTGTATTGTTCTCAGGAACTTCATGTACAAATTGAGTTTACTGAAAATGGGTACTAGGCATCAAGTTCATTTGAGCATTCTACAATTAGTGATGCATTTTCATATTTCATCAACACCCTTTACAAAATATATTCTTGCTCATAATGGTTGTGTATATATAACAGTTTTGTCAAATTTTACTTGAAATATTTTCTGAAATTTGGTATCAAGCTTCATGTCAGCATATTGTAGTACTGCTTGATGCCTTTTATTGCTTCTTAACTTCCTGCTAATTGAAAACTGTATAATTTCTTACAATTTTTGCACATAATAATGGCCATGAATGAAAAGTTTTGTCAATTTTTTCTCAGGAACTACAAATTAGAACTTTCTTTATTTCGGCATTAAGCTTAATGTGGGCATGCTAATAGACCAGAAACATATAAAATATATCTCTGAACAGACTAATGTTTTTCAATACATGGCTCATCAACTTCCTGTTCAGAGAATACTGAAGGGTATCATAAGTGAGCCATAGTTCAACTTGTTTACAAATTTTTAAGGATCTTGAAGATTTAGAGCTTTGACATATTGTATACACCATTATTACCAATCATTGAAGTCTGTCAGCAGACCAAAAATAATATGCTTGCTGTAATGGAAATAACTTACTGCAAATATATATTTAACAGAAGATTCCAATGAATACATATAGAAAAAAACATAACTTTTAATCAATTATGAAGGAAAAGAAAGTCTACTGACTGAATAGAATACTGTGAATTCATTATTATTGGTTAAATACCAATTTTCATGGTTTACTTGGGTACAGGTGAACCACAAATTTTTGTAATTAGACATAATTTAAATAAAGAATTGAAATTAAAATCTATAATGAAGTCATAAAAAATGTGTATTTACTTCTTATCCTAGTTTATGACTCAATAAATACTTCTACCATGACTCCCAAACAAGTGTTGTTATAATATTTCCTTCTAGTTTATCATCCATAATTAGAATTTTTATATGTACATGCATAAACATGCATTTCCTCGGAATTCAGTATTTTTGTGATTTGATTTCACTTTTACATATAACTGAAATTAACTCCAAAAAATGACTGTATTGCCTTTTAGAAATTAGATGATTCTTATCACATTATTTTATTTAAATGCTTCATTAAATTTCTCACAATGGTCATTATTGATAAAGAAAAGATTAAAATTACATCCCATTATAATATATTTGTCCACTTGAGATCTTTATTATTGTAAACACATTATTATGTATACATGTCTTTGCCCAAGGAATCTATTATTATACATGTAATATATTTTTTCCCCTTTGGGTGATATAAGTTTGATTAGTTATCATAAATATTTTAATCATTCGTCATAATTTATTAGTGTATGGATGAATTTCCTTATGTACAAAATATACAGCTATTTTTACTTATAACTTTTTTCAATGATCCTAAGGTGAAATTTAAACAAAACATGACTTTTGTTAGACTATGATCAAGGTCTAGGATATCTATACAAACTTTATAAAGAAGAACAGGTAAACGTTTTGAGTTATTTAAACCACGAGGACATATTTTGAATTGTTTCCTTGTGTTGATCGGGGACAGGGAAGAAAATAGAGGTAATTTTGTCTCAGTATAATCCATATATTAAATTAATGGCATTAAGTTTAAGATAAAACAATAGGACAATCCGGAAATTGATAGTATTACTAAGAATGAATAATATGATGCCAATTGTTGGTAAATCTTGTGACTTTATATTTATCTTTTAAACAGAAAATTTGCAAACTTAATTGATTATTCTAAAATATTAGGTTAGACCTACATGACAGATTTTAGATAGGTGGGATAAATATTTTTCTGCTGCGGTCTCAAGATTTATAACAAATATTTTCTCCCCAAAATTGTTTCAAAATGTCAAAAATGTGTGTCATATTAACGTGTACCGGTACATGTACTTTTAAAGGGGGCAGGGCCTGAAAAAATGAATGTTGACATGATTAGCAATCTATTGTTATATATTTTCTTTAAGTTCTAGAACTTATAAAAGTATTACAATGTATCACCAATATTTAAGATAAAGGCTGAAATCAGTTAAAATACTATATAAATTTAAATCAAGATCCTGATCATTCCAATTCACTATTTTTGGGGTAAAATAATAAAAATATCATGTATATATTTTTCCCTAAATGAGGGGGTGGCAATGTAATTTAAATATAACATGCATTGATATATTGACATGGACAATAGAAGCATGTCAAATTGATTGTATACAAAATGACCACATACAAATAAATATGTTAAAAATGTCACAGATTTTAAATGACTCACTTGTAAGTGTGTTACTAATCTTTTATTAAAGGAGAAAAGAAGATTAATATAGACATGATACATATGTATGTGTAAAATTATGAGGTAACTACTATAAGTCTTGATTTAAAAAAAATACTTTGGACATAAAAGATTGTTTTACTAATATAGACAGTTGTAAGTATTTATAAAACAGTTCTGTGTAAGCTGGTGTCTAATACATGTAGGGTTCACATTAGACAGATTTACACTGTACTTAGAATTATTTTCAAGTTCATGATATATTTCAAGTAGAATTGTTGAAAAGGTCAAGA
This sequence comes from Mytilus edulis, assembly GCA_019925275.1. Classification (NCBI taxonomy): domain Eukaryota; kingdom Metazoa; phylum Mollusca; class Bivalvia; order Mytilida; family Mytilidae; genus Mytilus; species Mytilus edulis. The sequence goes on along the minus strand of CM034355.1, from coordinate 27,886,307 downwards.
ACTGCACCAGGATGAGGCAAATACCTTATATATATACAATATTAGGTCAATGAAAGAAAAATATAAACTTTTTTGTATGAGGCTGAATAACTGGGGAAGCCCTTCCCCAGTTTTGCGCAGAGTAAAAAAAGTATATATTTTTATGACATTGATCTAATATTGTTTTTATACTTCAACTTAAATTAATAAATTGATAGCTTTTAAATCGTTACAAAAAGGTAAAAATTATTTACATCCCTTAATGAATATTGCGGAGAAAGTGTTCCATGATGAAATTGACATTGCACAGAAATTAAAATATAGGAGAAAGTGTTCCATGATGAAATTGACATTGCACAAAATATAGGAGAAAGTGTTCCATGATGAAATTGACATTGCACAAAATATAGCTGTGTTACTATATTTAGGAAAAAAAAACACAACCAGTTGCAGTATAAAAAACTGTTAAATTACATTTTATTTAAACTTTTAAGGATTAAAAGGTTGGAGAAAAAAAAAATATTTCTTAGTATTCATATTTCATTTGTATTTGTACATATAGTTTGAAAGTTTGTAAGTTATTCTGGTAGATTAAAAAATAAAAAGAAAATAATCATTAACATTGTTTTTATACGACCGCAAAATTTGAAAAAATTTTCGTCGTATATTGCTATCACGTTGGCGTCGTCGTCGTTGTCGTCGTCGTCGTCGTCGTCGTCCGAATACTTTTAGTTTTCGCACTCTAACTTTAGTAAAAGTGAATGGAAATCTATGAAATTTTAACACAAGGTTTATGACCACAAAAGGAAGGTTGGTATTGATTTTGGGAGTTTTGGTCCCAACATTTTAGGAATTAGGGACCAAAAAGGGCCCAAATAAGCATTTTCTTGGTTTTCGCACTATAACTTTAGTTTAAGTTAATAGAAATCTATGAAATTTTGACACAAGGTTTATGACCACAAAAGAACGGTTGGGATTGATTTTGGGAGTTTTGGTTTCAACAGTTTAGGAATTAGGGGCCAAAAAGGGCCCAAATAAGCATTATTCTTGGTTTTCGCACAATAACTTTAGTTTAAGTAAATAGAAATCTATGAAATTTAAACACAAGGTTTATGACCATAAAAGGAAGGTTGGTATTGATTTTGGGAGTTTTGGTCCCAACAGAATAAGGGGCCCAAAGGGTCCAAAATTAAACTTTGTTTGATTTCATCAAAATTGAATAATTGGGGTTCTTTGATATGCCGAATCTAACTGTCATGACTGTGTATGTAGATTCTTAACTTTTGGTCCCGTTTTCAAATTGGTCTACATTAAGGTCCAAAGGGTCCAAAATTAAACTTAGTCTGATTTTAACAAAAATTGAAATCTTGGGGTTCTTTGATATGCTGAATCCAAAAATGTACTTAGATTTTTTATTATGGGCCCAGTTTTCAAGTTGGTCCAAATCAGGATCTAAAATTATTATATTAAGTATTGTGCAATAGCAAGTCTTTTCAATTGCACAGTATTGCTCAATGGCAAGAAATATATAATTGCACAATATTGTGAAATAGGAAATTTTTTTTTAATTAGAGTTATCTTTCTTTGTCCAGAATAGTAAGCAAGAAATATCTAATTGCAAAATATTGTGCCATAGCAAGATTTTTTTTAATTGGAGTTATCTTTCTTTGTCCAGAATCAACTTAAATCTTTGTTATATACAATATACAATGTATATTCACTTTTTACTACCAACTGATAAATTAAAATAATCTTTACCATTCAGTGATAACAAGCAGTTTTTTTTACATCTTAATATTTTATGATGTATTTAAATGAGTAGTTATTGTTGCAAACTCCATTAGAAATTTTAATTGAGATTAGTTTTGGAATAAGGGAAAGGGGGATGTGATTAAAAAAATTGGGTTCAATTTTTCTCATTTGAAATTTCATAAATAAAAAAGAAAATTTCTTCAAACATTTTTTTGAGAGGATTAATATTCAACAGCATAGTGAATTGCTCTAAGAGAAAACAAAAATTTTAAGTTCATTAGAACACATTCATTCTGTGTCAGAAACCTATGCTGTGTCAACTATTTAATCACAATCCAAATTTAGAGCTGAATCCAGCTTGAATGTTGTGTCCATACTTGCCCCAACCGTTCAGGGTTCAACCTCTGCGGTCGTATAAAGCTACGCCCTGCGGAGCATCTGGTTAAAACTGCAATATGATGTTACATTAACTTTGCAATAATTGACACTATATCTATTTGCTAGACCCAAAATTTTACTGGACAGATGGATACAGTACAGTATTAACTGTCCAGTAGTCCATATGCTCATTGGTGTGGTAATCATTCTCTATAATTCTAAATCCATAAAAATGTTCAAATACTGTTTATTCCAAACATGTAAGGTTTTTCTACCCCTGGGCATAGATGACAGTAACCCCATTTAAATGATTATTTTTTTATGGGAATATTGGGATATTTGATTTTCAACTTTGAAATAAGTTAAGCTTCAAACTGTTTTGAATTTAGCACCACTGATGAGTCTTGTGTAGACAAAATGAAAATCTAGAGTACGAAATTAAAATCTTGGTGATTATACCCTTTTTAAGTACCTATGATCACCCCCAGGTTTAAGTACCTATGATCATCCCAGGTTTTTAAGTACCTATGATCACCTTCAGGTTTTTAAGTACCTATGATCACCCCAAGGTTTTTAAGTACCTATCATCACCCCCAGCCTATGATCACCCCCAGGTTTAAGTACCTATGATCACCCCCAGGTTTAAGTACCTATGATCACCCCCAGGTTTAAGTACCTATGATCACCCCCAGGTTTTTAAGTACCTATGATCACCCCCAGGTTTTTAAGTACCTATGATCAACCCAAGGTTTAAGTACCTATGATCACCCCCAGGTTTAAGTACCTATGATCACCCCCAGGTTTAAGTACCGATGATCACCCCCAGGTTTAAGTACCTATGATCACCCCAGGTTTTTAAGTACCTATGATCACCCCCAGGTTTAAGTACCTATGATACACCCCAGGTTTTTAAGTACCTATGATCACCCCAGGTTTTTAAGTACCTATGATCACCCCCAGGTTTTGGGTGGGGTTCTTGTTGCTCAGTCTTAAGTATTCTTTGTTGTGTTGTGCTAATGCAGCGTAAAGCAACCAACAATCAATCAATCAATCTTTGTTGTGTTTTGTGTACTATTGTTTGTCTGTATATTCTAGATATTTATCCACTTTTCTCGACTTAGCTCAGTTTGAACATGTCATACTTAAATTTGGATATATCAAATAAATATTTGGTTGTGAAATTTTGTCTTTAATGTAAATTAATGTTGATTCATTCTTTTGTTTCTTACAGCTTTAAGAAGTAGAGGAGGAGGGCCTCGTTTCTCTGCGCCAGTCGAGGATCAATTTACTTATGCTTTAGCTAAACCTCTTGAAGACAACGATCATCCATCCAAATCACAAAAGGAAAGTTTCCGCCATACTTATACTGAAGGAAGTAAACAAGTTTGTACCTCGTTAAGTGGGACAAGTGTAGATTCGGGAGTTGAGGACCCAGATGAATATGATCATACTGTGACGTGGGTCACAAACGGTGGTAAAAACAGAATGGCACAGGTAATACCTAATCCTACTTCTATTCAGACAGAGAAACATATTATACATGAACACAGTGAGACCAAAGATCCCAGTTCGCAAACAAATCCTGATGCTCATAAAAAAGACACTAAATTGTATGCTGCACCTTATGAGGATGCATGGGACACAACTGATAGCCAAATGAAATTTGACAAGATTATCGACAAGGCTAAAAAAGAATATCGTAAAAAGTCTCATTCAGATGATTATGAAGAACCGGTATCAACTTCAGCTTCAACTCCAACTTCAGCAACATATGAAGAAGCTTGGGATTTAAAACCTAGGGAACAAAAATTAGAAAATACTGTGCAGGAAGCTCACAGGAGAATGAGTGAGGGACAGCAAAACTTATCAAAGCGAAGAGATAATTATGAGTACAAGGAACCATGGTCAATGAAAGGTCAACCTGAACCCAGTTCAAAGGTCAAAAATGGAAATCCAGAACACCCAGTGTATTCAGAAGCCTATGAGGATCCCTGGGATATTAAACAGCGTGAAAAAGTAAAAGCTTTAGAAAAACGATTTAATAGTGCTGCGATTTCACCAAAATCACCAAGTAGTCAGGATCATATGGATGTGCCAAGTTTTCCTGCACCCCCACCGCCAAATGTACAAACATATGAAGAAACATGGGATAAAAATCAGTTTGTTAATCGAACATCTCATCACTCAGGTAAATTATTGATATTGTATCCTCATAGTTTGTAGAAATAGTACAGATTTGAATTTTAACTTTCGCTTTCATATCATAATAATGTATAGTTTGATGAATAAAGAAGATAAGGGTTGAGGTTGCTCAGAAAACTAATTAAGCATAAACCAGTAACATGCCAATATCCCTGTCCTTATATGAAACTAAGAAGATGTGGTATGATTACCAATGTAACAACTCTCCACCAGAGAATAATGGCATGTGATTTAACATCCATAGGTCCGACACTGTATAGCCTTCAACAATGAGCAATACCCATACTGCAAAGTCAGCTAAAAAGACCCCTAAATGACAATGATAATTAATTAAGACTAAGTCAGTTTGGCTGTACAATTCCCTGGTGTCTGTTGTCTGTGTCCATCATCACCCTTTTGTTTACTTGTTTTAAAACCATTCTGTCAATTGAAGTTGACCCTTATTGGATTATTATGTTAATGATAGTTATTGATATATTATAAATCTTTCTGACACATACTTTTGACCTAGCAATGACCTTTGGTCTTAGAAACAGCTGTTTAATATCATTTGTTCTAAGCCATCCTTGAAAATAATGAAGTGATATTTGGTATAATGTTGGTGAGATAATTTGTCGCATCTAGATATATATTTGAAATTTGTGACAATGTTGAGTTTCACTCTGAAAGAGAACTTAACTATTTTTCTTTCAAATTTTTTATATTTGAGCATCACTTATGAGATGTGTGTAGACAAAATGCACTGCAGACGTATAAAATTTCAATCCTAGCTAGAAGCTACAATGTATGAGGAGTTTTTTTTTTACTGTAACCACTCAACATGGATTTTTTTTATGATTTCCATATACTGTAAATTCAGAAATTATTGCCTGCATTTATTATTGCGATTTTGTCATTTTAGACCTAAATGCGATTTTAATTTTTACAATTTTGAGAAAAATCCTGTTTAATTCATATAAAGAATTTCAAAATGCGAGTTTAAATTATTGCGATTACAAATCTGTCGCATTTTTCGCCATCATAACAACCTCACAATAATTTCTGAATTTACAGTAGTAACAAATTAAATATTTTTAGCATGACATTGTGCAGTGTCATTCTAATTTTAGGGATATCATAAAGCCATTTCAAAGCAATATGGGTTTTTTCTCCTAATTTGACAGGAACTATAGTTTTCATTATACATTTTACATGTACATGTAATACATAGGCACAAACTCCTTAGAGCCTCTAGTTTGTTCTTTAAGTACATTTCTAATGACAAATCATGACTAGATTTAAATCTATTCACTACTTCAAATTAAAACTAAAGATCCTTATATGGTATAGACACTTGCCTATTACTAAAGTCGAAATATATGTTGACCTCTAGATGTTTTAGGGTTGGTTTTTCCCTTGGTTGCTGTCTCAATAATGTATACCCCACACTGTCAGAGTAAATTAAATTAAAGTATTCACAGTAAACTTTTTAATCCACAAGCCAGAAGCTTAATTTTACAAAAATTTTAGGTGGATTCTGTTGGATCGTAGAGAAGAATTTTACAAGCCTAGGCTGGTGGTCTTGTGGTTAAGAGTGAATACTCTCATCTTTTATTTTTATTAAAGTTTAGATCTGAAACAACTACATATATCAACCATCTTGAACCAAACTGAATCATCCTGAAAAACTTTTGAAAACTTTTTTTTTATCTTAAACATGTTAAATTCAGCCATCATAGAAGTTGTGCAATAAAAAATTTCAAAAAAGAGGGAAATACTGAAAATGGTTTGTTGATAGATGCTTACTTCAATACTGAAGTCTTGTTAAAAGATGCTTAATAAAAATTGTTGTTTTGGGAGGGGCCAAAGGGGTAGGTCCGGTTAGGGCCGATTTTGGCCTCAAATTTCAGGTTCATCTAACGAAAAATTTTGGACACTTTTTAAACACTTAAGTGTCTATTTCAATTGATTTGATTAGTTTTTGTGAAAGATTTTAACTGATTTAGTCATTAAAAACGCTCTGATTCAAGCTTAATTATGAAAAATCTATCAAATATGCCGAAAAACATCACTTTTCAGATGGTTTTTGTCAAAAATGAAAGTGGCCGCATCCGTGTTCATCCTCAACCTTTATATATGTTATGTATAATTGAATACAACTTACATTTCAATATTATGAATGAACACAAATGCGGCCACTTTCATTTAAGACGGAAACCGTCTAAAATTTAACTAAAATGCTAAAATTGTGAAGATTTCAATAATTTAGCTTGACTTTATGATGCTAGTACCCGATATATGTACATTGTATTGTCAAAAACAACCTATATTTATGTAGCAGAAGCATTCTACTTTCAAATAAATAGCTAAAAGTTTACAATATCTGCACAATTTGTAAAACTGCTATATTTTGGGGCCAAAAAGGGGTCTTACTGAACCTACTCCTTTCAGCTTGTGTCACAGCTCTGATCATATGAAATATATTTATATGTGTGGGTCCAATTGTAATAAAGAAATTATTCAAAATACAGATTTCAACTTCCTGAATATTGTACAAACTACATTGTCATGATTGTATTTGGTTAATCTTATTCTTTTGTGAAAACAATTTTAGTTAAACAGTGATGTACAATGTACTACGTCATGGACGTCGCTTTCACAAACATTCAAGTAGCTGCAAAATGAAAGCCTCTTTCTTCCTGGATGCATCGATGCGATACGAAATTACTTTAGTTTTACTGCATAAATCATGAAAATGAATGCAATTTAATCAATTTTTACCTGGGTAATTTTAAAATTATTTTCTGTTTAAAATGTTTCATGGTACTAAGATACCCCCAATACCTGGTGTTAAGAAGCATACTGTTTCTGGTAAGCATTGGGTTATTTAATTGTATATAGATCTACATATTTCAACATAGAAAAGGTAAGCATATACATTTAAATATTAACAGATTTATTGTCATTTTTCAATGCCTTTTATGAGGTGCTCTTCTAATTTATGCACATATTATGATAATCAGATGAAAAAATGACATTGTAAAGATGTCATTTCAGTCTTATATAGGCAAAAGGTATTGAAAAATGGGGTGACAGCTATACTACTATAGAATACTATTATTGCATTGAATGAATGCGGAGGTAAATGTCAGTCACACTTCCTGATTAAGAAATAAAAATGTCTGCTCTTAATTCAATATGACATGCGACAATGATGCATTAAGCTTTTGCCTTTACATTAAGCATTAGCATTAACAAATGGTAAAATATGGACCAAAAATATGCCTACCCAGGTTGAAAGTAGAAAACAGCATGGCATTAAAGATTTATAACAATTCTATTAGATTAATTGTGAACTTTTTTACTTTGAAGTAAACAAAAAAACGAAGAAAAGCAGCCATTTTGATTTATCATGTATCAAAAACGTTTCAAAAAACATTTATTCTTCACGTTAAAATGCCATATTTTGATTGGCTAATATGAGGGTGTTAATTTACTCTATCATGTGGCTGAGCAGGTGACAATTTTTTCGAATGTCACCCTCTTAATTGTCCAGACCAATCAAAAATCGACAATTCAGAGTACAATGATTCGAATCTACATCAAGTAATTTAAGACAATGCTTAAGTATTACGTGTTTGTTCAGATTTTATTATTTGACTGTCAAAATAAAACATTTATTTTTCACTTCTGTTGATTTTCTAATACCCTTAATGTTATTATGTACGTGACGTCATAGAAATTACTTTTAAATACAATTTATCTTCAAAAGAAAATAATGATAGGACATTCAGTATAATAAATTAAATAATACATAGCTGAGAGGGTGATAGAGCAGACTGGTACCTCCCTAAAACGCATTGTCAACCTTGGCTGTGGTTGACAATGTTTTCTCGAGGTAACAATCTGCTCTATCACCCTCTCAGCTATGTATTATTTATATAGTGATAATTGTGATCAAAGTGTAAGTTAAGCAGCAAATCTAGATATTTACTTTTAATTTTTTTTAGGTAATTCACCAAACCAAAGAAGGCAATCAGAAGGAATGAGAACAAGTCGGACAGAGATGATTGCAGAACGAATAAATCCAGATATTCCATTAGATATACAAAAGTAAGTGAAGCTCCACCTATTATAGCAGATGTATATTATAAATTCTAATGCAATTTGTATGTTACAATTTTTTTCATTGGCTAAAAGTTGCCGTCAAATCCACAGTTGACCAGGCGTAACTAAGGAGGGACAACCATTTTGAAATTATTGAATCAACAAATGTTCGATTACTACTATATAATCCAAAATAAAACAACTCCTACCTCGAATTCGCCGTTTAAAGTTATTTTATCCGAATTTGAAGCTTACAGGTCACGTAATAACCTCCAGTTTGTAAGTTTTTATTTGTATGACGTCACGTTTACCCATGACGTCTTTGCACCAAAATCATTCATGAAGTTTCGCAGATTTTTTTTTATTTGTTAAATTTAGACATTTTTTCCAAGTTTTATCGTATCATTTCTTTTTGAAATGCATTAGAATCGGAATAACAGTACTGTAGTTGAAGAGTTGCCACCGTCAATTTTGCTACGCGTCGCCAGTAAAACTGCATTTGCGACCGTCAAATCTACAATTGACAGTGGCAACTCTTCAACTACAGTACTGTTATTCCTTAAATTTAGAATGGAAACGGGGAATGTGTCAAAGACTGACAACAACACGACCAAAGAGCAAAAAAAAAAAACCCAGAGTCTACCAATGTGTCTTCAATGCAAAGAGAATATCCAGCACCGAAGGGGGTGACTTCAGATGGCCCCTAACCAAAATGTGTGCTACAGTTCAGTGATAATGGAGGCCATACCAAACCCCGAAACATGAACTCAAATTAAAAATCATACAAGACTAACAAAGGCCAGAGGCTCCTGACTTTGGACAACGAAAAAATGTGGTGGGGTTGAACATGTTTTCTAGGATCTCAAGCCTCCCCCTGTACCTCTAGCCAATGTAGAAAAAACAAACACATTCAATTTTTCATCATTTTGCATGAGTCTGTTATTTTTTGTTTGGCCACCCATATCTGATTCAAGTTTTGGTAAAAGTTAGTTTGTGGTCTCCTCTACTTGAAACTTAGTACACTTGTTATTTATAGTTATGAGGTAAATTTTGAAACTATACAGGTATATTCCATAGAGATTTCATGGAAAAGTTACTAGGAGGGTTGGTATGATAGAAAAAGATTTAATTACACTGAAAGTTCAGTTAGTTTCAGACCATTTGTACATGTTGTATTGATGGTATTTTTTATGTTTACATTATTTTATGTGTACATTCTTTGTGTTTCTTTTGAAGGTTTTATCATGGTAAAATTGGAAGGAAACAAGCTGAATCCCTGCTGCTTATCCATCGAGAAGGGAGTTATTTGGTACGAAGAAGTGAGACACAAGATAATGTCTTCTCCTTGTCATTAAAGTAAGTCACTGGTCTCTTGTAAATACACCTTGTAGCATGTGGATTTGTTCCATTGTACTTTGGTGGTCTCACATCAACTATACATATGTAGGGCTCTGAACTGTGATGGTACTCAGTTTTAGCAAGCAAGGCTACCATACAGTCTTCAACAATGAGAAAAACTCATAATGTATAGTTGGCTATAAAACTAAAAAGGCATGGATGTCCTTATCCAAAAACCTGAAACAATTTAAACAAGAAAAACTTACATCCTTATTGTTAACAAAACAATATACAGAAAACAAATATGATAGACAAGAACCAACAAATTTCACTGAACTACAGGCACAGGCAATTGAAGGATTGTTGTCGGTCTTTATCTTTGGAATTATTATTAACACAACTCGAATGTGTGACTATATGATTTTATACAAAGGCTACTCTAAACAACAGTTAAGTCACGATAGCTCACTCGTATCAGATATATGTAGGTTAATATTGCTCTAAACAATTACACAATAACAAATACTGTAAATTGCAGAATAGACTGCATACAGATACATGTATCAAATATCTTAATGCAAGCTATAAATATTTCTATACTTACACAGTTCTGTACATTAACAAAAATCTTGCAAAAATTTCTGAACTAACACCAAACTGAGAATTCATTGACAGTGTTTATAAACAGATTATATAAAATCTAAACATGTTATAAATTGTTACCATGAAGTTAATATTATTAATGATTTGTATATTTGTTAGAAGTTTCTTTTAGAACTCAATAAATAGGTGTAGAATATTAATGAAGAATAGGGTTTGATGTCATATCTATTATTTTTGTGTTTTTATGGGGGAGTTGGAGGAATGCCGATGCATCTAAGAATAAGTTTGGCAAACGGACTGTATATCCTTGGTGAAAACAGTAAACCATTTCCTACAGTGCCTGAAATGATTGATCATTATACACAATGTGAATTGCCAGTTCTTAAGGCAGATCGTATAAAACTTTTGCATCCTGTTCCAAGGCATAGTTGAGAGTTCCGAAATCAAAGAAACATATACAAACTGTGATTTGAATTGTTCACTATTTATTTTATTTTTTTCATAATCATTTTAACATTGCTCATTCACAGAGTCTGAATGTGATAAAAAATGATAATTATTACAATATTTTTTCATTTTTTACGTTGTTATGCTTAAATATAAGTAAAATCATGTTATCATTCATTTTAATGTAAATGTTAGATTTTATATATTTTGAAAAATAATTACAATGTTATGCATAGTGAGAGTCTATAAAACACATGTATTTCAGCTTCAGTGCAATGTACTCATTCTAGAATAATTATAGGCATACACCATTAAAGTTATGACAAACTCGAGGTCATTAAAGTTCATGTACATGTGTAGATGATTATTTGTAAATAACTAGGTCAACATAGACTTCTTTCTGGTTGTTTTAGGTGCTTCTTTTGACCTAAATTTTGTAGTTAGAATTGAACCAAAGAAACAGTATTGTTGTTGAAATTTTTTATTTGTTATGTCTTTCATATAAATTAAAGATAACAAGCAAAAGACAAATCTAGAAAGTTAAATTGACCTTCGAAGTTAACATCAATTTCAAGGTTATAGGTGACAGATCCATAATTAAAAGACATAATAGTTTTTTCTGTTACATTTGATGCATTTTCAAAAGGGGGGTCCCAACCCAGAATAAAGTTTTTGTAGTTCCTACCATATGTCCCCATTTAAATGCATTGATCATCCTACAGCGGGTTTTTTTTTCTATGCATATTTCAGTTTGACCATTTCAATGACCCTTAAAAAAACAGAAATAATGATATATTGTTATTGTTAATTTTGAGAGAAAATGTTCCATGTGATGCATGTTTAATGGCTTATTTGATAAAAGTGATACAAGTGCCTTATTTGTTATATATGTGTTATGTAATATGTGATCTTTGTTATATGTCAACCATAGTTGATGGAATATGGAATATTCAACCACATGTTCTTAAATAATTCATAATATAGTTTTTCAATTACGTTATTTTTTTCTGTTAATTTTTCTGTATTATTAATTCAGTTGCATCCATAATATTTTTTTCTCTTGACATGTTTTTTTCTATTTTTCTTGACAAAACACCTTCTAATCATCCTTACATTATTCCACCCCTGATTTAAATTTTATATAAATCTAACAACTATTGGTGCTTCATTATATTTCAAGATGAAATCTATTATTTATATGACTGAAATTTTAGAGGTATAATTGGAAAATCTTTTTCCATATGTTTTTGTTTTTTAATTACATCCATTTTGTGACATTTTACAAAATCTTGATTTGTTTTAAAGTTTAATATGAGTTCCAGGATGTTAAATTTAGTTTAGTGTATGTGACAGAGTGAAAAATTATTTTCAAAAATAAAACGAGATATTGTTTATAGGATATTCAATCATTTATATTCTGTGTATCAATAATACAATCAGTAGGGCCTTGTGGTTACTCTATGGGCATATGTCCTCATCAAAGATACCAGGAGTCAATTTCACAAAAAAAACTTACGACTAAGATTTATCGTAAGTATACTGACTTGTTCATGACTTAAGACCAATCTTAGTCATAAGTTTTTTAGTGAAATTGATTCCAGGCTTATAATTTTGTACCTAGGACTCTTTCTCATAAGACTCATCAAATGTGATTTTGTTTAACATCAACCATTAATGATAGCTGTATATTCAATAATTTTAAAAGGATTATGATTTGCTGAACAATAAGTAGCCACAGTTTTAAGTACAGGAAAACAATTTGTTTAAGAAGCTTTGACAGTACACAACGAACCAATATATTAAATCAATCAGCCTGAGGAATAAGTAACCAACAGCATTCCAAGCTTTGCTTATAGAAAATAAAATGCTTTTATTTTTTTAAAAGATTATGGAAAGTTGGTATTCTAAAGAAACTAAACATTTTTATTTTTGTCAGCCTCTAAAAGTGTTAAAGCCCAACTTTGATAGGTTTTGTTTATGGTGTTGAAATTACGGGTACCTCATTGTTTATCAAATTTGAGGTGTCATTACCAAAGACAACTTAACTTAATAACAAAACAATTGCACGGATAGGTGTTGACTTTGTAACATAGTCCATTTCCTGTGGAAGCATATAAGTTTAATGAAGTTACAAGGTTAATGCATTTATATACAATACTATTTATATTTCATTTGACTTTCTGGGAATTCACGAAAATAAATAATATTTTCATATTTCATACAATTACATACTTTGCACACAAGCTTCATTGAAACATTTATCATTTTTTGTTCATTAAAAGAGGAGTAAAACTTATAGAAAGTATTATATCAGAAATGAATTATAAATTTGTTAATTATATAAATGATAAAAGTCATAATTAGACTTGTTTGGATTAATAAAAAAAACAACATTATGTTGTTTTACTTTATCTGCCTATATTTCAGGGTACTTTCTTTCTGAGAACCTTACTCCATCTACCTTTACCTTGCACACCCTCCAAGAGAAATTTCGTAGTTCTACCATTCTAGAACACCTTACTGGGACTGCCTTCTTTTTCAGTTATTATGGAAGATATAGAAAAGAGATTTGGTGTGATTGCCAAAGAGACAACTCTTCACAAGACACTATATGACACAGAAATAAACAACTGTATGTCACTGTACAGCTTTCAACATTGAGCAAAGCTTATACCGCATAGTCCGCTATAAAAAGCCCAAAATGACAAATGTAAAACAATTCAAGAGCATGTTTATCACTCCCAATTTATGCTTGAAATTTCAGAACATTACAATTATTCTAATTGCTCTGATTTTGCTAGGTTATGCATATTGCTAGTCTTGCTTAAAGCATAGTGAATGCAGGTGCGTGTAGTTGGAAATAAAAACTCCATTTTTGTGGAGCCTTAACCTCATTTACTAGATCACCCCTAGTTTTTTGTGGGGTTCGTGTTGCTTATTCTTTAGTTTTCTATGTTGTATCATGTGTACTATTGTTTGTCTGTTTGTCTTTTTCATTTTTAGCCTTGGCGTTGTCAGTTTATTGTCGATTTATGAGTTGGACTGTCCCTTTGGTATCTTTCCTTCCTCATTTAGGGAGACATAGCAAAGCTAGATTCTGTTTGGCAGCTTCAACATTTAGTAATGTGGTTTAGTTTTAGTCTGTGGTTATTTAGTAATGTGGTTTAGTTTTTGTCTGTGGTTATTTAGTAATGTGGTTTAGTTTTAGTCTGTGTGGTTATTTAGTAATGTGGTTTAGTTTTAGTAATGTGGTTTAGTTTTAGTCTGTGGTTATTTAGTAATGTGGTTTAGTTTTAGAATGTGGTTATTTAGTAATGTGGTTTAGTTCTAGTCTGTGGTTAAAATTTTGACAAAGTATTTACTTTGCTGACCCTTTGACAAAAATAGAAAAATTTCAAAAAATTTGAACCAACCATTTTGTCAGAAATATTACACTGGTTATATAGCAATTAGACAAACACTAATTTTGATCATTGAGAAGCTTAATATTCCCTTAACAACACAACATAATTAAAACGTTTAGCTGATTTTAGAGTTATCTCCCTGTAGTGTTAGGTACCACCTTAATATCTTAATTTTCCAAGCTTCATCTCACTCTTGAGATACACAACAAATAGTGTACTGGTCATAACAAACATTCCAAACAACCTATCCATTAGCAATTCAAAACATTTATAAATGATATACATACGTTATTCTTGTGCATGTTCACACTATACGGACTTCATATACAGGAGTGTGCTCCTAACGCAGAAACTGCTCCAACAAAGTTATGAGGAGGACATTAAAAATGACAGTCCGTATATTTTACGGACACCATCACGAATTGGTTGATCCATACGATGTTTCTTTGTCCAAACTAACTATGGACATTTTTACCACGTGTTAGATTGTGGTTTGTCATTACGTCGTCTGATCTTTTTATTACCGAACGTGACTTATTCCCGAATGTGACTGTTTTGCTGAGTGTGAATTCGTACATCTATATCTTTACTATTGATCTGCAGTGGAAATCCATAACGCATATACTGCTGTGCAAACGTCAACCTGCGTGCTCAGTATTTACAAGTGCAATTAAAATTGAATAAAAACAGGTGGTTTCTGTTGACAGCTGCAGTCTCCGGAGTTGCTCCTTGAAGCATTCCAGAGATGAAGCTTGGAAGGCTTCAAGAGGCAGGCTGTTCCAGTCGGTGGTGGTGCGTGGTATGTAACTGTATTTGTAGGCATCTGTGGAGGTACTGATCTGAGTGAATTTTTCTGGATGGTATTGTCTTGTTGATGTAGATGGTCTTCTCACGTATGATGGTATGCTGACTGCCGCCTTTCCATGTGTTGCTTTGTAGAACATGATTAGTCTACTGGATTTCCTTCTCGATTCTAACGTTTGCCATTCTAGGGTTTTCATGAAGTTTGTAACTGTCCCTGATATGTAATGTCGACTGTATGTTGATGTCGCAAATCTGGCAGCTCTTTTTTGGACCATTTCTAGGGAGTCGAAGTGATGTTTCCGATACAGATTCCATACTGCAGAGGCGTACTCGAGATGTGGGGGCACTAGCGATGTATAGGCCTGCGCTTTAATGTCTTGCGGACACTTCGAGATATTACGTCTTAGGAATCCTAGTACTCGGTTTGATTTTGTGATAACTTTCTTGATGTGTGAATCCCAACTGAGATCTTCTGACAATTTGACTCCGAGGTATGGATATTGGTGTACTGTGGTAAGTTGTTGTCCCATCATTTCATATTCTCTTATTGTTGGATTTTTCTTTCTTGTTACCCTCAGTGTGTAGCATTTAGCTGGGTGGAATGTCATTTGCCACCTCTCCGCCCATTCAGTCAGTTCTGTTAGATCTTTTTGTAGTTGTAAGCTGTCCTCACTACCCTTGATGGATCGATATAGTAGCGAGTCGTCAGCAAATAGACGTAGGGTTGATTTTGATGATATTGTTTCTCCCATATCGTTGATGTATATCAAGAAACAAAGTGGTCCTAGTACTGTACCTGTGGAACTCCTGATCGTACTGGTTTGTTCTTACTGGTTTCTCCATCTAGACATACTCTCTGGTGTCGCTGAGTGAGCCATGCAGAAATCCATTGTAGAGTATAGTATGTTATCCCATAGTGTGCCATTTTCTTTAGAAGTCTTTGGTGGGGAACTGTATCGAACGCTTTCGAAAAATCAAGGATAAGCATGTCTTTTTGTCCTCGAATGTCCAGTTTCTTGCAACTGTTTCTATGGTGTTAATGAGTTGGGTTTCACATGCTCGGTTACGTCTGAATCCGTGTTGGAAGTCGGATAGGACTAGATGTTCTTCAAGATGTTCCATGGTGTGCTTTTAGATAATGTGTTCCATGACTTTACAACATATTGTGGTTAACGATACAGGGCGATAGTTTACTACTTGACTTCTGTCCCCCCCCCCCCCCCCTTTTTGTAGATGGATGTGATGTTTGCTTGTCGCCAATCTTTAGGAACTTCTCCTCTGTCATAGGACTGTTCAAAGATTTTTGTGAGGAATGGTACAATTTCGCAGTGTGGTTCTTTCAAGATTCTAGTTGGTATTTCATCTGGACCGTTTGCTTTTGTTGGGTCTAGGAGTATAAGCTGTTTCTCAATTCCTTCCGGTCTGATATGTAACTTCCTGATGTTTGAAGTTGTACTGGTTTCCATGTTTGGCATGTTTTCGCTATCCTCTGTAGTGAAGACACTATCATATTGAGTGTTCAATATTTCTGATTTGCCTTTGCTGTCAATAATATGTTCTCCAAGGTTGTTCTGGAGGGGGAATATTCCCATTGTGTCATTTTTCCTTGATTTTATGTACTTCCAAAAAGTTTTGCCAAGGCTTGGTTTAGGGCTTTCTTAGTCTTTTTGATTTAGGGTTTGTCTAACATAGTTGTCGTGGGCCTCGTTCATTGTCTTCTTGACAAGGTCTCGCATCTGTTTGTGTTCATTCCAATTTTTCTTGGTGTTATGTTTTTTAGCAGCATTGTATATTCGCTATCTGCGTCGTATCAGTCTTTTAATATGTGTATAGATCCATGGAACATGTTGTTTACTACCTATAGTTTTCTGTGGGATGAATTCTTTGGTTGCTTGTAGTATTATCTTTTTGAAGTATGTCCAGTTTTGTTTTACGGTGTTTTCTTCCCATGTTGTTCATTCTTATTCCAACGTTGTCTCGAATGTTTTCTTTGAGTCCATTCATATCGACCTTTTTAAATAGGTGCACCAGTCTGGGTTTCTTGTTTGATGTTTTGGCCTTCATATCTATATTTGCTATGACTACTTGGTGGTCATTCATTCCAGGATGTACTTCGATTTTACTTACAAGTCCTGGATTGGTTGTCATGAGTAAGTCTAGTGTGTTTTATCCTCTAGTTGGTTCATTTACCATTTGATTCATGTCGTTGTTGTTTGAGATTTCAATTAGTTTTTCATTTAATGCTTTTCCATACTGTGGGTTAGTGTTTACAGTGTTTGTTTGCCAGTTGATATGTGGCAGATTAAAATCTCCTCCTAGTATGACTTTTGGTAGGTTTTGGCTTGTGTTCATTATGCAATTAATAGATTTTTCAAGTTCGTCAAGTTTTTCTTTGTCACTGCATGGCTGCCTATAGAAGGTACCTATCTATAGGGGTTGTCGTCCCTGGGTGTTGATCTTTCACCATGCTGTTTCACAATTACTTCCAGTCAATATTTCTGTTGTGATGTAGTTGTAATCAACAGCTATAAATACGCTTCCTTTTCCTTATTTTCTGTTTTTTCTGTATGTATTCTGGAATTGGTCTGGAAATACTTCACTTCTGGCTATTGTGTTGTCCAAGTGATATTCTGTCCCTAGTATAATGTCTGGTTCGTGTGTTTCAATCAGGTTTTGAAGTTCTACCCTTTTCTTTTCGCTAATTAGGCTTCTGGAGTTTACAACCATGACTTTCATTTAGTTGTGATTAGAATTAGTCATATGTCGTATTGCTTTAATACGTGGCACGGTACTTTTCCATCCCAAATTAATTTGTTGGGTTTTGATGTTGTGTTTGTTGTTGTCATTGGATTTTGTCAAATGTCTTAACGTTTGTAGTTGTAAATCGTATTTTTTTCTGTTGCATTCGTGTGTTGTGTTGGGGATAACTACTCATCCAGTTAATTTGGTAGATTTAATTTTGGATCAACGAAATTTACATGATATATTTGGTTTGCAGTTTGATCAGAAGAAACACCCACAAAGCTAGATAATACAATTAATTATCTAATAACTACTACAATTAAATATAAATTAATATTGTAATTTTCACTGTTATTAATATAAGTTAGATAAGTCATACAAATCTAATCTTGAATTTCATCCAAATTCTTTCTTAATTTTCGGAACACGTTTTAGAAATTTAAATGTGACGTCACTTTGGGCGTTGCATTGACTATGACTAACAGGGCTGTGATTTTGTTATGTATTCGTTTTTTTATTCTATATCTAGTCACCACCTCAGTTTAATCATGTATATCTATTATATAGTCATTTTATAAAATTTACTGTTTGCAAAACTATGTATTATTCTTCATAATAATGATGTTTCTGTCCAAGGCGGATAACCCTGGCCTCACAACTTTTTGGAACTTTTGGTCCTCAGCGATCTTCAACTTTGTAGTTGTTATGGTCTTCAAACTTTTTACATCTGAGCATAGTTTTGTGTGGACGTAGCGCTCGTCTGGCGTATACAAATATTTTTTAACCTGTTACCTTTTGATGGCTATTGTTCGTTTGTTTCTCTGTCCTATATTTTCTCCCATTTATCTGTTTATTTATTGTAATCCTGTCGTGTAATGTTGTCATTTTAATGTTATAATTAACACTGCCATTAAGGTGTAATACCACCAAATTATGGTACGTCACATCCGGTTGTATACGAAAGTAGGTCTAAAAAAATATTCCCTTGAATTTGACAGTTGTAGGTAATAATCCTACATTTCATTGCAGTAAAAACAATTCTGTGTCATAAACATATGTCTTGGGTATTTCAAAACACCATTATTTTTTATTTGGGATTTCTATAGAAAATTTTGTAATCTTGAGGTTACATAGTGACTAAACCTTGTACACAGATAAAATAAGGGGAGACATTTGATTGGTTAACTTCCAATGATGGTTATTTTCTTATATGCAATGAAATGTTATGTGAATTTTTTTCTATAGTACTGGACAGGATAAAACTTTAATCATGCCGAGTATTTCTTTATTTGAAACAAAGATAAATTCTGCACATTTTTTTGAAAAGTGCAAATTTAACAAAGACTAATAGGGGGAAATCAATGGTGGTATTACACCTTAAAGCGGGAGGTTTGGCATGCCACAAAACCAGGTTCAACCCACCATTTTTTTTTTCTTAAAATGTACCGTCAGGAAAATGGCCATTGTTATATTATAGTTTGTTTCTGTGTGTGTTACATTTTAATGTTGTGTCGCCAGTTGTTCTCCTCTTATATTTGATGCGTTTCCTTCAGTTCTAGTTTATAACCCGGATTTGTTTTTTCTCTATCGATTTATGAATTTTGAACAGCGGTGTACTACTGTTGCCTTTATACATGCCCAGATATTCAAGATTCAAAATGATATACTTGTTAAGAAATACATAAGTTGTGCAAGGGACAGGATTCTTATATTTGTTCTGAAATTATCGATAGTGTCATTGTTTTAGAAATCATTAAAATTTGAGTTATCTACCTTTGTCTGTAATTGTAGGTCAATCAACTACAACTTGCTCTATAAATTGCAATGTTTTATTTGACTCCACACTTATAAATTAAAGCAATCTTTACCCTTCAGTGACTACAAGCACTTAGATTCTTTTTTACAGCTAACCAGTAGATGTAGTCTGTGGTAAAAGTTTGTTACATATCAATAATTTGTCAAACCTTCATAGGAATTTTATGAAACAAAAGATTTTTAATGGTCTCGAGCAAACCTTCGGACATATATTTTTTTTATCTATTTTAGTATTTTTTAAATTTGATGGACTAAATTGAAGCCATTAAACCAGGTTCAACCCACCATTTTTCTTGCAATGTCCTGTACCAAGTCAGGAATATGGTAGTTGTTGTCAAATAGTTCATTTCGATGTATGTTGGCGTTGGTTTTTGTTGCACTTCAGTGTTCCTGTTGTTTCTTTGCTTTCTTCCTATAATTGATGTGTTTCCTTCGGTTTTGGTTTGTAACCCAGATTTGTTTTCTCTCAATAGATTTATGACTAAATCACATCGGTATACTACTGTTACCGTTATTTAACCTGTGACTAATGGATAATGCGACTTGCAACTAAGTCCATCTTTCTTTCTTTTTATTTCAAAACATTCATTTTATTATTTATGTTTTGAATGCAGAGTAAATCATAAGTTACAAATATTGAAATGATTACAATCTATCAATTGCATTTAATATTATCAAATAAATCGACGTTTTATATTACTTTATTTAGGCAACAGAAGTTAAATGATGTTCAAATATTTGAGCATGAAGACACATAAAAAGGTAACATACTGAGGAAACTTTAACCTATGACTTTTAAACAGTGGTATACTACTGTTTCCTTTATTAAACGCTTATACCATTGTCTGAATCAGATTGTTACCGCTTATACTCAGTTAAAAACGGAAAGTGCAGTTTATATTTGATTTAAATTTAGCTTCGGATCCTACTTCATGAGCATACAAACGCTTTTTGTTTTATAAAAGGCATTCATGATTAATAAAGTCGGTGTCTAAAAAACTTTAACCCCTGACTGTATCTTGTTTGTAACTGAAAACAAACCAAAAATGTTTATCCATATATCAATATAATTCAAATGAAAATAAGATATAATTTATTACTTTGCTGTACTAATGTTTTCATAATTCAACAACTATTAGTAATTTCAATTTGTCAATTTGCCTACCGGAGTACATGAATATTTACAATCATTGTTAAAATTTTTACTCATAATAAATTACTAAGTCCATTAAAAACGATGCAGATTTTCTTTTATTATATATTTCGTTGCTGTTTGTTTGACATCTTCAAACTGCCATATAATATAAATAGGTTTTATAATTTTGGAATTGTGTATGTACTTTTTAAAGCTTCTACGGCATTTTATATCATCCCATGTTTTAAAAATAATAACAAGTTAGAAAGTCTGTAGTTCTCTGTATATTCGTTTTTAGACCTGTTTTTCTTTTTGTCCGTGTTCCTTTCTCAATTATGTATGTGTCTTTTATTGACATGTAATATTTTATCATCTATGGTATCTTCTTATCTTTTTCAACGTGGTCATCAGAGGCGAAAAGGCAATCGGGTCAAATATGTATTTTTTCTTAATTTCTTTTTATTTTCACAACCGTTGGATTTGTTTCACAAACAGTTTTGAATGAATTTGAATCATTTGTTTTGCTTTGCTTACGGTATACTTTTTTAGTGCAGATAATCTATTTCCTTTTATACTGCTATAATAAGTTATATCTATAGTCATCAAATATAACAGGATTAAAACTTTGTACGCCAGACGCGCGTTTCGTTTAAAAAAAGACACCTCATTGAAGCTCGAAACAAAAAGACCTCATAAAGTTCGAAGTAGAAGAATATTGAGGACCCGATATTCCAAAGGATTTGCCAATTACAGTTAAGGTAGTATATTGCTGTTTGACGTCATCACTTCGAGATAAAACTGTCTTGAGACCTGTCATAACTCAAATGCGAAGTACAAAATTAGTTAAAACACCATTCTCAAGCTTTGAATATTTTCCAATTCTTATAATACTTAATTTCAAGGCTCTCTATTACATCAGCTTTGAGGACGCAGGTCCAAATACATTATTTGTCTTGTTTCTCCTCTGTCATTTTTTTACGTTTAGATCAGAACATCTACCAATCCTCAATTGTTTGTCACCGATTTTTAAATGATCATTGGATTTTTTTATGAGAAACACTGAGATGTTTAACGGGTGAAATAGGAACCAATTACTTTCACAGAGAACATGAATGCAATTGAAGTTTTTGAAAGGAGTTTGTAATTTAATGTTCAAGCAGGAGATTAACCTATTGCACCTTGAAGTCCTTTTAAAAAAATCCGTAGTCATAACTCAAGACTATAGGTCAATGTAAATTATTGTATTTTCTGGAAAGGTAAAGTGACACGCAAGGAAAATGAACTATAAGAATAACATATGATGTTGACAAAATCAACTTTATTAATTTACAAACATTACAACATTCAAACATGATTTCTTTCATACTTAAACAATCAAGAAGTCTGTATTGAAAACAAATTCTAACTTTTACCGATACCAATTGAAATAAAGACAATAATCCCACCTTGTAGATCTAAATAGATATCAAGTTGAGAAGACAATAATTCCACAATGCAGATACCGAATAGAAATTAAGAAAACAATAATTCCACGATGCAGATTAAAATAGAAATTGAGAAAACAATAATTCCACAATGCAGATCAAAATAGAAATTGAAAAAACAATAATTCCACAATGCAGATCAAAGAAAAATTAAGAAAACAATAATTCCACGATGCAGATCAAAATAGAAATTGAGAAAAACAACAATTCCACAATGCAGATCAAAATAGAAATTGAGATGACAATAATTCCACGATGCAGATCAAAATAGAAATTGAGATGACAATAATTCCACATTGCAGATCAAAATAGATATTGAGAAAAACAATAATTCCACAATGCAGATCAAAATAGAAATTGAGATGACAATAATTCCACATTGCAGATCAAAATAGAAATTGAGATGACAATAATTCCACATTGCAGATACCAAATAGAAATTGAGATGACAATAATTCCACATTGCAGATACCAAATAGAAATTGAGATGACAATAATTGCACATTGCAGATACCAAATAGAAAGTGAAACATCAACTTGATCAAGCAAACAACAATGAAGCAATATATTGTAACACATCAGGCAACGATTAAACAAAACAGACACTAATTGAAGTAAATCAGACACCTATTCCCTTGGGAGGTATAGATTTTACAAATAGGCAGGCAACAAACATCAAAAAGAAGGAAAATTGAAAGAAACAGACAACTAATCAGCATACAGATACCTTTTCAAAATAAAAGATATTAACATTTTAACAAGGCAAATAACTATTTCAATAAATAATGAGTAAATCCTGTCCGTCAGATGTATGCCATTAACTTCAGTTCTCAATACACTTTTTGTACAAGAGCTCGGATGGATATTAACAAAACTCTTGAAATGTTTGGCTCCCCAGCAGAGATGTACATCCTTAAGAGAAAAAAGAAGGAAATCTTTACGACGGCACCAGTCAATGAGCTCATATGGTCTATGCCAATGTTAGTCTAAAATTATATTTATCAAGATTTAAGCAGACGATAGTAAATGACAATATTTTACAACCTATTGTGCTTCACAATTATAAAAAAACTGAATAGTTCATTGAAAAAAACAAATATGAAACATCGTTCTGAAGACATATAGCTACAAAAATTATCGCAAAGTGGCGGATCCAGTAATTCACAAGTGGGGGCCCACTGACTGCCTAAGAGGGGCCGCTCCAGTCACGCTTCAGTGATTCCCCATATAAGCAACCAAATTTTTCCCCAAAAAGGGGGGCCGGGCCCCCTGCCCCCCCAAATCCGCCTCTGACAAATTTGATGATATTTTACAACTACTATCAAAATTCGTCATCATTGGTAATAAAAATTAAACAAACAATGAGAAAATCTGAATGTGCTGTAAATATTTGTTTTCACACTGAAGATTAATTTCAAATTTCATTTAGAATTATTTGTATAGACTTCCAGCAACAACGGTGAAAATATGCATTGGGCATAATAGGGGTTCAGGTTGTCTTATTTCATTTTATTTCATAGGAATGGGAGGTTAGGTATTTGGTAAAACCAGTGTCAATCAACCGTTTGGGGACTGGAAGATTTCTTGCTGAAATTGTTTTCACATTACTATACATATATCTTGTTGTCAAGTTAGCAATACAAATAAAACACCCTTGTAGACCACAAAGTAATATGAATATGTATTGCAGCCATTCGGATTCAAAAATACCAGACAACAATCCTGTGACCCAAAATATACCAGATAAAATGGCAAGTCGCAAAAACAATTTTGCATCTTGAAAAGATGAAGATTTTAAAAGATGTCTCATTTCCATACGAAACAAACAAACCTGAAATATAACTCGAAACAGAACAACATAATTGATTACAGTAGAAACGACAACTGGTCCTGTGAAGAAAATAAGATTTGCTGGATAAATGTTTGGAAAGCAAACTGAATTTCCATACCCAACAGATAAATTAGCAATATTGAATTGATCAAGAATGACAGCAGGAGCAACAAATATAAAGTGGAATCATCAAGCCAATCACAGTTAAAACTCTTCGAGTTTCGGTTCCTCCTGTTTTATTGTTTTGTTGCCTGACTTCATTGAGGTAAGGTTCTTGGCTATGTATAGAACTGTTATCATCATGAAAGAAAACACAGACAGCCATAAGTAATGAAGAAATACTCCAATGGTGTAACACACGTAGATTATTTGCGAGGCATAACTACCTATCATGAACAAAATGTTTGAGGCAATCAGTGATATAGACAAGTTTTCCATGTTAGAACCTGCGACGGTTGAAGACAGTTTATATTTTCTGTTCATCGTGACAGAGAAAACCAACGCCACTACTGAGATTGAAAAGCATGCGTACGTCAGGATGGCTTTTATAGAGTATGACAGTCCTTTGATGTCTCCTAAATCTTTTTTTATATGGTATTCATGGCATACTATGTCTTTTACGTGTAAATTTAATGATGTGTTTTGTTCAGCAATGACTGTCATCCTGTTACAGTCTAAGTGTTCAGATCGTTCTATAATATTCCTGTTAAGATTATTAATTGTATATTTGATTATGTCATTGTTTATTATACTTAAAGATTCATTCTGCAATGAAGTTGGTAAATCTTGTTCTTTGGTGATTACAGAAGTATTATTTTCATAAGCGAATACCATTTTCCACATAAAGTTGTTAACATTGTACTGCACTGTTCTTATTTCATCGATGAACGATGGTTTGGTTATCATAACTTCTAGTCTTATTTCTGAAGCTTTGCTTTTCTCTTTCTTTGGGAAGAGAATTCTTGTGCTGTGTATATCTAAGTTTTCTACAACCTGGGTAAAACTCCATATATATGTACCAATTATTGATAAAAACTGTTCCTTTGTCATGGTCATACTTGATACAAGGTAAAAAGTTTCAACTGTTAACCGAAAATTGGTGTAAGTTTCTAAATCTGTGCATTCGTTGTTTACCTGCATCTAAAAAGAAAAATTAAGATCTCATTTAATAAAAGATTTGGGAAAATTGGTAGAATTATAACCAACAGTAGTTTTCGAATGTTCAAATCTCGAATTAAAAATTTGGAGGAATGCATAAAGTCCAAAAAGGACCAACTCTAATGCGTCGACAGAGTAAGAGTCTCCATCTATACATACATTATTCGAATATACCCTTAATTTTATTGTCACATTAGATAAAAGGTCACAGTCGTTAAATGTATTGATCAGTGCTAAGACTGCGAAAATACGTCTATTGTAAGTTAGGGACCGTTCAATATTTATCAGATGGATGGGCCGGTGCAAAATGGGGCGGGGCAAGCACTTTTTTTGTGGAAATATTTGGATGGGCAAGAACTTTTTTTTTAAATATTTAGTGGATGGTCAGAACATATTTTATAGGAAAATTTTGTTATCAATTTTATTGGTTTGTAGGATATTTCTTTGCGGGCACTCAAAACATGTCTCAACAAACTGGTAGCTTGGCTCATTTCTGTCAATTTTAAGGATTTAATTAAGGAATAAAAAGCTAGAATTTTCTGTTCAGACTATCTTTTAGATTATTTTGACCTTATAGAATACCAAATTGTTAAATAGTTTGGTGTATTGTTGTAAAATTTATGGATCTAATTAATAGGTAAAAAAAAAAACTCAAATTTTAAGTTTAGGCTGAATCTAGATAGTCATCTTTAATTTTTTTTATAACTTTTTTAAATCAACATGGATTTTCATAAAACTCTACAGCTATTTTATTTATATATTGATCTTATAGAATGCCAGATTGATTGGTAGTTTGGTGTATTGTTGTCATTCTTATGGATTTAATAAAAAGGTTAAACAAAGCTCAATTTCCAGTTTAGGCTAAATCCAGATAATCATCTTTAATTTTTTTTATAACTTTTTTAAATCAACATGGATTTTCATAAAACTTAACAGCTATTTCATTTATATATTGATCTTACAGAATGCCAAGTTGTTTGGTAGTTTGTGTGATACTGTCAATTCTTATGGATTTAATAAAAGGTTCAAGAAAAAGCTTAAATTTTCAGTTTTTTGTTATTTCAAGATAGTCATCTTTAATTTTTTTCATAACTTTTTCAAATCAACTTGCATTTTCTTAAACTCTACTGCTATATCATTTGTATATTGATCTTATGAATGCCAGGCTGTTTAGTACTTTGTTTTTTTGCTGTCATTTAAAGGATTTAGTTAATAGGTTGAAAAAAGCTACAATTTTAAGTTTCGACTAAGTTCAGATGGTCACCTTTCATTTTTTTATAACTTTTTTAAATCAACTTAGATTTTCATATAACTGTACAGCTATCTCATTTATATATTTATCTTAAGAATACCAGGTTGTTTTATAGTTTGGTGTTAACCTGTCAAATTTAGGGAATTAATTAATAGGCGAAAAAGGCTGCATCAAAGTCAAAAACATGTCTGCCTATATTTGCTTAAAAAGACCATAATAAATTTCTTTTTTGAAAAGTAGAATAGATAAAGGGACATTGATATTTGAACTATAAACATGTTCTGTTTTTAGGACAATAATTAGTAATTCAGTATATATATGATAATATGTTTACTAGTCCAAGAGTTATTGTCCCTTAATTTGAATTATTTCCTTTATTTTAAATCAATATTGTATTTGAGGCTGCACATATAAAATCAAATCTGTACATGTATATTCATACTGGTTTTAAAAATCAATAAAATGTATGGTTCTGATACACACATAGATATATACATATATAATTAACTAGCACATTTTAAATTTTGTATAAAGTCTATTCTTTGATTTCAAGACATAAAAATTTAAAAACTTTAAAATAGAAAAAGAACCTAAATCATTTCACAATTTAAAAGGATGGGCAATAACTTTTTTAATAAAACAATATTAAGAATGCACCGGCCCATCCATCTGATAAATATTGAACGGTCCCTTATAAGACAGTCACACGTATCAATTTGTTCTCTGTGAAAATTATGTAGTGCCTTTTTCAGTCATTTTCCCAATCACAATTCTGGGGCTGATTAAATTGGGAATGATGTAAAAAGGCCACCTGATGTTGATAATCTATTATTGTACATTATTCGAATATACCCTTAATTTATATCACGTTAATAAAAGCACAGTCGTTAAATTTGATCATGCTAAGACTGCGAATATTTATTTATAATAAAACGGTACGTGTAAGGATGCATAACGGACACACACGATATGCAACGTACAGAAACGGACACATACCGGACAGAACGGATGTCGAACGTACATCCACGGACGAGTACGCATAAAACGACACATAACGGAAGCGTACCGGATAAAACGATGACAAGATACGAAAATCAAGGCGAAATATAATACATGTAATTTCGCATAAATATTGAAATGTTTCTGTGTAAGGGTTTTGGTTTGTTCTTCAAAATTCCGCAAAGCAGTGTCTGCCTAAATAAGAACTGCTTGAATGTTTGACGTGCTATACTCTAAGATCGATTTGAGAATATAAGAATTCATAACCTTAGAATCTGAAACCAAAATTGGCATTCTGACGCGAATTTAATTGCATTTACCCGTTCAGATCCTTCATTATCCGTTTAAAATCCGTATATACTCCGTAGAATCCGTTTCTCATCCGTTCAACATCCTTTATCCTTAAAACGTCGTAGAAGTACCGTTGTGAATTTATCTTCAACCTCCAAGGATGTATAACGACACAAAACGAAAGGATACAACGGACGAGTCCGTACAAAACGGACGCCTAAGGACGTCAACGACATTATATCCGTTGGACGTCCTTCAAAGTTTGAACATGCTCAAAATTTCCTCCGCCTAGAACGTACGTCGACGATAAAACGTACGCTAAGGGACATTCAACGGATATGGACGGACTTAACGGATAAAACGGACTCTAACGGAATGAACGATTAAAAAAAATTACGAAAGCGTTCTTCGACTATCCGTAAGTGTACCGAGGCTAAAGTTTGTCCAATACACTACGATTTTTAACATGAGGAAGAAAATTACAGTTATTGAGATGATGTAGAAGAAAAATTGTTTTTGTAGAGTAGTAATTAACTGTATTTGTTTTGACTTTATTTTACACTTATATATATTTATATAATTTTATATTATTTCAAAATATGTAAGTAAGTTTGTGAAAAAGAGAGGGACGAACGATAACAGAGGGACAGTCAAACTCATAGATTGAAAATAAACTGACGAAACATGAACTAGACTGCTTGTACGCAAAAATATGTACTATAAGAGTCTGAGTTAATGCCACAACCCCTAAAGTCATATGAAACGAGTTTCTTGTCATCTTAATGTTTTTAGAATGATTGAATCAATGCATTTAAATGTTATGTTTATTGGCGAATAAGTATACGGGAAAACAAATTTCATACCATACCTTTTATAGCTTTTGAAAAATAAAAAAGATGTTCTTTTACAAGAAATTAGTTCACGTGTATTTGTGTTACAGTAAAACATAGTCATTCAAGTTTAGATTGATATTTCACTTTCTTTTTAAATTTTCATATGACTTTTAAAAGTTGAGGATTTGTGTTTTCAGAATTTAAAACTAGAGGCTATAAAGAGCCGTGTCGCTCACCTTAGTCTATCTGCATATTAAACAAAGGACACAGATGGATTCATGACAAAATTGTGTTTTGGTGATGGTGATGTGTATGTAGATCTTACTTTACTGAACATTCTTGCTGCTTACAATTATCTCTATCTATAATGAACTTGTCCCAGTAGTTACAGTGGAAAAAATATTGTAAAAATTTACAAATTTATGAAAATTGTAAACAATTTACTATAAGCAATACGTGTTCTCGTTCTCGTTTTTATAAGATAGACGTGGTTCCTGAAGTTTACACTATAATTTGGCCTTAAGCTTGTTGTTCTGTGAGCCAAGCTCGTGTGAAGCCGTACTTTAACCTATAAGGGTTTACTTTTAATGTTATGTATGGAAGTTGTCTCATGGCACTCACACCAATTTCTAATCTAATAACTCTTAGGGGTCAATTGACTATTTGATATGTTGACCTTTTGTAGTCTTACTTTAACGTACATATCTGATAACAGTTTATCTCTGTCTATAATAATATTCAAGATAATAACCAAAAGCTGCATAATTTTCTTAAAATTACCAATTCAGGGGTAGCAACCCAACAACGGGTTGCCTGAATGCAGGGCAGATAGATCTTAACCTAATGAACAATTTTATCCTGTCAGATTTGCTGAAAATGCTTTGGTTTCAGAGATATGAGCCAAAAACTGAATTTGAATCCTATGTTCTATTTTTAGTCATGTTGGCTATCTTGGTTCGCGAGTGGGGTCATCGGACACACTTTTAAAACTTGATACCCTAATAATTATTTTGGACAATTTTGTTTTAATTGTTTAGTAGTTTCAGAGGAGAATTTTTTTGTAAAAGATTACAAAAATTAACGAAAAATTGTTAAAAATTGACCATAAAGGGTAATAACTCCTTAAGGGGTCAACTGACCATTTTGGTCTTGTTGACTTATTTGTAGATCTTACTTTGCTAAACATATTGCTGTTTACAGAAATTACCGTTGTCTCGATCTATAATAATATTCAAGATAATAACCAAAAACGGCAAAATGTCCTTAAAATTACCAATTCAGGGGCAGCAACATAACAACGGGTTGTCCGAATGCTGGCAGATAGATCTTAACCTAATGAAAATTTCATCCTGTCAGATTTGCTGAAAATGCTTTGGTTTCAGAGATATGAGCCAAAAACTGCATTTGAACCCCTATGTTCACTTTTAGTCATGTGGCTATCTTGGTTCGCGTAGGCATCGGACACACTTTTAAACTTGATACCCTAATATTATTTGGACAATTTGTTTTAATTTGTCTTAGTAGTTTCAGAGGAGAAATTTTTTGTAAAAGATTACAAAAAATAACGAAAAATGTTAAAAATTGACCATTAAGGGTAATAACCCTAAGGGTCAACTGACCATTTTGTCTTTTGACATTATTTGTAGTCTTATTTGCTAAACTTTGCTTTCCAGAAATTACCGTTGTCTCGATCAATAATATATATTCAAGATAATAACCAAACGGCAAAAGTCTTAAAATTACAATTCAGGGCAGCAAACCGAATCTTCTGCAAATTCAGGGCATATAGATCTTGACTTAAAATAATTTTACCCCAGTTCAGATTTGCTTTAAATGCTGTGGTTTCAGAGATATAAGCCAAAATCTATATTTTACCCCCTATGTTCCATTTTCAGCCATGGTGGCTATCTTGGTTGGATGGTCGGGTTACCGGACACATATTTAAACTGGATACCGCAATGTTTATTATGGCTAAGTTTGGTTAAATGAGAAAAGCTCACTTGGCCCATTTGGCAAGGTGAGCTAAAAAGCAGTTCAACTTGAATAATTCAATTCAAATCATTATTTACTAATTTTTGTAATTTGCTTTGAGAACTTTGAAATGAATATATAGTTGCAAAATGATACCCGAAAGGTTTTGTTATTGGTGCAAATGAAATATAGTTTGTGGCGCAAATGAAATGGCAATTGACGCAAAACCAAAGCACCGCCAAAACATGTATGGCTTGTGTTATACTAGTAATTTTGTTAAATTACCTCTTTGGACCATCGTGTGCAATCTTCATCCTTGGTTTCTTTTCCTTTGAATGAAAACAAAACAGTCATCGGTTGGATGATATCACGAATTATAATATCATATATGACAGAAACGCAGTTGGATAGGTCACGGTTATAGATTGGAACACAGAAACGATTTCTGTAGAAATGTATAATTCTATTTATATACATGTAAACTGGATTTATAAACATTTGACACAGTGCGTCATTGTTGATGGCTAATCCTAACATACATGGACGAACGACTGTACCATTTGGTGGGATTAATTGATAACCTATGCTGTTTTGGAAAAAATAACTGAGTTTGTTAGTTCTAGAAATATTTTCTGGAATGTTTCTCGTGTCTGCCCCAATAAACTGAAGATCAAATGTTTTATATGAAGTAATATTATGACACAAAGCACAGTATCTATTTTTAAATATGACTTCATCATGAACGACACAAGGTCCAGTGTGCAGCATGTCATAACTTTTACAAAGATGTGAGACAGTGGTATTTTCTTCCATTGCTGGACCTTCAGCCACTGCAAACAGTCCCTTGTATATGTTTTTAGATGATTTGTAGCACTGATAATATAGTGTGTATACCGAGTTTAAATCTTCGTTGAGCTTGATGTCACGGCAACAGTCCTTATATTGATGACATTTTTCATCACAATTACAATACTGTTCCTCCATCTTTGTCTGTGTAAACTCACATGTCCCGTCAGGAAAGCATGGATCTGTAGGACTAAAGTGTCATATGGAGAAACACTTGTGTGGTAGTGACACGACTGGTTGACAAAAGTCGTCGTTTCTCTACTACCAGAACTTCTTTCCACATCCAAATGTTCATTACGTTGATAATTCTCGGTTGCATTGCTAGCCACGCTATCATTACTTGGTCTTTCGTGTCTTTGATAGGGTTTTCCTGCAAAAACAAAATAATCTTGAAAAACGTAATTTAGTACAAATGATAGTATTATGGTGTTATAAGTCATTATAGAAATCTAGTTTTTTTTTGTTTTGTTTTTTTTGACTAGACGATGGCCAAATATTATTATAAAAATTGTATACAAATATTAAATACTAGTAAATATAGTCATACCTTAGCTTGCTAAATTAATAAAAGCTATAAAATATCCGACAAAACATGATCCGTTCCGGTTATTTTCTGTTGTCGAAAAATTAATTATCTCAGAATATTACTGTTTATGATTTATTTCATTTGAGAAATTTAAAAAATGATTCTAAAGCTTGAAATTAGAGCTCTTTTATATAAAAATTAATTGCTTCGAATGACAAATATTTATCGTCTGTCTGGAGAATAAAAAGATGTACTTAATTTCCTGGTAGGTGATAAAATTAGTAATTATATAAAGAAACTATCCCTAATTATAGTTAAATAGTATTGCTTTATTATACATTGGATGGGGCTTATTAAGGCAATAATATGTTAGCACTGGTTATGTTTCTTATTGACGGCTCATTTCGGTCACTGCATATTAGCACTTGTTGTGTCGCCTGTATGTGACTCATTTAGGTCACTTCTGTATTAACACTGCTTGTGTCTTCTGTTGATGGCTCTTTAAGGCCGAGTCACTTCTTTATTTACAGTGGTTGTCTCCTGTTGATGGCTCATTTAGGACACATCTGTAACTACAGTGGTTGTGTCTCCTGTTGAAGGCTCATTTAGGACACTTCTGTAACTACAGTGGTTGTGTCTCCTGTTGATGGCTCATTTAGGACACGTCTGTAACTACAGTGGTTGTGTCTCCTATTGGGGCTCATTTAGGACACGTCTGTCACTACAGTGGTTGTGTCTCCTGTTGATGGCTCATTTAGGACACGTCTGTAACTACAGTGGTTGTGTCTCCTATTGGGGGCTCATTTAGGACACGTCTGTAACTACAGTGATTGTGTCTCCTGTTGATGGCTCATTTAGGACACTTCTGTAACTACAGTGGTTGTCTCTCCTGTTGATGGTTGATTTAGGACACGTCTGTAACTACAGTGGTTGTGTCTCCTGTTGGCGGCTCATTTATCGCAAATTATGTATTAACAATGGTTTTGTCTCTGTTTGTGGTTCATTTATCGCAAATTATATATTAACAATGGTTTTGTCTCCTGTTTGTGGCTCATTTCGTGCACACATTGGTTGTTTCTCATAGTTTTATACAGAACATTCATTAGCTTCAAGCTTAAGATGTTAAATACAAATATCGTGAACTGGAATCAGTTTGGATTGCAATGTTTTATTGGTGTTCATAAATGGTTTTTTTTATATCTTAGGCAAATCGATAGCCAATGAAAAGTAACAAGTCATTATAGAGACAAAGAAAAAAGTATTTTGAAAACAAGCAGTCTATATGATAGACATTAATCGTACGTAAATAAATAAATCACTGACCAAATGGTATTTGTTAATTATCCAGTAGGTTTTTATCAGTTCATTTCATTGATAGTAGCGCAAAACAAAGGTTCGTACTTTATTTTGTCTTTTTGACGTTTTTTATTCAAATGTAACTTGTAGACGAAAAGCGCGTCTGGCGCACAAATTTGTTACCCTGGTTCCTATGATGAGTTAATTTCCATGGAAAAAAGTAAAATCACAAAATACTGATTTCCAAGGGAAATTCAAAACGGAGTCCCCACTCAAATGGCAAAAAAGCTCAAACACATTAACGATCTGTTAACAACTGTTATATTCCTGACGATACAGGCATTTAGATTTAGAAGTCCGATGAATGTCAACAACAAACTCGAAAGTTTATAAGCTTGCGATCAACATTTTCTGACTGACGGAAATATTATTTGTCGATACTATGTTTTAGATTCGTAATAAATATCTTTTTAAAGTGTGTACGGAACTAAATATAGTTTATATTCATGTATTGGTTCACCAATTCAATAATAAATCAATTATAAGAAACAAGTTTCAAATGACGTTAAAGTACAGCGAATCATGTTTGATATTGAACAAGTTCGGACTCAATAGGGGTTCTTATACACCAATTCGGGGTTGAAAGATGGCAATTGTTGTTTTTGTTCAATTCAAACGACATAAAAGATCATTATCAAATGACAAAAATAGGAAACAACTAATGTTATTGAAAAATAAAAGCCCAATCCAACTGAAAACTGAGCAACATGAGCACCATTGTTTACATTGAACGTGGATATCAGCTAAGGCACGAAACATTCCTCTGTTGTGGGGTTAGGTAGCCAACAAAACCAACTGTTGTTTGAATTTAAATTTACAACAAAACACTTTTTGTTTTAAATAGATACAAGAACAAGTTCTTTTTTTTAATATTATCTTCTATTTTTTATCTATTTAAAAATGTATTTTTCTCACATCCCTTTTGAAAATAATTGTTTATTAAAAGAAATCTGTATGAGGTTAATTTCCGCTTCGTGGCTATCTCATGGTGAAAGAAGTCGGAGTGCTCGGAACTAAACACAAACCGTCAGCCGGAAAACTGCAAATCATAGTCAATTAAGATTAAGATTCGAATACACGTGCCACGTGACTAGTGATACAGTAGCTGAAGAGTCTGTCCACGATAAAGTTCGGGGAACTCGGAAATGAGGATATATTGAATAGAGACATAAAATTAAGAATGGAAATGGGGAATGTGTCAAAGCAACAACAACCCGACCACAGGTTAGACAACAAAACAGTCCACCTCGAAGCTTTTACAGAGTTGCTACAAGGATTTTTTTAAAACGTACAAAAAGCGTGGCACTCTCTGAACACGAGGTATTGGATGAAACGTTACCGTTCAGACCGGACCTTGCTGCGAACTTGTACAACCCACACAAGCAAACGACTGTCACACTTTGGTAAGGATTTAACTACCAGTCGGAATAAGATCTTTAGTGATCATACATACCTGTTCCCAAATCAACTAAGGGTACAACCCTTTGTGGTATCCCTCTTCTTTACACGCACCTCAAACTTTTTTACACGCACCTAAAGCATACCTTCGAACCTTAAAGAAAGTATATTAAATGGTGTAAGCTGAAACTAACACATGTAAACATATCAGTATAATAATATTAATCAGCAGCTTGGCCAAAACTAAAATAATAGAAAAATACTTTAACGCGTCTGGCGTATTAAATTATAATCCTGGAAGCTTTGATAACTATTTACACCACTGGGTTAATGCCACTGCTGGTGGACGTTTCGTCCCCGGGGTATTACCAGTCCAGTAGTCAGCACTTCGGTGTTGACATGAATATCAATTATGTGGTCATTTTTACAGAGGATGACCTTGAGGTCACTTCGATGTATTGTTATCGCTTAAATTTCCGTCATTCATAAATTATAGTCAAATTAGTTTTGGGTTTTCAACACCAGTGAAAAAAAAAGTGCATTTTCATACCTGCGATTTCTGTTCTCCGGTTGTACGATGTTTCAACAAAATATGGAATCATTTCAGTTGTTGATTTAGTGGTGAAAATTTGACTGAATTATATCTTAATAAATACGATTTTATATGTTTAATTGGTGTTTCCGAAAGAGGTCAGGTGCTCTTGTTCATTCATAAAATTATCGTTCATTCATAAATTTATCGTAATTTAAAATAAAAATCACTACACAGGTTATACGTGTAGTGTAAATGACCACCTGTAATCTAAAAATAGCGGTCTCACTAATAACGACAAGAAGAATTTTAGCGACAAGAATCGTCAAGAACGGACAAGAAGAATAAATTAAGCGACAAGAAGATATTTAGCGACATGAAAACTTCTCGTATCGCATGAGGATGACACATATCAAATGAACAATTATGTGTGGGACTTAGTTTTAAGAAATGATGTCAAAGTAACACTATGAAAATATTTTTAGTAAGCTGAAATATATATATTTATTTTTTACATGTTTATATCTTGTAAGTTATTTTATTTCTGTTCCATTTTTCAACATTAGCGTCTCGAAAGGTGAAATGTTTTAACTGAATGGTTAATTTAAATTAATTATGAAAATTGTTAAAATTAAATAAATAAAAGTAATTATTGCCCAGTTACAAACACTACCAGGGGATAATCCATAATTACCCCAACTTTAGCCTGGTAAACTTGTTGTCTCCTTGTGAAATATATAAAACATATTAAAAATGATTTCCTGCTTAAGTCTTTTATTGATATAAAGTCAAAACCTTCTTGCTTTTCACTAGACAACCATGTCCTGTCAGGTTTAATTCTTATACATGTAGATGAAAAATAAAAGTCCCCAAAACATTAACATGGCAGCAATTGCTTTTACAGCCTTTAAGGCTTTGATTTTTTTTGCAGAAGAGTGTCCACCATGCACTTGCACTGCACTATAATAATAGTAGAATAGAATTATCATATACAAATAGATGAAAATTATATATACATGCAATCGTAATATTAATAATATATGTAACAACAAACCAGTGTATTCTCTACGACTATTATTATATAAGTATAATAGTCCAAGGTATACTGATTTTTGCACTACAATATAATAGTTATTACGGTGAGGTTGAATTTCCTGTCATTTATTCATCATCCAAGCATGAACTTCTATCAGAAAAAAATATCTCTGTAAATTAACCCAAGTTTCAGGTATAGAGATGTGATCTGTTTCTGTGACATGCGCTTTTGACCATCCACAAGAACCTGCGGTCATCGATGTTCAGTACTTCAGTACTTTGATTATAAATTTCTGTTTACAAAACTTTGAATTTTTCAAAAAAAACTAAGGATTTTCTAATCCCAGGCATAGATTACCTTAGCCGTCTTTAGCACATTTCTTTTTAAATTTTCGGGCCTCAATGCTCTTCAACTTTGCACTTGTTTGGCTTTATAACTATTTTGATCTGAGCCTCACTAATGAGTCTGATGTAGACGAAACGCGCGTCTAGCGTATTAAATTATAATCCTGGCACCGTTGATAACTTATTAAAGCAGCAAAAAATGTGCATTTTATTATTTTTTTAAAAGGTAGTTTTTTAATCGCCTAAATTTCAAATTAAAGAAGTTAAGTTTGAATAAGAGAGGCTAAATATATCAAAGGGACATTCAGCTTCATAACCTCGTATAAAAAAAAAGTTATAGTATGAAATTCAAAACAGTGTAGCTGTGGCCATTGATTGACCCATCAAAATCATCCATTGACTGGGACAATTTACGTGAACGTTTGTCTGTAACAACCACTGTTCATGACGTACCTACGATAGACATTTAAACTGTGGGGTCACACAAAAGGGTTTCTTAACGCCTTTAATTATAAAATAATTCGAAAAATTAATCAGGAATAAACTTTGTGTTTTAATTTATATAATTGATATAAATCAAAATATCGTGTTATTTCTGATTAATTTTTCGAATTACTTTATTTAGGTTTTGAGAACCTTTGGTGACCCCATAGTTTAAGTTTCTTTAAAAAGTACATAGTGAGCATTGGTCGTTACATACAAACGTTCACCTAAATTGTCCAGTCAATGAATGATTTTAATGTGTCAATCAATGGCCACAGCTACACTGTTTTGAATTTCATACTAATTACTATTCCCTCATCAGGTATCCAAACTTGTGAACGAATTTAAACTAGGTAAGGAAAAATGAACACCAACGCTATCTTCATAAACGGTAAGATAGCTTTCTGTAAAAAAATGTAACGTCTTTACAAATTTATATCCTTACGACTTACCGTCCTCTTGTCTGCGCTTGTATTTTTCATTCTATGTAAATGTTTCTGTGTGTAACGTTTCTGTATTAAAAGGATGAATTTAAGTTTTTATTTCTCTTACCTGTAAGTCTGTCTCTTGTAAACTTATGGTTCCAACCATTCAATCTCTGATAAGGTATTGTATTGTTTCTCGACACAACATGATCCAAGAAGCGCTATAAAACCAGGTTCAATTCACGAGTTTCTACATTCGAAAATGCCTTTACCAAGTCAGGAATATGACAGTTATTGTCCATTCGTTTGATGTGTTTTATCGTTTTATTTTGATATTGATTTGGGACTTTCAGTTTTGAATTTTTCTCGGAGATCAGTATTTTTGTGATTTTACTTTTTATAGAGAGCATCTGGGTTATAAAGTGATTACCTAGAAAAGTGAAACGGATTTGATAATTCTTTGCAATCAGTTGTTGTTAAAAGTACATTGGTAAAACATTTTAACGCAAATTCAAAACAAGGGGGAAGTCCTTAAAAATTGTCTATTAGATCAAATATTTGTATTACATTTATTCCCCGTGACAGGTTAGAAAACGTTAAAACAGTAAGGTTAAGTGTGTGTCCGATTCGTGTAGCAAAGAAATCATTTAAACGAATATCGGAAGTAAAAGGGGATTTTCAAAAATCTGCAACTTTTACAATTTTGAAATTAATAGTAAACAAATTGTATAATTTACACTCTGACACTTACTGTAATTATTGCTTCCTGTTGCAAAACACAAATTGTACATCTGAAGACATCCCGCTAATTAACTACAGTTGTAAATTTCCGCATGGCCGTAACTTCCACACAGGTAGTGGACAAATATAACCTGCAGAAAAAGTAACAACACGTCTGGTTGAAAAGTATAAATAAGGAGCTGGACCATCTTCGTTAGAAAAGCTCCAAGAACAGTCCATTACCGCACACAAATATCCAGGTATGTATAAATTACAGTATAGTTCAAGTAAAATTTGAATAAAATCTACAAATCTATACAGTCTCAAAAAATATATGTTCATTTTCGTGATACTGGTCTATATAAGTATTTGTAAGTTAATTTCAATATGTGCGAGAGCAAGCATATACTTTTCTAAATTTGACAAAATGGTTAAAATTAATTTAATTTCAGAAAAGATAGCCACATCTTAAAACAATCATTGTTTTTAGTATCTATTGCAGTTTAATTTGCCGTGTCTTCAAAGCTATGTTATCAATCTAATTAAAAACCGAGCTCTCATCGCTCCTGTTTCTGATATCCCACGCGACATATCAGAAAACGGGAGCGATGAGAGATCGGTTTTTAATTAGATTGCTATGTTATATGACATAGTACTTTTATGTAACTCGGGCCTGTGTATATAATGTGTCAGTCCATCCATATATCATTTTTAGATAATGTGGGTCCGTATTATATATTTTGTAGGTCTAAATATCAAATTGATTTGTTAAAAAGTTTAAGGTCCTCATTATTTGACAACATAATGCTTGGAATGCAAGCTCATTGAGGTGCTACCAAAGTTGCATTCCGTCATAGTCATATGTAACGTTCATACAAAGATAAAGTGAAATCAGATATGTAGAATTTGAAAAAAATCTGATTCAAATGTTGTAGAATTTCGGTGGGAGGGAAATATTAAAATTCACTGCCACATCTTCATTTACTCATATCTAAGTCTAACTAGTTTTACCATTGCTTTCAATGAAAGAAGCGCATTGTCAATCATAATACATCTTCATATTTTTAAATCGAAAGTCTGTGTAAACGAAAATATCAATTAAAATTTCAGAATGCAGTTCATAGTTGCTTTGAGTATTTTGATTGTTTGTGTTTCTGCACAACAAGGTAAGAAACTAAATTATAAATATAATTAATCATTGTCACCGACTTGGTTAGAGATTAATGCATTTCTTAATCAAATCTTTTTACCAGAGTTTTTTTACATGTGGATTTTTTTCTCAGACAATAGAACTATAACTTAATTTATCAATATAATTCTAAAAGGAGTACGTTCGGTAAGGGCCACATGTGGCCCCGATTATTAAGTTCATTGTAACAAGATGACAAATGTTAGACACGTGAGAAAGTTAAATAGAACTATTTTTGTCTAAGTTTTATTCTAAAGCGTTCATTTTTACATCCAAAATAGGTCAATATAGGAGATTTTCGCAAAATGTGACAAAATCGGCCGAATTTCAACCAAATTTAGGACCAGGAAACATGGAGCGCAGGCGTCGACAAAATTAATAATCAAAGTAAGATATGTTAAATGTCTTCACAAACATTATTTTAAGAGATCTTTGTTGTCGACGTATGCGCTCAATGTTTACTGTCAAAATATCGATGGAAATTTACCCATTTTCATTTACTTTTTCGTGGAAAATAAAAAATAAGTACTATTTGTAACGTCATAGATAAAACGCAGAAACGTACATTGTCAACAAAAGGTTTTGTTTCCTTCCTTGTCACTGTATTAGGTTCGAGACAACAATTATGCATTTCTTTTAGAACATAAATGAAAATTTAAAAAATCCCACCAGCGCTTTCTCAATGAAATCTTTACAGTATGTTGTACTACTTTTGGGACAAATTACATCAAAATTATAGAAAACTTAATCGGCTCTAACTCAAAATATGGACAATTTTATGTTTAGGGAGTCTTGAAAGCTTTTGACAGCTTCCAAAGTGCTAGTTTTTAACCTTTTTCAACTGGACCAAATCACTACTTTCGTTTAAAATTCTGGACCCAAATTTTTTACAGTGTAATTTCGCCCCCTACTTGCCATTTGAGGCATAAAACATGGAGAAATAAATTTGGAAGGGGTATAAAAAATATTGGCAAGTAACCCACTGTCAACACTAGGGACTCTATTTGTGACGACAATTGTGGTCTAGGACCATTAGCTATGATTCATTATGATAAATTAATCCTAATTAGAAATTAAAGCTTAAAAAGGGGGTCATTTTAGGACCTTACCGAACCTACTCCTTTGTTAAACAATTCTTATTTGTTTGAATGTCCCTCTGATATCTTTCAGCGCTCTTTCATGTCATTTAATGTAAAATCGTAAAATGTTCAAAACCAAAGTATCACCATTTCAGAAAAATCGAACACCTGTTGGTATAAATAATTGTATAAAATCTTGCATATCTAATTTACAAAATGTTTTTTTTTTCTTTAACAGATTACAGAAGAAAAAGATCCGGATATGGTAAGAGACTTCCATCAAACTGTAAACCGATAATTGAGACAAATGTAAAACAAACAAAATCCTATTTGAATGCTATATAATGTAAGACAAGGCTGATGAAGATTATATTGATTAGTCTTAATTTTTTTTAAATTAGAAGTTACATTCCTAAGGTTCGTTGTCTTTTTTAGCAATGTCATAAAAAGATAAGGTCAAATACTTTTGTAACATCTAATCATACTGACAGTGTTGAAAACATCAAAATTTTCAATCAGTAAAATATGAAATAAAATGAAATATTAGTGTCGATAATAATCAGATCCGGCAAAAACTTATACAAAAAAACCTTAAACATCCGTCTACATTTTTTGTTTTGTTTCTAAGGAAACAGATAAACTATTCAAATACTTAAGTCCTGCAGGTAGTGGTGGTGGCGATGGATCTGGTCACGTCGGAGGTGGAGTTTCTGGTGGAATTGGAGGAGGAATTTCTGGTGGTCTAGGAGGAGGATCGTCCGGTAGTTTAAGTGGCAAGCTTGGAGGTGGTGTTAGTGGAGGGGTTTCTAATGCAGGTAGAGGAGGGCTTACCGGTGATGTAAGTGGTAATCTTGGGGGTGCTGTTAGAGGAATTTCGAGTGGACATGGAGGAAGTGTAAGTGGTGGACTGAAAGGAGGTGTTTCCGGAGGTGTAAGTGGTAGTGGAGGCGGAGGTTTACATGGTGGTCTAGGCGGTGGTGTAAGCGGAAGTGTAGGTGGTGGAGGAAGAGTTGGTGGTGGAAAATATGGCGGAAGCTCTGGTAAATGGCATTAGGAGACATGAGCAGGATATTTGATGAGAAAAACAATGTCTATTCAATAAATTGCTTCATTCATTCTTTTGTTTCGTTTTTCAACCCTGTGTAGCTTAATGTTGATAATGTAAGTTTACAGAAGCTTTCATGCAGGTAGAAAATAATAGAATTGTGTATTCTTCATTTTGATTTGGATCAGTTTCATCATTAAATCCACTAGTAACTTGTACTATTTAAATGCATATGAAACTTCAAATTAAAATAAAATCTGAATATATTTTAATGGCTCAAAAATTAAATAAGAAATATACTGAACTCAAAGGATAATTCATTTTCCTTTATAAAATGGCAAAAATCAAAAGCTCTAACACATTATATGAATGGAAAACAACTGTCATATATATGTAGAATATTGAGGGTTAAAGCTGGTTTTATAGCTAGCTTAACTTCTCGCTTGTATGACTGTCGCATAGAATACGTAAGATTCAGATTATCCGTTCCGTATTTGAGGTTACCGTTAGTCTCGCCCTAGTGATAACGTTTACTGCGAGATTTTGCGTTATTATGGGCATGTTTTGTGTCAAAACACATGTATAAAATGTACGTCATGTAAAATTATTATGATAGTTTTTGAGCGGTAAAGCTTCGAAAAGAAGCATGGTGAATTTTCACTGCATAGCGGAGGGTTGCTCCAACGATTCACGAAAGAAACATAATGCTGTAAAGTATCCTGATATGATTTTAAATGGATGTATCGTCGACTTTCATGTACTTCCTTCAGTCATAAAGAATCCTAAACTTAGGAAGCTCTGGTTGTCTCAGATAAGAAGGGAAGGGTTTAATCCCGACCCAAATTGTCACTGGCATGCACTTTGCTCCCGTCATTTTATTGAAGGAAGACCTACGAAGGAAAATGCAGTCCCAACCCTATTTGCCTACAACAACTACAAAACTGGAACACCAAGAGACACCAAGAACAGTACCTTACGTCCCATTGAACAATTGATATTGACAACACAGTAAGTAACAAATAGTTGAAATTAGTGTCCTCTTCCTTTTTCATTCTTCAATATTTTTTTGTCTTGTTTGCCTATTATGATGAAACAGTAAAAGAAAATTGTGTTGGTGTGGTGGTGGGGGGGGGGGGGGGGGGGGGGGGTAGAAAACAGATGTTTGTCCCTTTTATCTGTTTATAAGAGGCGGAAATTACCCGTCTTATGTCTACGAGGCTCCAAGATAATAAGCTTTGACAACTTAAAAAAAGTTTTCATGTTTACGAACAGTGTTTTTTAAATATTGGACTGTATGCACATGAAGATATATATTTATTTTTTTTAATATATTTTACAGACCAGCAAACATTGTTACAGTTTCACAACTGCCAAAAGTACCAAGACAAAAGAAATACATACCAGATATTCCAGGTAATTTTAAGTAAAACTATTAAAAAATGATGTCATGACTAAATAGTCAGTGTGCCACCATGGTACTGTTAAATCAGAGGGAGCTACATGTACATGTAACTGAATCAAGGAACATAGGGGTCAGTCTATTGTATGACTGCATGTTCTGATAGGCATATATATATATATTTATAGTTAAAATGCATGGATGGTTTTCATAATTTAATTTAACAATAACAATTGTGATTAATCAGTCAATGACCACATAAAATCAATTAGTAAACAATGCTTAATAACAATTATAATATAATTCTAATTAAAATACAAATATAAAAGTCATATATTAAATTTTAAACAATTTATCTTCACAATTTCAAGATAAAATAATTGCCAATATTATTTTATCACAAAATAAACTAAACTTCAAAAACAAAATTTAAAAAGTATTTTGCAAAGATAAATATGAGTCTCAGATTAATTTTGTCTGCACACTACATGTACACCATCAACTGGTATACTGGTGGACAGTCTTAAAGGTCCAGTAGAAAAGATATGTGTTCTGAGAGTTATGGCTCTTAAACATATGGTTCTAGTTCCCATTTATAAAATGATTACCTACATTTTTGTACTTCAACTTTCTAAATTACATGCACATTTCGTACGTTTAATTCTTTTAAATCAAACAGTCTATGATCCTGACTGATTGTAGTCAAATAATTCTAATTTAAATAGTACATATTTACTTACTTTCAGTAATTTCCTACATTGAAAAGCCAAGTTTGGACCACACTTATTGCACTAGCACTGAAGTTAGTGAAGATGTCTCCATTGAGGAAAAATGTGTAATGTTAATTGAAAATAGCAACACCTTAGAGGTACGAAATTAATTGGGATTTTATCTGATATTGAAAATTCCTCCATTGGATATAAGAGTCAAAAGCCATGTAAAAGATATTTTTTAATCTTATGAACTATAGAAATAATATGTATTTCAATCAAAAATTGATTCGTTTTAATTTATTAGATGGCAGTTCATACATCAAAAATTATATAATGTAAGAAGCAAGGTGCTTTTATATTCAAATTAATACATCAATATTAAATATGATCTATTCAAACATTTTACTAGATATATATTTACTTTTAAAATTTGTAATCCAACTTGAA
Source organism: Mytilus edulis (assembly GCA_019925275.1). Taxonomy (NCBI): domain Eukaryota; kingdom Metazoa; phylum Mollusca; class Bivalvia; order Mytilida; family Mytilidae; genus Mytilus; species Mytilus edulis. Next base: position 27,842,265 of record CM034355.1, on the reverse strand, counting down.
CATGTTGAAATATAGTATTACATGTAAATGTTTTTTTTAGTCATTATACCATATAACTGTATTTCATTCTGAACATGCATGAAATATTTGCCACTGAATGTTAAGCAACCAAAAATCAATCAATCATACAACTGTATTGTTTTATTGTTACCAACTTGACTTAAGTAAACAAAAAATACAAAAACAATTTCATAAATTGTTTGCATTGATTTATGTATTTATAATTATTACTTTTTTTCACAGCAAAAATGTCAAAGATATGAGACAGATAATAACCAGCTACGGAAGCAAGTTAAATTGCTACAAGTTGAACTGCATGCTACCAAAGAGGAAAATAAAGTTTTAAATGAGAAGTTTAATAATACAGATGAACTGCTAAAGGACAAACTTGTTGAAAAGTTGACTAAATCAAATAGTAATGTTAAATGTTTTCTTGGACTGCCAAGTATTTCAATGCTTTTTGGAATTTTTAAATTATTAGAAGGACATGCTTCAAAAATGAAATACTGGATGGGTCCCGACTCAAGTGACGGTAAAAGATGGCAAGTAAATAATAAGAAAAAACCTGGTGCTTCAAGGAAGTTGACTTTTTTTGAAGAATTTGTTATAACTCTTTTGAGGTTGAGGCTAGGACTAAACACATATGTGTTGTCTCTTTTGTTTGGTGTTTCACAGTCAACAATTAGCAGGGTTTTCACGACTTGGATATCTTTAATGGCACAATGTTTAGGACCACTTATTAAATGGCCATCTAAGGAAAAGATTAAAAAACATATGCCTCTATCATTTCGTAGAAAATATCCTAACACTCGTGTAATCATCGATGCTACTGAATTTTATGTGCAGAGACCAAGAAACCCAACAGCACAGTCAAAAACGTGGTCAAATTACAAGTCAAAGAACACTTTTAAAACGCTTGTAGGTATAACACCAAATGGAGCTTTTTCGTTTATATCTGACTTATGGACTGGTAACATTTCTGATAGGAGCATTACTGAAAGAAGTGGATTCATTGATCTGATTGAAAAGGGGGATCATGTAATGGCTGACAGAGGTTTTTTAATCAAAGACTTATTATTATCAAAAGGTGCCACTTTAAATATGCCACCATTTACCAGACCATGTAAACATGGTAAAGGACGATGTCTTACGGCAAAGGAGATTAAGGAATCAAAATCCATAGCCTCTTTGAGAATACATTTAGAAAGATCAATCCAGAGACTGAAATCTTATAAATTCTTAAGTGGTGTTATGCCAATAAATTCACTTTCTGTTGCTAATCAGGCTCTTAAGGTTGCAGGATTTTTTTGTAACCTGATGAAACCATTAGTTCAAAAGTTATAAAACTTGTTTTGTTTAATAAATCATTTGAAATTTATTTGACATATATATTAATTAAAGGAGCAATGATTGGCAATTTTTTATCCAGTGTTTCTTTTTTTCTTTTATGATTCATGTTAATACTAAAAATTATATTCCTTGATTAAAAAAAATCAACAGCTTAAATAAGAGAATTATTCTGTTCTAAAATTTTCTTTCAAAAACCGATAAGTAGTGGAAATATGGCTTTATCATGTATTCAAAATTACAAAACTAACAGATGTACACGTCTATGCACAATAGTAGGTTATCTCCCATTTGAAAGAGTTGTCTTTTCTAAATTTAGAAGAATAGAGACTATTTACATTATCAGCTGATAATGTTTTAAATAATGAAAGCGACATATATCATAAGTTGTCTTAACATAAAAGATGATATTTATTATGTTTAATATTGTTTATTTTAGTTATGTTTAATCAAATTAAATTATATAACCAAACTTTATCACTGTTTTATATTGTGAATTGTAATGAACTTCAAACAAAGTATTCAACTGGTACATGTGTAATTCTGACTCTATACTAGCAGAATTTTTGGTAGAACATATGAACTGTAGAATGATGCAAGTTTTGGAAAAACATTAGACCAAAATTGTTCATCAAATGGTATTCTCTCATGATGTACACCTTTAAAAGTAAATAATACAAAATCACACCATTTTCGTTTAGTAACTGCAAGCTGACATTGAATTTGACAGTAATACGGAGATGTGTCATTTCTCTTCATAAGTGGAGTATCATTTTCTATGTGAAAGTTTGTTTTGTCTAAACAAGCAGCATTGATTGGTGTTTCTTCTGAAAATTTATATGGACATTTTATTTCCAAACAACCTTGTCCACAGCATTTACACTCTAATAACCCATCAGGAGAGCAACCTAAGTAAGGACTGTTGTTGTCAATTACAAACCCAGATAATTTACATTCTAAATTATCATGCACATTTTTTTTGTCATGAAGATAAGACTCTCGAGCAACATGTTCAAATTTTTTTCCATGTCTTAAAGCAGGCAAGTCTGAATTAACACTGTTTGTAAGACCTAAAATGAGTTTGACTAGATGGCCATCAGGGTTTCTTCCTGAAAAATGAAGACAACTATATAAAATGGAAGCTGTTATTCTGCCATGTCTCTGATAAAACCACAAATCACTATCACTCTGACTGACAGTCTTTTTGAATATATCAGTGAAATAATTATCAGGGATATTTCTATGTATGTGCTCAATAAAAGATTCAAGTGAATCATCTGACGAATCATCATTATTAAATTGTGTTGCTAGATCTAGTATGTTGACAGGCAAACACTCAAAATCATACTCCGAACCAGAGCTATCTGACAGAACATATGCTGCGCATGCTGGTAAGTTTTCTGATTTTATTAACCGAAGCATTTCTTTTTCTACAGCATGTGGTGTCATGTTATGACAAGAAGGCCTATAATGGTCACTTGTTGGTTTGATTGGTGGTTGTCCTGTAGGCTCACTCCTCAGGTCTAAAGAGGTTATTTTTACTGGAGCTGATGTTCTGACTGGGTTAACCCATTTTGCAGCCTTGTCAGTAACAGAAATAACCGATCTATCGGACAAATCCTGACAAAATCTTTGCATCCCGAACAGGAGTGCTGCCACGTGCTTACATGTTCCATCACCACTGTAAAATAATTATATACACTGAAGTATTCATTTTTTAGAAGTGCTCGAGGGATTAAACATTTTCAAAAAACAATGTTTCCCTATATTTAAAAAATAAAAACAAAAAGTTGCTTGAAAAAAAAATCTTTTGTCTCTGAAAAATCAACATTGACTATCCCCGCTTGTTTGCATCTCTTTTTTGAAGGTGATAATTCTGAGAGAGAAAAAAATGGAAATTAATTTTATGTGCCCTTTACAGTAATTTGGAGTGAACTGATAATATGGTATTCCATGTAGGTTAAAAATCAAAAACAGATGACATAATAAAAATACACATTTTTTTGGCAATTCTTGATGGGATTATTCATCTTTTTTAATCTTTATTTTATTTTTCTCGCTCATTACTTTCATTTTTGTCTTAAACAGATATGGCTAATCAGAATTTTACAATTACATGTACTTGATAACTGTATTCTTGATATTATTATTCTTTTCTGTTTTCAACATACTTTTTAACCAATCTATTCATTATTTTCTTGCGTTATTCTTTATATTTTAACACCCCATTATTCTCTATTCTGTAAACCCCATCGGCACCCACACCCTCGGACTCGGATTATTCATGTAAGAACTTACGCCACACATGTACATTCTGCTGAATGTATTGACCCATCAAATAGGACCACTATCCAAACTTCGTACGGGTCAGCAGACTGTCTCTCTTCTGGTACACATGCTGCTTTTACATAGTGTATATCGCTGTGAAATTTTGACTGCCTAACATCACGGATATGTCCATTAGAATGAAGACGGTAACTGTTGTCATTTTTATAGCCTTTCAAACGTTCATTTGTCCAGTTACAAATGTTTTTTTAAATAATGATTAACATCAAACGCTTCAATTATTGGAATTGTATTTAAATCATCAGACCAATCAATAACAGTCTTGGGATGCGGCAACTCGACACCATCTACAGTTCGCCGTATTTTATTTGCGAATATGTAATTATCGGGTTCAAAGGCGGGAATCTTTTGTAATTCCGCTTCTTCAGCTAGTTCAACTAATTTACTCTTTTTATAACCCGTTGTTTTAACACCTCTGTTTTTCAAGAACTGTTTGATTTCCGGGACGTTTTTATTCTTAAAATCAGAGTCCATTGTCGTCAATGTAAACAAATAGTTGCCCCGACGTCACACGACTTACGTACCTTCATGTACAAAAGAGTTCTTGACGTTCGGTAATCTGAATCTTACGTATTCCATTATAATGTCAAAAATGTGTGAACTAAACGAATATAATAGGTAAAAAAAATCAAAATAGGGGTATAGCAGTCAATATCTTAATATGATCTTGATAACTATAAAAACAAAATTCCTTTGCAACAAAATTAACGAAATGACACATGACACTCTGTAGACAAAGTACATAGCCAAAAATGAAAACCAAGAATTCAAAATTGACCATAACATAATGACGGGATGTCTGAGTACCAAGCCACGTCAAATGTATGTAACCAAAAAAAAAATAGACTTAACATAAAGGTTTAAATGTACAAGAACAAAAAAAAGTAACACGTTGAAACGAAATTCAGATGTTAAACAACGTCAGTGAATAGGATGTATTCTTCAAGACCATCATTATATCATTTATGGTATCTTTAAATGAAATTTGTTAGAAAAGAAACACAGTCACGTTCTTTGTCATAACCATGGCTCATCAACGCATCAAAAACACACACACGCGTTTAAAAGAAGCAAAAATATACTAAATGAACAAGTATTTAGGAGCTTGTTGATTCCATTAAGATTACTCAACAAACACTTTATACATGGCCAACAATCAGAGACCCTTAAGGTCAATAACACAATATCTAGAGACAATAGAATTATTATAGGTTACACTTGTCACAAGGACGGACCCCTAAAGTAATACGGCACAGAAGGACCTTTCAGAAGACAGGAAAACAATAACTAAAATAGGAATAGAAGTGCTAACCACAAAACAATCGTTCAAATGTTTTGAAATAGGATAGGCTGTACGCAAATTATAACTGATAATAAAAAATAAAACAAAGGGCATTCAAGTGTTAGATTATCTGATATTTCCAAAAGACTCTTGCTTTGATATAGTTTTTTGTGGTTAAGACACTCAGGGGCGGATCCAGTCAATGTTAAAAAGGGGGGTCCCAACCCTGGACAAAAGGGGAGGTCCAGCTATATGTCCCCATTCAAATGCATTGATCGGTCAAAAAAGGGGGGTTCCAACCCCCGACCCCCCCCTGGATTGACACTGGATTCGCGGTGAAACTAATTTCAAAAGAAAAAATGATGAATCAAAATGTAATAAATCAAAATTTACCAAATTTACTTCAACATAGTCACTCGGATGGGGATATATGCTTTCCACGTGTTGCTTTTTGACTATTTACTCAGAATATTCCATTGTAAAATGTTTGTTACAGGGGAAAACCGGAATGATTTTTTCCAAGCACTATTTATAGCTGTTAAGATCCGTAAGACGGATTTAGGGATGGATGGATATGCTATGATATGAAAGTCACTTTATAAAGGCAACAGTAGTATACCGATGTTCAAAACTCATAAATCGATAGAAAAAAAACAAATTCGGGTCATAAACCAAAACCTAGGGAAACGCATTAATACAAGAAAATGACGACACAACATTAAAATGTAAAGCCTCGGTCACACCAAACGGATAGCTCGAACGGACGCCTAACGGATAACTTTTTTTTTCAATCCGTTCATGTCCGTCAGACGTCCGTTCTTATCCGTTAGACGTCCCTCCATATCCGTTGCATGTCCGTTAAGCGTACGTTTTATCTGTCGACGTCCGTTCTGTCCGGTGGAAAATTTTGAGCATGTTCAAAACTTTGAACGGACGTCTAACGGATAAAATGTCCGTTGAACGTCTGTTAGGCGTCCGTTTTGTACGGTACTCGTCCGTTTCGTTTCCGTTTTGTATCCGTGTCCGTTATACATCCGTTGGAGGTCTGGAAGATAAATTCAACAACGGACTTCTACCGGGCGTTTAACGGATAAAACGGATGTGAAACGAATGAGAAACGGACTCCTATCGGACGTATAACGGATAAAACGGATGGTAAACGGATCTGAAACGGATAAATGCCAATTGAAGATTTCGCGTCAGAAATGCCAATTATTGGTATGTCAGATTTCTTAAGGTTCATGAATTTTTATTATTCATAATCAATCTTAGAGTAAAGGCACGTCTTCGCAATCAAGCAGCTCTTATTCAGGCCAGACACCGCCCTTTGGCGGCATTTTGAAGAACAAACCAAAACCAGTTACACAGAAACATTTTGAATATTTATGCGATTTACATGTATTATTATTGCCGTCTTTAATTTTTCCGTATACATGTATCTTGTTCATCCGCTTTATCCGGTACGCTTCCGTTAGGTGTCCGTTTTATGCGACACTCGTCCGTTGGGTGTACGTTCGACATCCGTTCTGTCCGGTACGTTTCCGTTTCTCGTACGTTGCATATCCGTTGCATGTCCGTTATGCATTCGTTAAGCGTCCGTTTTATTCGATCAGTACATCAACGGACTCCCAACGGATAACAATTTTGTCAACGGACAACTTTTATTTTCATCCGTTAGCCGTCCGTAAGTGCCATCCGGTAAGGTGTGACAGAGGCTTAACACACACAGAAATGAACTAAGCATTAGACAAAATATCGTTTTCTATAATGAATCTTCGACTAAACCGAAAAATATACAGGAGACACCGGTACTGAACACCCTGTCGAACAGATATCATCATGTCAATTCGAACTTTTAGTTTAGCAATGACGGTAAATGCGGTTTAGAAAAACGAGTCTCCTTATTAAGACCGGAAGTAAGTCATGACACAGGAGTTTGAAGGGGTAAAAATATACCAAAGTCGACTGTCACAGTTTTTAAAAGGGACGTTTTGGGCCGGAATAAACGCTATCCGTCAATTACAAAACATATTTTTACTTCAATTTACCATTAAAACTTCTTTGCAGGTCACTAATTATTCAGTTACAGCTTTATTAGGCACTTGCTAGTAATTAATCCTAAATTTTCATGATGGCAAACTATAAAAACCCCTACCAGATCACCCCAGTTTGAGTTTCTTTGTTATGCATGCTTTCCTTTGTTCTGTAACATTTTGGCGGGAATGTCAAATCAACTATAAAACTATAATTAATTATATGGAAAAGACTATCTATCAAAATTGACGTAGAAAAAATCCAGTGTATATGCTGGGATTCGAACTCAAGACCTTTAGCATATCAAACCACGACACATACTACTAAACCAGGACGACTGGATACGTACTAACAGTAATTTACCATACTTAAAGGATCTGCTTACCCTTCCGGAGCACCTGAGATCACCCCTAGTTTTTTGGTGGGGTTCGTGTTGTTTTTTCTTTAGTTTTCTATGCTGTGTCATATGTGCTGTTGTTTGTTTGTCTTTTTTATTTTTAGCCATGGCGTTGTCAGTTTGTTTTATATTTATGAGTTTGAATGTCCCTTTTGTATCTTTCGTCCCTCTTTTAAAAGAAGCACGATCTTTTTATAAGTGGAGCGAGTTAGCAGACCTTTATTCAGTGGGGTTTAAACCTTTTTCGTTAATAAGTATGTTTTCAGACTGTTTGTTCAGTTTGATTTTACACTTTTTCAAAAGTGGGGCGAGTCAGTAAACAACAGTTGGACGATTTTTTTTATAAAGTGGCGATACAGTATGGGCCGATTGGCAAGTGGGGCGAGTTGACATTGTTTGATATCTGCTCATCGTACTCGGGGGTCATATTAGGGTATACATCATATAGTAATATATAAAGTATATTATAATGATTGTGTGTCGTTCTAAACTAGATTTTATGAATTGTAAATGGTTTTTCGTCTAATCTAAGACAGCTGGGATGTAAAATAGTTATCCCACTCGGACTTTGTGTGTCAGTGTTAGATCACCCTCTGGCCTCCGGCCATCGGGGTGATCTTACACTGACACACCGCGTCCTTGTGGGATAACTATTAATTACAATAACAAAGGCGTCAAGCATGCATGGATTTCTATTCAAACTCTAATAGCAATATCACCGGTGTCAACGTGATGATCGTAACTGCAATTACGATCATCCCAATATGGCGGACACAAATTTTGGGAAATTTTAGAAGGCCGATTTCTCCACTTTAACAGCTTATTTTCAGATTTGTATTATGTCAAGAAACATCTTTATAAGCATTGCCATTGAAATATTTTTTCGCACGGTATAGAAAAGCAACAAGAAGAATGAAAACCGAGATACAAAAAACACGATGATGATCGCAACTTACATTTATTTTTATCAACGATGATCGTAACTTTTAATTAAGATGATCGTAACTGTATGTTCCAACGAAGCATATTCTGATAAATAAAGCTATCTGGTATGAAAAAGTGTACATTATCAGCTAATATTATGACAATAATGAGGAACGATCACTGAGGTGAGGGTAATGTTCTCTTGGTCAGTGCACACATGGTTATGTTTTTTGCGATATTTCGTGTTCAATATTAAAATGCATGAGGTGAACAGCTTTTTATATTAATGTCATATGTTTTAGCCAGTTTGGTAAAATTTGGGATTTTTTTCTTTATTTTTATGTAGGGACCATAGTACCTCTCGAGAACCTGCGGTATTGTGGGGAATTCAGATTTTGTAGGTGTTTTTTTTTTTTTTTTAACAAATAAAGGATTTTTAAATGGAGGTTGAAAACATATCTGTTGAATGGAAAAAAACAAACAACAACAATGAAACCATCAATAATGGTAGTTACTATTTAATTTTTAATGGGGGAACAAATTATTCTGCATTTTTTCAAGTTGAAATCTCTATCCTGCGTTTTTATTTTTCACTCTATATAATTTTTTCATTAGTTTATCCTAATATTTTTTTACCTAAACTGTCTTCCTGCCTTTTTTTACCCAAAACTCCTGTCCTACCTTTTTTTCAATATTTCACACCCCCCCCCCCCCCCCCCCTTTTTCCTTATAAAAATAAAGTGGTAGCTCCCTTACTGAATAGTTTGGCTTAAACAACTTCTTCCACTAACTTTAATAATTCATTATCATATACCGTAAATGTAAGGATTCTTAGTTTGAAAAAAATGGAATCTTATATGAACGAGTATACCATCTATTTCAGCTTAAATACTAGCCAACCCATGGTTAATATAGGAAACAGTAGTCCAGTGGCGGATACAGCGAGTTTCATAAAGGGGTGGGACTGGCTGTCTAAGAGTAGGCCCGCTACAGTTATGCCTCATTGATTTCCTATCTAATCACCAAGATTTTTCCCTCAAAAAGGGGATGCGGGCACTCTGATCCTCCCTCAAAATCCGCTTCTGTACTCTACCAATGTTGAATAGTCATAGTTTGATTAAGAAAATACAAGACAACAAGTTAAAACCGATGGAAACACATCAACATAATGTAACTACTATTATTTAAAAGTTATTTCTAAAAAAAAACTGAAAGTTTTGGCCTCTATTCTTAAACTTCATCATGAGGATGATATTTATATTTACTTCATATTAACGTATTCCATTTTGAATGTTAAGTAAATTACTCAAAAGGAAAAATATTGAGGACATTTGCATATAAGCCTGCCAATTTCCCCTTATGCTATTTCTTTTAGACAAATAGCGGTGTTTATTAACGCTCAATTTCTTTAGTTTTAAAATTATACTATTTTCAGTAATTGCAATACATCATGACTGCTAAACAGGATGTTCAATTAAAGAAAAAAAAACATATCGTAAATTTGGAGTTACGATCATCTTTTTATAAAAACAAGTCCAAGTTACGATCATCCATAGACGAAGTTACGATCATTATCCTGTTTTTTTTTAATCTCGATTTTTATCTGGTTGTTTTTCTATTATTTAGAAAAAAACACATTCCATGGCAATGCTTAGAAAGATTTTGATTGATATAAAACAAATCTGAAAATAAGCTGTTAAAGTGGAGAAATCGGCCTTCTTAAATTTCCCAAAATGTGTGCCCGCCATATTGGGATGATCGTAATTGCAGTTACGATCATCACGTTGACACCAGTGAATATGTCACACTGAGATGACGCTACACTGAATAGTGACAGCGATAACGTTGTGTTTATGTTTATGTTAAAACAATGGGAGGTTTCGAGGTAGTTGATTGTATTATATACAGAAGATGGGGAACTGATGATGGATAATCGTATCAACAACTGGTTGCGCCAAAAAAAAATCTGAGGTGATATTTTGCGTCTTCTGCGTGATTGTAGAACGGCTATATAAATTGGTCCTGAAAGTACTTAAAAAACAAGTTTTTCATTAATTACACTCAAAAGCTGTTATATTGGTCATGATGTTGCATTTGTTCGAATTACAATCGTCTAACTTTCTCTTAGATCGCCATTAGTTTTGAAGTTATTTACTTAAAGAAACATGTTCCTGTAAGTTTCCATTACGGTAAAACTATAAGCTTGAGATTGAAGTGCTACAGCGCTTATCGGTGATGATTAATTAAACAGATCTAGAACACAGAAACATTTAGTCATGTCCGGTGATCATAAGAGCTGACACAGAGTTACTGTTAGTGAAGGTTTCAAGGGAAGCGTTAGAAAAATAAATAATTGTTACCATAAAATAGTACAAAAAATGTTTCGCCTCGGCGGTTTGTTTTAAGTTGTATTGAATTACACCTCCCTTTCAGTCATGGATCCGTCATGGCAATACGCTATAATTATTAATAAGATATTAATAATAGCTCTAAGCCACTAAATTTTTAAAAATGAATCATATCAACCAACATGTAATTTTGTTATTTGACTTACTGTTTTGTTAACATCATGAATCGGGTGATGGTTCTTTTCATACTGCTTTCCATGGAAGAAAATTGATTCAAAAGTCACAAAGAAATACATTACATGTCATGGAGTGATCGTTCTTTACATAACTTTCGTTATGCTTTCTATATGATTTATAATTTCAATATTCCCGAGTTTAAATAGAAATTATAAGCAGCTTTTTGATAGAACTTTGCATTCTTAACAAACATATTACACATTAGTTTTTGAAGGCTTTCCACGCATGATAATTTTTGTGCATGCTTTTTAGTTGAAGAGGTAATTAAACATAATACATTCATTACATAAAGAGAATTCAGTAATACCCTGCCACACAGTTGGTTTCCACTACCGACCGTGCAAGGGCTGTATAGCCAGTCAAGATCGTTAAAAACTTCCATTTGTTTGAAAGCTCTGAATACAACCAAGACTAAACGGGATTAAATGTTCATACTATAATAAGGGTCACTTATAATTAGGATTTGCCCTGGAAACAAACATCTGTTATGTGTTGCTCTGGAAACAAACAAACCAATATGTGGTAAAATGTCCATTTTATAATGAAGGTCTCTTATATATAAGGTCTTATTTCAACTTTTCCAAAGGACCGAAATAAAAAAGATCAGGAAAATATTTACCGAAAGCAATGATAAAATAGAGTCTGGAATTAAGGGTCTTTTCTCTCGAACATCTTTTTTTTTCATTTTTTAGACCGTTGTTCTGTGTTAATTAATATTTTACAATTTCCATTTCTGTTGGGGATTTTTTTTTGTAGTAGTCCCATTTCTTTACCTTCACTCATTATCCTATTACACCACCTCGTGTGTCGTTTGAACTAATTGTTTTCACTAAATGCTAATGGTCTTTAATTTTAATAATAATTTTTTTGGTTGATATATTACTGCACTTCAGTGTATTTAATTTCAAAGTATAAAATGGTTAATATTATTTAATGCGTCATGTTCATTTTTTAATATTTTTGTGACATTCACTTTATTCGAAAGAAGCAATTACATTTCAAACAATCCTTTCTGTATATTTTATACTTGTCGAACGGGTCATTTATTTCTTTCTGCTTTGAAAACTGAATTCGTATACATAGCGTTCTTTAAATTTCGCTCTTTTCAACATTATTATAAATGCCTTATGAATCGTCCAAATTTACATCATATTAGTATTTTCATTTGGCATTCACATGTGTATAAGGGTATAGAAATTCAATTCAAAAGTCTTTTTAATATCTTTGATTACGTTTGTGAACTAGATAATGGGATTGACGACCATCACCCTTGAAATACATGAATTTAATTTTCATCATACATCTCACATCAATAGTTAAAATATATACGTTATAGTTATCTATTCAGAACTGTTTCTCTTGTGATCAAATATTTACAAAATATAAAAATCAATATAGGAATAACGGAAACAAAATTATTATAATTTTGATGTTGTAGTTTCTAAAACTGGATTTTTTTTAGATGAAAAACTAGAAATTATATAAGTACACGAATTGAGTTAACTGTTAGACAAACAAAAGTTGTATAACAATACAAAAATGTAGTTGCGTATGATATTTACTGGAAAAGGATAAAAAGAGTTTCAACAAAATGCCGTTTGGGACTTCAACTGGTTGGGCCAAATGGGCGTTTGTGATAATGTGTATTGCTCCTATCTTATTCATAGTGGGTTTTGCCACCAATTACTGGATGCAAAATGACAGTACTACGGTGACCAGTGTCGGTTTGTGGAAGGCTCAGACGTGTACATCGGGCACTTGTGATACTCAAAGTGTACCATCATCTTATAAAAATGGTGAGCAATATTATTTATTTGATATTGAAATGGAAATTAAAGACATTCTAATTATAATTTCTATTTATATCTTATCAGAGAGAGGGAGAGAAAGAGATAAAGAGAGAGAGTTCACCAGAAACACTTCCTTCGCTCAATTGGTATTTTTTGTAGTTTTTCGTCAGCTATATTGACAATCACTTGAATGTTTCACAAACTCCCAGTCACAACAATATTGTAAAGCGGACACTTTTTAATTTCGTCCAAAAGATTACTTTTACAAGAACTTTTTTTCGTACTTACAAAACTTACATAGAATATTGGTTATGACTACAAATGCTGTAAATCTTTGTCTGAATTAAAGAAAGGATGTTATTACAACACTGATCATAAAAACATTAACACACCGACATATAATTAATTAAAAGTTTGTATGTAAGAAGTAGTTTAGAAACAAATACTAGTAGAAATGAAACAAAAATTACGAGAAGTTTGAACATGAGTTGGTAGACATGTAAATTCTCCAAACCATCAATCCTGTGTAACGCCAGGAATATAACTTCTACGGATATATGTGGCGATACATCTCAGGGCCGAGGCAAAGATTTATACAGTTATTATCACAAAAAAGCAATGTACATACAACATCATTTTCAGTATAAAATAGTAACTGTTGTTTTCTAGAGTAAATAATAGTTGATACAATCTTACATGTATACATACATTTGTGTATTTCAGATAACTTCAGAGCCACCCAAGCTTTTGAGATAATGGCATTGATTATGTTTCTTGTGACTCCAGTTTTTTTAGGGATATATGTCTTCGCTGCAGGAGCCCGAACATACAATTATGCTGTGTTTTGTATGGTCATGTGTTTTGTAACAGGTGAGTTTATATAGCAAATAATTATTACTCAGCAGTACTTCAAAAGGGCAATCGGTCTTTATACATTCAGTTCAGTGAAGTTAACAGAAATTATAAGCTGCATGCCCGATTCTTTTATCAAATACTGTTCTTTTTAATAACAGAAATGATATTTATTTGTTGTTTTTACATAATACAATGAATTTAGAACGCGATTTTTCCTCCAGAATCACACATTTTTTCATCAGTAAATGAATTTGCACAATACACCGTATTCATAATTTGTTCAAATAACCAGAAAAAGGACATTATTAACCGAATTTCAAAAACATGAGCTGTGATGCTTTGAATTAAATTAGATATTCCATGACGGTCAACCAACTCGTGGTGGCTTTCATAGGGATGATAGAAAACTTAGCATTTAGTATGATTCTACACATTTATATAATAATTTGTATAAATAGAGCTAATAAGATTTTTTTATTCACTACAGTTGAAAATTCGCCAAAATTCATAGATTGGCACTTATGAGTGTTATCATTTTTTTTAATGTTTATGAGGTACTAAACAAATACTATTTTGTATAAAAAATAAGATGTAGTATGATTGCAAAAAATACAACAATCCATCAATAAACCAAATGGTATGATCATCGTATGGCTTTCAACTAAAGGCGAATCGCATACCACATATAAAGCTTTAAAAGGCCCTATATGACTAATGTAAAACACGTCAAATTAGAAAACTAAACTATTTACGAAAAACAAATCTGATCTTCAGAAACAGACTACATCCACTGAATTACAGGGCCATGAATTAGCACTGGCACGGCATGGTTAATCATGGTTGTGGAAAACCAAACTCCGACTGACTCGGATAGTGATGGAACAGCATAACATAAGAACATTTTGGTCCATTTGAGGTTTTTTTTTTCATTTTTTTAATGCTATTTTTTATTTCTTATTGTGTTATTGTTGTTTGTTTCTTGTTTGTTTTTTATTCATTTATATTTCTCAATACATATAGTTATACTTATATCCCTTACTTAGAATCATTACCCTCTTACCTTCCCTTGGCTTACAAATTCGGAACGCATTGATACCATTGGCTTACTTAATAGATTCGGATCGCATCCTTACAATTGGTTTACAAAATAGCTTCGGAGCTCTTCCACACTGTTGGCTTACAACATAGATCGGTGTCGCACCATAACCATTGGCTTACGAAATAGATTTTGGAAGTAGTTTTTTTTAAAGATTTGAAAAGAGTTATGGAACACATCCTCAGCATTGGCTTATCAAAAGCACTTTGAACGAACCCTTACCATTGACTTGTTAAATGCATTTCGAACGTATCATTCCAATTGGCTTATTAAATAACATCGGAATGCTGCAAGCCAATTATGTATCGTTGTATAAATTAAATCCCTTGCTTATTTTGTCATTCTATGCTTTTAACACGTCCTATCATAGTAGCCTATTTAGTTATATTAATCTAAAGTCCGAAATTTAGATTCGTTTTCTTCTTTCCAGCTGCAATTGCATTGATAGGCGTATTTATTTGGCTGGCATACATTCCGACAAACTTTTATATGGCATGGTCTTGCGGTATGGTGATCTTAGCTGCAATAATGGCAATAATAGCTGGTCTCCTTCTCATACCAGAACTAGGATGGTGTTCTTCATATTCAAATTCCGGTTACTATTCGTCAAACATGTGTGCTGGTGTTTGTGGTGGGGACTGCTGCGAATGTGATTGTGATTGTTGTCGTGAACAGCAACGAACCCCTAGTCCCACTCCCCCACCAACAAGGAAAGCTCTCCGATCTGACCCTATTGTTTCACAACCAGCTAGATGGGTATACACAGGATCATCGGTAGGATACCCACCAAATACGGGTATGTCTAGTGCTTATCCTCCTTCGACAGGTTACAGTGGTTTACCTCCATCAACTGGTTTAACATCATTATCTGGAAGACCACCACCTTTTACTAATAGAGGTATAACCCCTATCATGTGAATAAGAAACATTGTACATCATGAACTTAGCATTACTTTTGTTATTTCAGCTGCTTTGTTATTTACCGGAAGTGTTCTTTGGATATTTGCACTTTTGACGAATTTTTCCATCGCTTGGTCTTATGGACTAACATTGGTGGCTCTCATTTTGGCGATAATAGCCGGTATTCTATTTGTTCCGGAAGTTCAGAATTTTAACTACTTTTATGGTCACTATGAAGATGAGTATGATTCTTACTATGAAAAAAAGTCACGTATATCTCCAGGTAATTATACAAAAAATTATTCGCCTCGTCAACCAAGATATGCCAGAAATATTGAATCGCCGCCTTCAACATCGTCAACTACTGGTTCCGGTAGAACTATTTCAACGAGTATGAGCAATTCAACAACTTATGACAGCATGCCTCAGCCAATGGCTGTAGACAACCCAAACACACTCAAGGTTAACAACGTTAGCAGCTTGCAAAATTCACGTCCAACTTTCAACGATGTCTCAGCTATCAAACTTCAACGTGACCAAGTGTTTTAGATTTTAGCACAGTTTTTATTGTGTGAAAAAGATAACATTGATTTGGTACATACGTCAACCATATTCTTGCAAAAACGTAGATGAACATTAGACGAAAGACTTGTTATAACATGGTATATACTAAAGATTTATCAGAAGTCGTTAGAGAAATGACGTTTATAAACTACCGGACTTTCACATTATGTTATTATGTTTTAACTTGTATTGTTTTGCTTCAGATTAATATAAGGAGTAGTTGTGTTTGATTTATTCGAAATTTTTATTAGTATGAGAAAAACGATTTTTTTTATTCAGATACCCGCTTTGTTAATCAACTTTCACTTCTTGCGTATGTCATGGCACATCTTGGCATTTGGGAAACAAAAATTCTAAGAATATAGGCCTATCCGAAAAAGAGTAGTATAACTAGTGTCACGTTTGTTAAATTGGGAACTGTTACGTACACATCTCAAAAATAAAAAAAAAAACGACATTTTTCAGTTTTATTCATTTGTGCACTTTATGAAATCAGCACAATAACTACAGGAATTGTGGATATTTCAGCATGTTAATTAATCTATGTTAGATTAATTCTGAGTTGAATCCAGTTGTAATATTAATTTTTCATTTTCAGTAACGAAAATTTTAAAATAGTGTTCGCAGAAAAATAAGATAAGAGTTTTAATGTTATATTTAACATTGCCATTAAAGTGCGAGGTTTGGCATGCCACAAGACTAGGTTCAACCCACCATTTTTTCTTTCAAAATGTCCTGTACCAAGTCAGGAATATGGCCATTGTTATATTATAGTTTGTTTCTCTGTGTGTTACATTTTAACGTTTTGTTTCCGTTGTGTCGTTTGTTTTCTCTTGTGTTTAAGTGTGAATTTACATTACTATAAGACGTGTCACGGTACATTTCTATCCCAAATTCGTGTATTTGGTTTTGATGTTATATTTGTTATTCTCATCGGATTTTGTCTAATGCTTAAGTCTGTTTCTGTGTGTGTTACATTTTTATGTTGTCCTCTTATATTTTAAGCATTTCCCTCAGTTATAGTTTGTTACCCAGATTTTGTTTTTTGTCCATGGATTTACGAGTTTTGAACAGCGGTATACTACTGCCTTTATTTACAAATGTTTATTTGTTTATCTTATTAACACTTAGCTAGAAAATATGTTCATATTGGCCATCGGCTTTGCAATTGTTATCATAATTATCATGTATGGACATGTTACCAGAACAAGGACATTCAAACCACTTAGCAAAACCTCAAGCAATCTTAAACTGTACTAGTATGTGGTGAGTTAAGAAAACGGTAATGTCCAATCAAGGATGTTGTATCAGAAGGTGTGGTATGTGTGCAAATGAGACAATTCATACAAAGTCTAATATAACTATCCTCTCTCCACTGTCCAAACACCATATCAAAGAACCGAGACAAGGAAACATAAGCTCACGAAATTTTATGGTGTATCTACGGTCACACATCTTTTAAGTACTGTCATTTGTCCTTTGGGTCGTTTTTTTTTCTTTTTTTCACAAGCCATTGTCAGTTCGTATCGACTTATGGGTTTGATAATCCCTTTGGTATATTTCGCCTCTCTTTTTAGAACGTTACGTCAGTCGGGTTTATACCAACTTGCAGATTCATTTTCTTTTTCTCCATCTTGTAATGATATTACATATTCGTTGTAATGCAAATATCGGTACACGTACATGTAGGACAATATATATATATATATAGATAAGTATCAACTTATTCCTTGTCATATTTTCTTCGATAAAGATAATTATAAACCCTTTTAAAATTTAAAATATTTCGATCACGATCGAGATCGAGAAAGAGAGAGATTGTTATTATGTAATATTGACTCGTCCCTTATTTATCAAATTGATTCTGAACATGTGACTGATATTCTTTACATGTTAAACGCATGGCTAAGCCTCTATTAGTGAGGAATAATTGCACTCTTGGCTTAGAATTGTACTTTCATCATACACACTTCTGCAGGTTCAAGTCTTTTTCGAATTCATGGCATATAATTCAATCCAACTTATCAATATGTAGGCGAATGTCAAAATTAACATGAATTCCATAAAATATTGAAATACAGGTCTGTAAAAAAGTTCATGAGACGATAATTTCCATATAAATCTCTAAATCGTTCTTTCGCTAAAATCCGGTAAGGAATATCAATATAAGCTTTTGTATTAGGATGCACTTTTAATCGACCGCAAGCCCGTCTCATTGATAAGTTATTAATCTCAGCGTCGGAAGGCGACAATTATTCCGAGTACTATTGAAATACTTTTTGTAAAACTTGAATATCATTACAAAATTACCAAACCTTTTCGAGTAGATGTTAAGCGTTTAATCAATTTCATCACTTCTTTTCTTGATAGAGGGTTGCTGCTCACAAGGAAGCTATTAAACCAAGAGTTCCAAATGGTGAAGTTGAAATCATCCCTTCGTAAATTTTACGGACGCCATCACGAGTTGGTTTACAGTTATGGAATAACCGTTTAACAAATGATATCGGATTTGTTCCTTACGTCGTAACTACGATCCCCTTCCCGTTCATGAATGTGACCTACCGAATTAGACTATTTACCGGATTTGTTATCACATAAGCAACACGACGGATGTCACATGTAGAACAGGATCTGTTTACCCTTCCGGAGCACCTGAGATCACCCCTAGTTTTTTGGTGGGGTTCGTGTTGTTTATTCTTTAGTTTTCTATGTTGTGTCATGTGTGCTGTTGTTTGTTTGTCTTTTTCATTTTTAGCCATGTCGTTGTCAGTTTGTTTTAGATTTATGAGTTTGACTGTCCCTTTGGTATCTTTCGTCCCTCTTTTTCTTTTCTTTCATTTCGTAAACTATAAGAATCCCAGTACTGAACCATGAAGAACATTAATATAACCCTGAGTTGGCTAAACTGTAAATAAAGGCAAAAGTAGTATACCGCTGTTCAAAATTCATAAAGCGAGAGAAAAAAAACCAATCCGAGTTACAAACTAAAACTGAGGGAAACGCATTAAATTTAAGAGGAGAACAACGTAACACACACAGAAACGTACTAAGCATTAGACAAAATCCAATGAGAATAACAAATAAAACATCAAAACTAAATACATGAGTTTGGGATAGAAAAGTACCGTGGCACGTCTTATAGCAATGTGAATTCAGTCAAATATAAGAGGAAACAAACGACACAACAGAAACAAAACGTTAAAATGTAACACACACAGAAACTAGCTATAATATAACAATGGCCATTTTCCTGACTTGGTACATGACATTCTTTTAAAGAAAAAAAATGTGGGTTGAACCTGGTTTTGTGGCATCCCAAACCTCCCGCTTTAGTGGCAATGTTAAATTTAACATTAAAATGACAACATAACATTACAGGACTACAATACAAATAAATAGGAGAACATATAAGACAGAGAAACACACGAATAATGGCTAAGAATAGGCACCAGATTTATAAAATTTAACACGCCAGAAATGCGTTTCGTCCACACAAGACTAACCAGTGAGGCTAAGATGAAAAAAGTTCGAGAGCCAAAAAAAGTACAAAGTTCAACAGCACTGAGAACCAAAAGTTAAAAAAGTTGTGCCTAATACGGCTAGGGTTCTCTGCTTGGGATAAGAACATCCTTATTATTTAGAATAATTAAACTTTTGCAAACAGTAAATTTTATAAAATGACTATATAATAGATATACATGATCAAACCGAAGTATTCACTAACTACAAAATAAAAACGGATACATTACATAAACCAACACAATCCAGCACAAAAAAATACACACCCGAGTTAGCCAAAGCCTCAATGCACAAAGTGACGTCACATTTGAAATTGTATAAAAGCACACAAAAGGACGTCACATTTGAAATACTAAAACAGCGCACATAGTGAGTCACATTTGAATGATTAAAACTATTTCTGAAAGATAAGATAGAATTGAAATTGATTTAAGGATATATTTGTAATACTGCTATTACATTTAATAACAATGAAAATTACAATACTTATTAATATCAAACTGAGGTAGCAATCAGACAATTAACTATATTATATAGCTATGTCGGTGTTTATTCTGAATCAAACTGAAAACGAAATACATCGTATAAATTACGTTGAACCAAACCAAAATCTAATAAATGAAGGCGGTAACATATTTATACCTATCAAAAACAAAGTTCTCATTGACAAATATAATAGATTTATACAAAGCAAATGCCAGGTAGAGTTAATCTCCAGAAATTCATTAGGATATTTAAGTTTGCCATTGTAAGTCATTCAAAATAATTTGAATAAGTCATGGCTTATGATTTAAATCATCACAATGTTGATAACTGTATTATTGCTTAAAAGATGTCTGTCGTTTGACGATCCATTGAATCCAATTGATACTAGAATAACATAAAAATGGGTAGTGTACACTGTATAATATGGTTCTACCAATCATTTCAAAAGGAGGTTTGTTTGATCCGAGGTAAAATACGACGCTTATTCGTCAGTTGTTCTTTCCGTATTGTTTAGAGACATTTCTATATAAACTAGCAAGAAATGTTTTTTTTTAAGATATTTTGTGTATAAATTCATCACACAAATTCATACATACACTCCACAAAAAGCACCATACACAGGAGCAATATTATTTATCCTCTTCTTTGTGTTAAAGTCACAGTGAATCATTTCCTCCACCATTTTTCATCGTAAGGAAATGCCTGTACTAAGTCAGGAATATGACAGTTGTTTACTGAAGTTTGATTTGTTTGAACCATTCATTTTGTCATTTAATAAGGGGCTTTCCTTTTTGAATTTTCCTATGAGTTCGGTATTTTTGCTATTTTACTTCGTTCAAACAGCTGTGTGCAAAATTTCACACCACACTATAAGTTCAAGTCATCCCCTACAACCAATTTGAGACAAATTCTTTGAAAAATGACGACCATCTGTGCATTCACGAAGACTGCTGATATCAGTACAAGCATTTTAAGCACGTAGAATATTCTAAACAACACCATATGAAACGCAAGACATGAACTTGGATTATCTTTAAGTGTTCTCGTACTTTACGTGACCAATATTGTATGTGCTTCTTGTATTTAAAATAATACTTTTAGGCAAAATGTGTTATCCAAAGGCTCAAAACACTGAAAGCCTATATCCAACAGTTAGAAACGCAACTTGAAAATACCGATGGATTGAGTCCGACAATATGCTAACTGCAAAAAAGAACACGTAGATACTCTTTTCGAATGAATCTTTGATACCAAGTAGACTAACACTCATGCTTCGTCGATTTTTATAGACCCTATTGTTGCTTAGCACTTGTCCTACCTCTATGACCAATTTGCAATAGCTTGTTGTTTCTACAGATATAGCCCCAAACTAAATTGTTCTGTATGTAAATCACTTTACATAAACTGATTGATAAAAGAATAAGTTATTGATAATCCCACTGGAAACTCAACATATACCCCTGACACTTACCAATGAGGAAATAGTAAGTAATCAAAGGTTTGTTCTATGTTCGTTTGGAATTTCTTACAATCGAAGATATAGAACTTTGTCTTCCTTGTTGTATTGGGTATTTAAATAACATTAGTAAAAAGGAAGTTACAGAAATGTCCTCGCAAACAATGTTGTATTACTGGGTCTGCCAAGTTCTGCATGAGACAAACTGTAAACATCAATATTATTAGGAATTAAAGCCGGTTTTAGAGTAATAGCGAAACTAATTACTCTTGGGGCGGTGTAAATCACATGTGGATATTACAAAAAAATAAAACAATTAAAGATATGTAAGATTACATACGAAATGAATCTCTTCCATCTTTGATAAGTATACATGTGTACTCAATATTTGAGATGTCTACCCTTTACACAGGTAAAGTTTTTTGTTGCATAGAATTTAATGGCAGTCCTAACTACAAATAAATTGTTTAAGGAAGATATAAATTAAGACAACAGTGGTTTGCCGATGTTAGAATCTGATAAAATGACTAGGAGGAGACAAATCAACGTAACTAGCAGAAACGGAAGGAATCGCATGAACACCAAATAGGAGTGAGACTTGTACGTCTACAGGGGTTAGCGTCTCTTGTTATCCATGCAAATTCACAAAATTAAAATTGGACTTGGACACAAGAAGTAAAATTACAGATCAGTCGTCTTTACTTATATCTAAGACCTCTAAATTATGTCACTAGTCAGTTGAAACACTGATACATCGTATCGGTCATCCAATTCTATCTTATAAATCTATGATATATAAACTCATCATAGATACCAGGATTGACATTTTTGTATTTGCGCCAAACGCGCATTTCGTCTACAAACGGCTCATCAGTGACACTCGAATAAAAAAATAAATCCTACTTTGTAAACAAAAACACTCTAGGGACTTATCATTATTTATCTGGGAGGGGGGCTGGTCAAAATACAGGGGGGATCAAGTTTTTTCCTGTATGTGGAATAGGGGGGTTCAAATTTTATTGTAAATTCAAAATGGGGGGATCAATATTTTTTGCACAAAGAAATAAGTAGTTTGAACATCACTAATCATCGTACCGTTTTTATTTATTTTAAGATCCCTTTGCCGGAGTTAATTTATAACTCTCATTCCCTCAAAATCTGTATTTTTTAGGCTAACAATTCAAAATTTTGGGGTTTCTATCACACATAAATTTATGAATGAAATGTGTCAGTAAATGAGAAAGTATGAACGAATAACCAATCCATATAAACCTTATGGAGGTTTTAATAAGGCCTACTGTAAAACTTAAGTTTCAAGCAGCGTCCAATGGAGGAACACTTACTGCGGGTAATAAATATCCCACTTAGTAAATAATGTGTTGTTGCTGTATCAAAAAGTTTACTTTTTACAGAACTACTTAGGAAAAAGTTTTCTTCAATAGCTCAATATAGGAAATTAGAAAAAAAAGAGTCAGAAAAAGCTTTGCTGCCTACCTCTTAAAATTCATGGAAAAGCCCTATTTCAAGGCAATGTTCCCTCGAATATTGTTTTTGGACTCAATCCACTGAAAATATTTAATGATATCTATGATATAACATGTATTTTGCCTCATGATATCTATGATATAACATGTATTTTGCATGTTACAATTTTGACATGTTTAATAGAGGGGGATCACATTTTTTTTAAATGTTTTTGTAGTGGGGATCAAATAAAAATAGTGAAATATTATGTGGGGGGGGATCAAGAAAATTTTATACGTTTGAATTCAAAATGACCAGGCCCCCCCTTCCCAGGTAAATAATGGTAAGTCCCCTAATTGAAACACATACTGACACTGCAAAGCTGCGTTTTATCAAGCTATGTACAGTGGTCAGGACTTGTATTTCAACAAACGAGGTTCCTCTTCTTCAAAAATTGTAACTTTATTCATATGAGGAAGACTTCATACAAATACATCTTAGTACGAATGAGAAAAGCTAGCATTATACTTTGTCTTCGACAGATATATGCAGTCAAATTACTCTTACTAAATAATTTAAAGTTCGGGGACTATATATAGATTTATTCCATCGAACTGGAAATAAAGGATACAACCGATACAGTTATGCCTACTTTGACTCAAGTCTAGACACAATTGATGCCCCCGCAGATGCAAAGTGTTATTATAAAATAACTTTAACATTTAACATTTTAAAAACCGCTTATACCCCAAAAATGTCAAAGTTCAACTATCTCCCAAAACGGCAAAAGAGTAAATATTAATAAAAATCAAAACCCTGACCACATGCACACTTTCAATATATGTCAAAACAGCCAACAAAGTGAAAACTTCCTAGCATTCAAA
Organism: Mytilus edulis; assembly: GCA_019925275.1. NCBI lineage: Eukaryota > Metazoa > Mollusca > Bivalvia > Mytilida > Mytilidae > Mytilus > Mytilus edulis. Next base: position 27,818,336 of record CM034355.1, on the reverse strand, counting down.
ATGTAGGAAGAGTTATCTGGAAACGCTCCTCTTATGCAAGTAAATTCTCCAAAAAATTACAAAGTTCAACTATCTCCCAAAGAGAAAATACTAATAAAAATCTAAACCCTGGCCACATGCACACCTTCAATATATGTACAGACAGCAAAGTGAAAACTTTCTAGGATTCAAACTGTAGGAGGGGTTAAGCTGAATAACTATGTACCTATAATACGATTGACGGACGGACAGCAGTAAAACAATATACCCCGAACTTTTAGTTGCGGAGACATAACGATGAGGTCGGGTCAGATGATACATGACAGATAGACATGAAAACTTTACTATCATTTCATACACCAAATATAGTTGATCTATTACTTATAGTATCTGAGAAAGGACCAAACAACAGAAACTTATTATACAAGTGCAATCCCCTCAACATTCATGATCCATCATTTTTGGCATAAAAATAAGAACATTCAAATTTAATAATTAGCAGTCAAAGTTTTCTATCAACAATTACAGAATGGTTTTCTTTTGCGAGAATTTGTGAAATATGTATTTGTAATAAATGTTTAAAAAAACACACACTGATAGCTATGTAAGGTATTTAAGCATCGTTTGATTATTTCCATAAAATTATGACTACCAGAAATTCGTGTAAAATGACTATGAACTAAAATATGGGAAGAGGCTCCTTTAAATTTCTCTTTTGTTAACCTTCCATTTTTGTGTAAAACATTTCAGCAGCAACACATAGAGTATATGCCTACCGATTGGAACAGAATTCTAGAACAACCATTTCCTCGATTTTGTATACAGAAATACTAATAATATTAATATTAATAATCTATTATTTATCTTATCTCATCTTAATACTTCTCACAGAGAATCTTCTGGGCCAAGAACATTCACAGGTTCTAGGGTCAGTACTTGTTGACAGTTTCTAACATCTTTGTCACGTACGACCATAAATATGTTCACATTCACAAACCCAAAAATCTGCCATTCTCTCTCAATATCTAACGTAATATGTCTGATCGCCCATTTCTGAATCTTTTGTCAAATGTTTGGACTCCTTGGTGTTTTTCTTTACGATACAAGGTAAACTATTTTGACCCATAACACCTATTTGTCTTTTAACATACGACTTAATAGCTCATAAAAGGTCATTTGACAAAATTTAAGCAGATTCTTGATTTTTCTTTCTTTTGATTTGAGACCCAAATAATACCAGTGCAAATATAAGGTAAAAGTCCGCGAGTCAGCCTTTTTCCGCCATATGTTATAAATCAAATATATCGTAAAGGAGCTGCATGACCTATCAATATTTTTAGCTTGTTTTGATCCTTAACTAATACTCTTCCAGCTTAAAGTATCAATTTTGAATTCTTGTTTTTTTATTTTACCTTAGATCACCAAAGTACATCCTTAATTGAAAAAGTTGTTTACGCAATTTTTACGCTTCTGAAGTGCAACAAGACTGATGGTACTAGTGAAGTAGGAATATCTGTCCAAGCAATAACATTTCAGTTTTTTGTTGGGGTTTTTGTTGCTTGTTTTTTCAAATTTCTTAGTAGTGTTTGTGTTCTATGAATCGTTCTTATCTTCTTTGTTTTGTTTGGTTAAAGCAGACCTATATATGTCTCTTTTACATATATGTCTCTGGTTAAGGTTTGTCTGTCCTTTAGCTTGCTATTCCCCCACCCCTTTTTTCGCTTTTTTAACCAAGGTTACGATAAATAATTCCGATCTTACAAACAAATTTTCTTCATTCAAGACAAATACTTTTAGTTATTATATTCTTGTGATCTTTTTTCTTTTCAGTGAATACGTAAATCTTGTATTTCTTTACTTTATTAAGTTCATTTGCTAGTACACTTAATGCCAAATGAAAGGTTTTAAGATGTCTGTAGGTGAAAAACTAACAGTTTTTCATATAAACTGTTTTGTTCTGAATGGGCTAGGTCTTAAACATTAAAGGCAATAGTAGTTTACCAATGTTCAAATCTCGCAAACTTTGAGGTAATAGCATTGACTTTTGAAGAGGCTGTATCTGGTGACAGGGTAAACTTCTCCACTTTGCTTTAATCCTCCACCATCTTAATTTGTCAAAATATGAAAATCGGGAATGGGACACACTCAGTAAATTTACATTATCTAAGATCTAAGACTACTAAAACATATCACTATAGTGAGTTAAGACAGAGATACATTTTAGGGTCAACTAATTCATATAGTGTTAATTGATGGTCCTTCTTCCTATAACTCTGTTAGGGCATTTTTATGTTAGGATATATAAAAAAGAAGATGTGGTATGATTGCCTATGAGACAACTATCCACGATAAGAAAATGTAAAACAATTCAAACGAGGACACCATTTAAGATAATAATATATTCTGCTCACTTCAAGTGAAATCATTTCTCTAATTTCGTTAAACAGAATAAATTGCTATATTTATTCAAATGGTAAAAGTACTATTTTCTATTAAAAAGTTAAATGAACCCCTAATATTGCTTATTACTTGGAGAAATCAGATGAACAGTTTGAACTGTGATATAGAGTATTGATTCAGAGGAATTGTGATTCTTCTAGTGGAATTCCAAATCTTCTGATTTTTAGCCCTCCTCGTCCCCCCCCCCCCCCCCCCCATTAATAAAGTAATTCAAATCCTCCCTAACACCAATATGAAAAGCAAGGTTCCTATAAATTGAAAATATATATTATGTATTTGACTGTGTAGTGTGATATATATTGTTACATTGAACCGTTACTGTAACTGCAAGGAGTAGCGACACTGAATGATAAAAACTGATTTTATTATTTCTTTGTTTAATCCTTGTATTTGATTTAAGATACGTATTTTTTAACTTGCGCAAAACTAAAACAAATTGTGAAAAAAATTTAAAACTTTATATCATCGAAAAAAATTGAAAACAAAAATATGTCCAAAGTACACGGATGCCCCACCTGCACTATCCTTTTCCATGTTCCATGGACTGTGAAATTGGGTAATTATCTAATTTGGCATTAAAATTAGAAAGATCATATCATAAGCAACAAGTGTACTAAGTTTCAAGTTGATTGGACTTCAGCTTCATCAAAAACTACCTTGACCAAAAACTTTAACCTGAAACTCCCACTTTCATTTTCTATGTTCAGTGGACCGTGAAATTGGGGTCAAAAGTCTAATTTGGCTTAAAAATTAGAAAGATCATCTTATAAGCAACAAGTGTACTAAGTTTCAAGTTGATTGGACTTCAGCTTCATCAAAAACTACCTTGACCAAAAACTTTAACCTGGACGGACGAACGGAACCAAAGATGGACGGACAGACGAACGGAGCCACAGAACAGAAAACATAATGCCCCTCTACTATCGTAGGTGGGCATAAAAATAAACTTCAAATTATTTATATAAATTGGTGATCATAATGGGTTTTCAACAATTTCATCAGACAAACAAATCAAATTGAACACCCTATAGATGATTTGGACCAACTGTGGTTGTAACTGGTCAAATTCTTTCCAAAAATAGTATTTAAACAAGAATGTGTCAAAAGTACATGTATGCCCCACTCACGCTATCATTTTAAGAGGACTGTGAAATTGGGGTCAAAACTCTAATTTGACATTAAAATTAGAAAGATCATATCATTGGGAACATTTGAACTAAGTTTCAACTTGATTGGACTTCAACTTCATCAAACCAGGTGCTCCGCAGGGCGCAGCTTTATGTGACCGCAGAGGTCGAACCCTGAACAGTTGGAGCAAGTATGGACAAAACATTCAAGCGTGATACAGCTCTGAATTTGGATTGTGATCAAATTTTTGACATTATATGGGTCTTTACACAAAACAAATGTCAAGATTTTACAAATCAATTAAAGATTTCTTCTTCAAACTTATTTAAATCTAAAATTAAATAGTTGACACAGCATAGGTTTCTGACACAGAATGAATGTGGTCTAATGAACTTATTTTTTTTTTTTTTTTGCCTTTGAGCAATTCACTATGCTGTTGAATATTAATCCTCTCAAAAAATGTTTGAAGAAATTTTCTTTTTATTTATGAAATCTGAAATGAGAAAAATTTAACCCCCCCCCATTTTTTTTCATATCCCCCTTTCCCTTTTTCCAAAACTGATATCAATTCAAATTTCTAATGGAGTTTGCAACAATAACTACTCTTTTAAATACATCATAAAATATTAAAATGTAAAATAAAGTGCTTGTTATCACTGAATGGTAAAGATTGGTTGGTAGTAAAAGTGAATATACATTGTATATTGTATAAAACAATGATTTAAGTTGATTCAACTACTATTCTAAACAAAGAAAGATAACTCCAATTGAAAATTTCTTGCTATTGCACAATATTGTGCAATTAGATATTTCTTGCTATTGCGCAATACTGTGCAATTGAAAATATTTGCTATTGCACAATACTGTGCAATTGAAGATTTCTTGCTATTGCGTAATACTGTGCAATTGAAAATTTCTTGCTATTGCACAATACTGTACAATTGAAGATTTCTTGCTATTGCTGAATACTGTGCAATTGAAAATTTCTTGCTATTGCACAATACTTAATATAATAATTTTGGATCCTGATTTGAACCAACTTGAAAACTGGGTCCATAATCAAAAATCTAAGTACATGTTTAGATTCAGCATATCAAAAAAGCCCAAGAATTCATTTTTTGTTAAAATCAAACTTAGTTTAATTTTGGACCCTTTGGACTTTAATGTAGACCAATTTGAAAACGGGACCAACATTTAAGAATCTACATACACAGTTAGATTTGGCATATCAAAGAACCCCAATTATTCAATTTTTTATGAAATCAAACAAAGTTTAATTTTGGACCCCGATTTGGACCAACTTGAAAACTGGACCAATAATCAAAACTCTAAGTACATTTTTATATTCAGCATATCAAAGAACCCCAAGGATTCAATTTTTGTAAAAATCAAACTAAGTTTAATTTTGGACCCTTTGGACCTTAATGTAGACCAATTTGAAACTGGGACCAAAACTTAAGAATCTACATACACAGTTAGATTCGGCATATCAAAGAACCCCAATTATTCAATTTTTGATGAAATCAAACAAAGTTCAATTTTGGACCCTTTGGGCCCCTTATTCCTAAACTGTTGGGACCAAAACTCCCAAAATCAAACTCAACCTTCCTTTTAAGGTCATAAACCTTGTGTTTAAATTTCATAGATTTCTATTTACTTATACTAAAGTTATGGTGCGAAAACCAAGAATAATGCTTATTTCGGCCCCTTTTTGGCCCCTAATTCCTAAACTGTTGGGACCTCAACTCCCAAAATCAATCCTAACCTTCCTTTTGTGGTCATAAACCTTGTGTTAAAATTTCATAGATTTCTATTCACTTTTACTAAAGTTAGAGTGCGAAAACTAAAAGTATTCGGACGACGACGCCGACGCCGACATACCAATATACGACCAAAAAATTTTCAATTTTTGCGGTCGTATAAAAACTACCTTGACCAAGTAGTTTAACCTGAAGAGGGACAGACGAATGAACAACAAAAGTATTGACAAACTAACAGATGCACCGACCGAAAAATATAATGCCTCTAAGTAAGGCATTATAACAAGTGGGGCATTAAAAACGTTACAAATTGTAAATTGACAGACAAGAAATGGAAAATTCTTTATTCATAGGTGCTCTATTTAGTGACCATATATTAAATCATCCAACTTAAGGTGGTACCCAACACTTAAGCTAAAATTAATTTGGGTCGTTTAATTTTCTTAAAATTTTGACAAAATATTTACTTTGACCCTTTTACAAAAATATAAAAATTTCAAAAAATTTGAACCAACCGTTTTATCAGAAAAATTACACTGGTTATATAGCAGTTTGACAAATACTTATTTTGATCATTGAGAAGCTTAATATTCCCTTAACAACACAACGTAATTAAAACGTTTAGCTGATTTTACAGAGTTATCTCCCTGTAGTGTTAGGTACCACCTTAAGGATTTAAAAGAATGCCTTTCTATTAAAAATATTAACAAAGAACAAAGATTTTTTTTTAAATATTTTTAATCATTTCAGCACTTAGTGTTGACTCTTCAAACACATACATCAATAATGTTCATTTTCACTCTTAGTTTTCTGTCACTTTCATTGTTCTCTTTCTTTTTCTTCTTTCTTTCTCTCTCAAATTTCATAACGTAACTTATATTTATAAATATACAATAATAAACAGTAATATGACATGAGCACAAGTTTCAACAATTAATGCACTATAATTTTATACATAGTCAACAATTTAAATTTGATACAGGACCCTATCGTACATACACACAGTAAGATATATGGGTCAAAGTTCATTTCAATAATATTATACACTATAAAATAAACAGTGAACATGATTGGTGCAGATCAAGTCATAAGGAAAGGAAATTAAGCTTAATAATAAATTGGATCAGATAAAGTCAAATGACTTTTTACATTTTCCTATTCCGAGATCAGGATAAAAAAGTCTGATGTCCTAGTTTAACACTGTTCAAACAAGAATCCATAACTAGGACCAACACTTTAGCAACTAGTAACTTGTTTGGGAAAAAATATTTGGTGTAAGCACTAATGAATTATTTCTAAAGCCAAATGGAAAAATGCTGGCACAAAGCTATTTTCTAAATCTAATATGCACTATTGATAAATCAATTTATATGGGGAATTTAAACTTAAAAATATCAAATCCACATCAAACAAATTTGTTAAGTACTTATACAAGTCTTCAACGGTACTTTCTGAAGCAGATCCCATATCCAAAATTATCTATTTTGAAAAATTTGCAGGCTTTAAATATCTCAAAAGAAAATTATATAATATGAATAATTCAAACATGCATTATGAAAATCTATTACAAACTTCAAACAAGTGGCCTGAATGTTTTATATAAATATTACAGACTTTATATTTACAAAACAGTTTATCTGAATGATAAGTATTCATGTTTCACTTTACATGTGATAGTTTACATAATACATTAAATCTGACTAGATTTTTTTCGATTTTTAAGATGCCTCTGCATCAAGTTCATAATTCTATATATTAATAATAAATAAAAACATATGCATAGTAAGTCATAATTCTTCATAAGACCAAAGAACAACAATTTAACAAATGAACTGCATTATACTTTTAAAGAAAAAAAAGATTTATTCTATGTCAAATGGAGAAAAAAACAATTAAATTTATGATTCATTTTGGATGAAGATTTGTTCACTATGGGTAAACAATTGCAAAACTTCCCAGTTTTCAAATATATATATATAATTTTGTTCTGTTTTGGGGAGGATATTTGTTCTTCATATCTACAAAATTGCATCATCCTTATTTTAACTGTTTCTCCTACAAGAAATCATTTTTTATCTGACAAAAAATGAAGGAATTTGATTTGCTCACCCTGAATAAATTAACTTTCAGACCTTAATAGAAACAAATCAATGATATATACATTTATCAAGCTTAAGGGTCAGGGTGGTTGAATGAGGACAAAGGAGACAACTCTTTAAATCAGAATCATGTTTGTAATAGTCTGTTTCATGCAAGTATTTTAAATATTTACTTGACACAAAAAGAAAAATGGTCTGTTTAACCTAAGGCTTAGATAATATTAATGAAAATGGTTGACATAAACTACCATTGATTTTAAAGAGTTCTGTCCCTTTATCTTCCAGATGTTTAAAAGTAATGTCCCTTTATCTTCATGATGATTTGAGGGCAGCAATGATTAAATAATATTTTTTCCATGAACATGCAAGTAATTTTACGAATTTCTTGCACCTTCTGTATCTAAATTACCCTACGTTCTACATCCATCATAAGGAATTTTGTTACAGTCAAACTTTCAAAGTTTTTAAAGTACTAGGCCTGCTAATCTGAGCATACTATATTTATTATACATTGAGATTAAGTAACATGGTCCCTTTTTTTCCCTGAGGAGATTATATAAATATATATTGTATATATACAATGTACATGAATATAAGTTATACTTAGATGATTAAAACCAACAATTAAGCCTGTTGTTTTTTATATATACTTCTTAACATGTATTTAGCATAAAATGCAACATATGTAATCAAAACAATGTGTTGTTTGTTCCAATGGTATCTTTAAAATTGTACAGTTTCATGTTACTATATGTACATTTTTTAATGTACGAAAACAGAGAGTTAAGAGTATATTCTTAATCATGTAATTTGCTTCAATTTTAGTGATAGTCAATACACTATATAATAATGAAATAAATCTTATTTCTAAGGAATAACCTAGAGACAACATCCCTGATATTAGCTGCTTATTGATAGTTTAACCATTTGAACCCAAATAAATCTTATTTCTAAGGAATAACCTAGAGACAACATCCTTGATATTAGCTGCTTATTGATAGTTAAACCATGTGAACCCAAATAAAACTTTCAACCTTCAGCTGATATAGTTGTTGTTGTCTCTATACTTTGTTCATCTTTTATATAATATTTTTAGAATAATTGAACCCAGTAATTTCAACAATAGCAGGGAGGAATAAATCACTATCTAAATGTTAACACAATACAAAATGTATACATGAAGTAGTTATTTAGCTATTTATATTATAAACCCCTGCAAGATTTAAAAAATAACAGTAGAACTCAAATTCTCAAAATATTACTATCCAAATATCATATTAATCGATGTCATGGTAATGATTTTTGAGTATTGAATATGATGAAATCGTTCATTTCATTTGTTAAGGGGTCCATCTTGTCATTAGTCCGATGAAACTGTGTGAAAAGTCAGCCTGGTCTAATTTAGGATTATTTCATTTACATACTATAGGTAAATCCCTAAATTTTTTTCCAAAATAATCAACATAAGACACAAATGTGTTCAGCATTTTAACGGAAGACCTTCAATTCAAAGAAAAAAATTGCACTTATAAAACATTAATGTATAACTATTGACCTTATATTAATTTATCTTATAAACTACACTACACAACAACAGGACCTAAAATTCACTATGTGCAAACGATGTGTGTTCAACAAAATTTGTAACCAAATATCAAAATATCCATACGTATGGATAGATCGTTGGTAAGAATAGTGATAAAGCATAGATAAACGAAATCAGATTTGCAATACATGGGCTTTCTATTACTTTAGGGGTCCCAACACACCAAGAGCTATCCCTTAAAACTAGCCCCAACAATAAATGAATACTAATTCTTTTTTTTTTTTAGTTTACTCTAAGGTAAAAAAAAAAAAAGGTCCATGTATTTCAATCCCGATAGCATGTATCATCGTGACCTATTACCCTTGCAAAAATCAAACTAATTTAAATATATTAGACAGACAATATTGAACACAACTGTAATTTGAAATATGTTTGACAGCTTAATGCACATGTAATCAATATATTTTCCTATTTTCTAAGATGAAGCTAAACTGTTGTTTAACATAAACAACGATGGTAGTATGCATGTAAAATGTGTGTGTGTGTGTGTGTGTGAGGGGGGGGGGGGGAAAATAACACAGGCTGTGAGAGATCTTTTTCCAATTTGCAAAAACAAATGTATAAGACACATAACTTATTTTGGCACCCAGTAAATATAAAACAGATGTGGACTCAATGAAACATAAACAAGAAAATTCAATAGATATAAGAAAATGTAGTATGAGTGCCAATCAGACAACTCTCCATCCAAGTCACTGTTTATAAAAGTAAACCATTATAGGTCAAAGTACAGTATTCAACATGAAGCCTTGGCTCACACTGAACAGTAAGCTATAAAGGGCCCCAAAAAATTACTGGCCCCAAAAAAATTACTAGTGTAAAACCATTCAAATGGGAAAACAAGTTCACCAAAAGCAAACATATAGACGTCATCATCTGGTAGTTAACAATGGATAAGAACTTGATAATTAACACATCTTTTGCTAAAAGTTTTTTCTTAAACCCAACAAAGAACAAAAATATTTTATGAAAACATATATTACTCAATATCAATAGTAATTAATCTGCTGTAGACCTTTCAAATTTCTATTCTACTATCACTGTCAATACATTGTATCACAAAACAAATTATCACATTCACAAAACAAGTTGAATCTGAAATATATGCTACTTGGAAGCAAAATTTCATTTGTGGACATTTAGGTGACTCTTAAGTCTATAGGAGATTCTGTGTTTTTGGAATACATACAATTCTACACAATAAGAAGGGCTTTTGCTTAAAGTTGGTGAAAACCCTTGTTTAAGTCAAATTTAGATATAAATTTAAAATGTTTGGACTGTTTTTCAAGCAGAATTTTTATGAGATAAAAATAAAAATGTTTATGCTTTGCAGTGACATCACAATGAACTAATGCAACCAAAAATATAATTGCTATATTGCACATCTATATGTATTAGCACTACATATCCCTATCCTACCCTATAAATATATATGCTGCAACAGATGCAAAAAAAAAGTTGTTTACATACAGAGTGACATAAAAATACCTATTTCGGATCCTCATTTCTCTTCTAAATATAGACTTTATGGAGCTTAGATTTAGTATTTCTGAAGGTCTGTATAATTTGATGTTCTGATAGTTTCTTTTATTTTCTAAATTTGCATATTGCAAGTCAACAAATTTCATAAAAATTAAACATAGTCTTGAACCGTACAAGACAGATGAAATTTTCACAGCTTTTTTTTTCAACATAGACATCCCTATTTCAGTGAAGTATTTGTGCTACTTACATGTGTTAATCCGAACCATCAATCAAAAAACCACATAATATCTATATTAAATAATTAACCCCAAAAAAATCAAATTCAAAGATTTATATATAGAAGTCAGACAAATTTCAAATATAAAGAGAACAATCTGTAACAAGACAAAATGTCTAAAGTGGTGTAAAGCTTTTAATTGTGAGATCTTTTAAATCTTTTAAACAACTAAAAACAAAAAATGTTTCAATTTCTTGAAACAACAATTTACCAAAACTGGTTGAAGCTATAACTTATGCTAAAAATTCAAGACCAACTATAAACAAAATCTCTTAAAACAAGTAATAAGGCACTCAAAAATAAGAGAGATGACATATCTCAAACCAATCTATGACAAGGCAAATCACTGAACTTTAATGTATATCAATTAAAAAGTAACAGTCTAATCTTATATCCAAATAGAAAAGAGAATATATCTACACTTTTTTTGGGGAGCATATCAGAATGTTGTTTTGAAAATCTATGAACACCCAAATCAATTTCAAGTTTTAAACTTCTGATTGTTTTCGCTTGACCAACATTGTAGATATAAACTATGAAAATAAAGTTCATTAGAATCATTACTATCAATTATCTTATTATGTTTAAATTTCAAGATATCAAAATCATATTACAGATAAATCATAAAAACTCATAAATAAGATGTATTTACAATGCAAGAATTCAAGGTTATCAATGGACATGAGGTGTTCTAATATTGCAAAGACAGACAAAATATTTAAATGTGGAGTTTGTTTTGTTGTTCTCAGTCTGTCATTAATCAGTTTATACATGATCAACACGTATTTTGTTAAATTTAAAAAAAAAAATAACATAAGCCACAGCACAGCTGGGTATGGTATTTGTATTTCTTCTGTGAAACGTCACTAGTATTGAAACACTAACTTTTAGCTCCTTTTAGCCTAAGCACTATACAATATCACTTTCCAAAATTACCTTCCATAAAACTATTTTGATTTAATTCAGTTTTGTTTTTGACTTCAGCTTTTTAAAGCTTAACATAGCATCATGCAGAGACATTTTGAAGGCTTAAAAAATTTGGCACATTTGCGTTATAGATTATGGTTCCAGTTGTCAAACCATAATCTCGTCATCATCATCATCGTCTAAAGTTCGTGCAGGTAACGCAACATAACTGGATTCCATTGATGTTGGAAGAAGAATACTATGTGTCATCTCACAAGCACTTTGACAATTGGTCAGTGTATTTAACTGACCACTGCTATCACACAAATCGTTTGAATCAATATTTTCTGATTGTACGCACAAAGCCCCTTCATCAGATTGTTTGTCCAAAATGGCCTGATATTTTGTAGGAAGACGTTTGGCTAATGGCACTGAAGCTCTCCGTTTTGTCAAATGTTCTAATTGTTTTGGTGGGCTGACTGAAATTGAAGCAGACAGAAAAGAGAATAAATGGCAATGCAAAGAAGCAAGCAATATATATATACACAAAGGCAAACTACTACAAGGACAGGAAATAAATTTAAATAGCAACAGAATTATGGGTAATAAATATGAAATGAAGAATTATGGGTAATATATGTGAAAAGAATCAGTAACTAAGGAAATACTTAATCTAAAAGAAATGATTTTGTTCATTCCGAGCATTCAAAAGTTAATCTACTGTTAATATTAAAGGCTCTAAAATTATAATGATATAAATGCCATTACCTACAATGAACTATGTATGATCTATGAAGGAACATCTTAAAAATGAAATGAGAAGAAACGGGTATTAGAAAAACTTTAAACACTAATTTTGTATATAGAACTGATGTAGGAAAGAAATTTATTTGTGTCAATGTTAAAACTTACATTCTATTACAGTACCTCTAACCTAGAACAACTACAAAGTTTAAAGCTTTGATGTTTTCCTTTTATCAAAATAAGTAACTGTCTATTAAAAATTTGAGTTTGATCATCCAAACAGCATTCAATTGTTTCAAAATCAAATCAGAAATAGACATTTTATTCATCAGTGTTTAGACCACATCATTTTCATTACCTTTTTTTTTAACCATACTAAAAATCCATATATATTTTATACACTTTGATTACTTTTTTTTATCAAATAATATGCTATACTTTACAGTTATATCCTCCATTTAAGCACCTATCCCTTTTTGCCTTTCCAGATTTATACAGAAGCGTCCTTTAATTTAATCAGACCAAAGACATATATATTCACTTTAAAATAATTGTTTAACTGATTCTACTCTTATAATAAACAGAAAAACAGATTCTTAACAAAGCTCTGGGTAAAATAAAACTGTTTTCAATTTAAATATCAATTGTATCCACAGGTTTCTTCTAAAGCAAAGGCTAATAAATATTTTGGTTTGTTTTCTATGTATCGGTCAAAGTTATTGTTCAGATTACAGTACAATGGCATCCAAAAGATCACACCAAATTAAATAAGCTTACAACCAAAAGAATAAAATAAATTAATTTGAAGTGGATTGCTTCTGTGGAGTTACTTCCCTTGAAAGGAAAGTAAAGTAATGAACTCTTACTTTAAAATTAGTTGATAATATTCTGTTTCACCAAAAACAAAAACAATAATGTGTTCCCAGTACACAGATGCCCCACTAGCTCTATCATTTTCTATGTTCAGTGGACAGTGAAATTGGGGTATAAACTCTAATTTGGCATTAAAATTAGAAAGATCATATCATAGAGAACATGTGTACTAAGTTTCAAATTGATTGGACTTCAACTTAATCAAAAACTACCTTGACCAAAAACTTTTACCTGAAGCGGGACAGACAGATGGATGAATGAACAGAGGGACAAACGGACACAGACAAGAAAACATATGCCTCTCTACTATCGTAGGTGGGCATAAAAAACGCCTTGTTATTCCAAAAGCATGTTCCATCATCACTATTTTAATCAACGGTTTAAAAAGCTTGAAAGAAAACTGATTTTAAGATAAATCTATTTGTGTGCAATCATAATAAATGTGAATTGATAGTAATTGGTTAATTTCTAGCCCTGCCACCAAAGCAACTAAAATAAACTTAATAACATTAGTTCTTAACAGGTTTTAGATATAATTATAATCAGTGCTTGGAAAGTTTCTAAAAATGTGTACTTTTACCTAACTGTGGCTTCAGTGCATTTTTCCATGAACCTGGGCTTTAGCGCCTGAATACATAAAAATAAATTGTTGCTTCTCTAGTTTTTATTTTGTTTGTATGTTTTTACAAATTTGTTTTAATATTTTTTACTTATAGGTCGGATATAGCAGAGACATACATTTAGATACATCAACTATAGAACTGAAATCATTAAAGAAATGCAATAACTATCAGATATACATGTATCTTTTTAAACAGATTTAGAAATGGTTATGGAGGTGAGGAGAAGAATTGAACCATGCATACATCCAGAAACGAGAAATTAGGAAATAAAGACAGTTAAACTTGAACATACCGAAAAAAAGACTTGAAGAAAATTTTCAAAGGCCTAGTGTCATATAACTTTTTTGTTTTTCGTTACTTCCTGCAAAGCTTCAGTACTCAAGAAGAGATTCTTATGCACAATAATTATCACATGTTAAATTGAAGCCATAGATATATTCCCATTAATTTACACTGCTGGAGCATAGCAGCAACAGTAAAATAAAACAATAACAGATGTAGGGTCAAAGTTCATCTAAAGCTGCTTCTCAATCTACCTGGATGTTCAAATGTCATTGCAAATTCTTCGTTCTCGTCAAAATCATCAGCAGTATCGTATGTACTGTCAACATCATCTGTACTGTTTATGTCATCATCAGACGACAAATGGCGACATTCTAATGCTGGCAATTTGGATGTTAAATTTTGTCTGCAAGAGATAAGAATAGTATCATGATAAAATTTGCCCAAACATGGAACAAATTCTTCTGATTGTCATTCATTTTAACAAAAAATGGTTGAATATGGTAAAAACATGAGATTGCAATTATTAATTGATGTTTTAACTTGTCCCTTCCTTTGGAAGACTTAAACTATAACATGACCTATTCTATTAATGTTACTTTGGGAATATGACGAAATCACGAAATGCACAAATTATCAGCATCTCTGACACAGGGGATTGAACACAATGTTAGTATTTTCCGATCTATAACCAACATACTTTTCTTTTCTGATTGATCGTAGATGAGATTTGAGAGCTTTCTCCTCTTCCTCCACGTCTGTTGAGATCTCTACCTCTTCCTCTTCCTCCTCTGTTACAGGAACATCTGGTATCATAGGACTTACAGCTCTCTCCCTTGTAGGGGACTATATAGAAAAGAATATTAATGTACACAAGACTATCTTTAAATTATGCTGATTGGAAGAACTCCACTGTCATCAGTTTAGATACATGAGTCATCAGTATGAATTAATCATTACACTTGAATTATAAGATGACTTGACATCCATTTGCTAATATTGACTGCAGTCTGAATTTTTGTATGTCATTAATTTGCAAACATTTGTACGTTAAATAATAAGTAACTTATCATTATTTTCTTGGAAATGAGCTTGCTGAAATTATTTAATTCCATTCTTTAGGATATTTCTAGAAATAAATCTTAATTTTCAAAGAATCAGAAAATCTGTAATTTTGACAGGGGAGATTACTGATCCCTAAATTGCTTGTATTTATTTATTTGTTACCTTCGAGATTCTCATGCTTGTTCTGACGACTTGTAGCCGATCAACTGCAGTAATTTCTGCACTCTCAAGTGTCTGTAAATCTTCTAACGTTGATCTTAATTTGTCTAATTGTTCACTGATGATTTTTTCAATTACTCTGCAACAAAGTTAACATGTCATCATCAAGGACTTTGAGATCAAGAACAATTGGTGAAAACAAAATGACATATTACAAACAACATAAACACAATTGTACAAACAGATAAAATTATCACAATGCAACCCTTCCTTAACCAATCAGGATTTAATTATCACAATGCAACCCTTCCTTAACCAATCAGGATTTAATTATCACAATGCAATCCTTCCTTAACCAATCAGGATTTAATTATCACAATGCAACCCTTCCATAACCAATCAGGATTTAATTATCACAATGCCTCCTTAATTAATCAGGATTTAATTATCACAATGCAACCCTTCCTTAACCAATCAGGATTTAATTATCACAATGCAATCCTTCCTTAACCAATCAGGATTTAATTATCACAATGCAACCCTTCCATAACCAATCAGGATTTAATTATCACAATGCCAATCAGGATTTAATCATAATCCTTTTTTTTCCATTTCAATAAATATTTAAAATACTTCTGTTTCTTGATGTTATTTCTGATATCGTTCACTTACTTCCTTTCTTTGGAAGGTTAATATTTTGGAATTATAACTGATTTAACTTGGTTCAAAACAGGTGCAGGAATTTCTCGCTACATTGAAGACCTGTTGATGACCTTCTGCTGTTGTTTTTTTCTATGGTCGGGTTGTTGTCTCTTTGGCACATTCCCCATTTCCATTCTCAATTTTATGTATCATTTGCCATAATTGCTATGGGGTTAATCTTGTAAAATTATAATAAATACTTACATGGTTTGTTTAGGCACTTGATTCAACGATTCTTGTGCTTGAAGTTTTTTATTTGTTCTGAGGAAAGTAGGAGCAAAAATAATGGCTAAACCATTGACACTCATTCTGTTAACATCTTCATGATGAGCCACTCTGAAATAACAAAAGGATACGAACACATCATAAATTGGCCGATTTATTATTGATTTACAATTATGGATGGATAATTTAACTTTAAAGTAATTACAAACAGACTAAAGATTCTAATATAAAGTTCTTCATCTTAGAAATCTAGCTATTACATTTCAATCACCTACATACATGTAACACATATATTTAAACACCGATACATAATGAGGTCAAAAATAATTTTGCAATGTGTGACTTCCTTGATTGGTAATTATATATCATAATCCTGGGCTTGCTCAGGTTAATAAGTGAACCTTTACTTTATGTCAAGGCCGCACGCCTTTTTTCACAGCTGAGTGATTTTTTGTCTGACCACTACTATATAAGCCCGTGCAGAGTAGTGACCAGCCTCTTTATTTTAAAAGGCCGCACGTGGTTAAGTCGACTCGATTTAGTACACGAAATAAAAGTTTTGCAACAGACTCTGTTGTAAAATAATTTATCCGAATCGGAAACATTGAAAATAAATTTCAAAACTTGGCAGAATCTGTCAGCTGTTTATATACAGAAGTTATGTCGCGCTGTACATCGCGTTTAAGCGACAGTGAAAGTGACAATGACGATGAAATATTAAAACTATTTGCGTCAGACGAAGAAGTTGATGCTTCGTTTTCTGGTTTTTCTCAAGTTGAGAACATTAATGACCCGGAGTTCGATAACCCGGAAGCACAAATATTAATTGCCGAGGACATCCGAATGGCAGTCACACAAAAACAAAAACAACAACAGACTGAAAAAGGTAAGAAGAGTACGAGCTCTACAAAAGGCAAGGCTTTAGCCAGTAAGCAAAAGACACCTAAAAGGCAGGTGACTGAGATGGACAATGAGTTGCCATCAGGGAGCGGAATAACAGTAAGTCCGGTCAAAAAACGTGGTAAAGGTACGAAGGCTACGAAACCTGGCACAGGCACAGTAAAGAAAACTGCTGCAAAGAATCAGCTTGACCAGTCAGAGTTGCTTAAAACTTTATTTAAAGGTTTGTCGGATACTCTAGTATCCACTTTGAGTCACAATAATGAAATGTCCAGTAAAAATATTGACAATAACATGGAATTTTCTGAGAATGAGTCTGATGAGCAGGTGATTGACACTCACTACAATATCTTTTCTGACGAAGAGAATGAACCTCAGGTTATAGCATCTGATGACGAATTTGACTATGAATTACCTAAAATATTTGAAGATGATGAAAAATATGATGAAGAGGTAAGCGCATCATTAGCAAAAGTTTTTGACAATATTTGTAAGAAGAAATCAGATGTGTCAGTAATGACGAGAGAAATGAAGATACCGGTAAATTGCAAAAGTCTTGTAGCACCCCCAGTTAATGCTGAGATATGGCAATTTCTTGAAAGAAAAGCTAAAACTGCAGATTTGAATCTACAAACTATACAAAAATCGCTGGGTTGTGGTATGGTACCATTGATAAGAGTGGCTGAAATTTTGAAATCCAAAACTCCAGATGTAAAACTTATGAGGGAAAATATTTCTAAAGCTTTGGCAATCCTGAGCAATACTCACTTTGAACTATCAATTAAAAGACGGATGTCTTTAAAGCCACACATAGACAAGAAATATCACCAACTTTGCAATCGCAATGAAGATGTAGGTTCTAACCTTTTTGGAGATGAAGTTGGCAAGCGATTGAAAGATATCAATGAGATTAATAAAATAAACAAGAACATTACTAGTAGCTATGGTAGAAATTCAAACTACAGAGGAAGTTTCAGGGGAAGAAGCCGTTTTTTAGGCAGAAGGGGCTATCAGCCAAGACAAAGTTATCAGAGCCCACGGGGTCAATTGAGAGGAAACAGACCCAACACCTTCAATCAGAAAAGAAGATTTTAAAGGTGAGAAATAAAAGTATAAATATTAAAAGAAAGTCGGGTAAACTGAAAAATTTTATTTCAAATTGGAAATATTTAACAAAAGACAATTGGATTATTTCTACAATTAAGGGATATAAGATAGAATTTGATGAAAAGCCAATTCAGGAAAAAATTCCTGTTCCTATAAAATTTAACAATAAGGAAAAGGCCCTTATTGACAAAGAAATAGTTGATATGCTTGAGAAAGGTGCTATCAAGGAATCTTTTGATGAATCAGAACAGTTTATTTCAAATATATTTCTAGTAAAAAAGAAAAATGGAAAATTTAGGCCAGTCATCAATTTGAAACCATTGAATCAATTTATAAGCTATCACCATTTTAAACAAGAAACGCTAGATTTGATTTTAAAAGGAATTTCTAAAAATAGCTTTTTTACATCTTTGGATTTGACAGATGCATATTTTTCCATTTCAATCTATGAATCGGACAGAAAATATCTAAAATTCATATGGAATGAAAAGTTATATGAATTTCAATGTCTACCTTTCGGTATTGCTTCTGCTCCAAGAGTATTTACAAAAATTCTGAAAGTAATTTTTTCACATATTCGGAGCATGGGTATTGATTCATATTTTTACATTGATGATTCCCTTTTGCAAGCAGAAAACTTTGATTTGGCAGTCCAAAATACAGAAAAGGTTAAAACCTTTATAGAGTCAGTTGGGTTTGACATCAATATTGAAAAATCAGTTTTTATTCCAACCAATAGAATTATATTTTTGGGATATATTATAGATTCAGTACTATTTAAGGTATTTTTACCAGAGGAGAAAGTACGGAAAATAATTGAACTGTCAAATAAAATGCTTAAAGCTCACAAAGTATCAATTAGAAGTCTAGCACAATTAACAGGACTTTATTCATCTGCACATTATGCAGTACAATATGCTCACTTGTTTCATAGATATTTAGATTTAGACAAAACACAAGCTTTACATGCATCAAATAACAATTTCAATTCATTTTTGAACATATCAGTAGAAGGCAAATCTGAAATAGTTTGGTGGTTAGAAAATGTTAAAACAGTTAATGGGAGACCTATTAGAAATGATTCCCCAAGTTATTATTTACATACAGATGCCTCCCTCAATGGTTGGGGAGCTGTTTTTCATGGAAAGCAAACTCAAGGTCATTGGAGTTTGGAGGAGCAGTGTTTACACATTAATATTCTAGAATTAAAAGCTATCTATTTTAGCATAATATCACTTTGCTGTCACGTAGAAAGAACACATATTTGTGTAAAATCTGATAGTTCCACTGCTGTAAACTACATAAATAATCAAGGAGGATCAGTTTTACCTTTATTAGAAATAACAAAACAAATATGGCATTGGTGTATAAAAAACAAAGTTTTACTATCTGCTGTTCATATTCCAGGGAAAGAAAATATTATACCAGATAATTTATCAAGAAATTTTAATGACACTTCAGAGTGGAAACTCAATGAATCAGTTTTTAATGAAGTAACCAAACATTTTTTCATCCCAGATACGGATTTGTTTGCCTCAAGGCTTAATAAACAATTGAATAATTTTGTAAGCTGGTTTCCAGATCCTGATGCTTATGCAACTGATGCTTTTTCATTTTCATGGCATAAATTATATCCTTATATATTTCCTCCTTTCAGTCAAATCAGCAGAGTACTTCAAAAGATAGAAGACGATCAGGTAAGCAGGGCAATTTTAATCGTCCCTGTATGGACAACTCAGTTATGGTATCCAAAGTTATTGAAAGCATTAATAGATTTTCCTGTAAAATTGCCTCAGTTGTCAAACTTGCTAACTCTAGCACACAACAATCAAAGTCATACAATGAACACAAGAAAAATGTTTCTTATCGCCTGTCTTGTTTCAGGAAACATCTCCTTAATCAAGGTTTTTCAGACAAAACTACAAAAATCTTTCTTAAATCTTGGAGAAAGTCAACCAATGTTCAGTATGAATACTCTTGGAGAAGCTGGGTTTTGTGGTGTAATTCAAGACAAACTAGTCCCACTTCTCCATCTGTAAAGTTACTTTTAGATTATCTGTCCATTTTGTTTCAAAAAGGACGATCTTATAGCTGTATAAATAGTCACAAATCAGCAATATGTCAGACACTGACTTTATTGGGTAACTTATCTTTTGAAAATAACAGTTATATTCAAAGATTTTTGAAGGGTGTGTTTAATCTGAGACCCCCAAGACCAAGATATTTGTTTACTTGGGATGTTGGCAAAGTATTGAGCTATTTAGAATCTCTGTACCCGTTACAAGATTTGGATTTAAAAATGTTAACTCTCAAATGTGTTGCTTTAATTGCTCTAGCATCTGCTCAAAGATCACAAACACTTGCAAGTCTTAATTTAAACTCTGTTCTCAGTACAGGCACATCATTTATATTTCGTGTCACAACTTTATTAAAGACGACACGACCTAAAAGCATAGGACAAGATGTTATTATTCCTGTCTTTCAGAAAAAAGAAATTTGTCCTGTTGAAACTTTAAAACATTATATTCACCGAACTAAAGACTTAAGAAAAAGTAGTAAATTGTTTATTTCATTCAGAACTTTAAAAGCTGTAACGAGCTGTTCAATTGCCAGATGGTTAAAATTGGTACTGTCTAATGCAGGCATAAATGTGTTGAAATTTAAAGCTCATTCATACAGATCTGCATCCTCTTCTGCAGCTAAAAGAGCAGGTATATCATTAAATGATATCCTGAAAACAGCAAATTGGGCATCAGCTCAGACCTTCAAAAAGTTTTACTGTAAGGATATTGAGGTAGACAATACAAATTCAAATTATGTTCATTCAGTGTTTAATCATACTTTTACAGCCTGATCATGTTGATGCTGACAATGACTTAGAGATACAGTTCCAGGGTTTTTCTACATCAGGAGATGTACTGTCTAAGGAACTAACAGATTGGAGATGGAGGAACCATTATTCCAGATGTTGATTCATAATAGTGAATAGTGAAAGGACATTTGTGATGATATCGCGTTGCGTGTATGGACATACATAAGATTTATTAACTAGTGATGGACATTATTATTGTTTTTCCAATTATATTGTGTGATGCATATTGATAGACAACAAGATTAAAAGAATTAATCATATATTTTTATTTTTTCTGTGTTGTTACAATAATTTTTAGATGAAAGATTTGCTCTATACTGGTTCTAACTAGACTATATTGGTATTTGATGAAATTTAAAAGTATGTGGAATAAAGACTTGAGAGCAAAGACTTGTCCGTCTTAAACAAAAAATTGTCAGAATGATCTGATTTTCAGATTAGTTTTGTGTTGGATATCTATATTTGGTGAATTTCTTTGTTTATATCTCTGTTCAAGTTTTTTACTGGTATTGTTCATGAGATTAGTTGGTTATTAATTTCCATTTATTTCTTATTCTGTTTTGGAAGTTGCATTTATTGGAGCTACAAAGAGTTCACTTATTAACCTGAGCAAGCCCAGGATTATGATATATAATGTTACCTTATCCAAGCATCATTTATGATGTGAAGGATAAGGTGCATTATATGAAGAAGCCAAAGGGCTTCGAGGGTTAATATGTACCCTCCCAAATTATATAATCAGTAATACGCCCGTCCCAAAAATAAATATTTAGACCAATAAATGCCAATAGCGGCTTTGGTTATTTAAAAAGAGGCTGGTCACTACTCTGCACGGGCTTATATAGTAGTGGTCAGACAAAAAATCACTCAGCTGTGAAAAAAGGCGTGCGGCCTTGACATAAAGTAAAGGTTCACTTATTAACCCTCGAAGCCCTTTGGCTTCTTCATATAATGCACCTTATCCTTCACATCATAAATGATGCTTGGATAAGGTAACAATATCAACCTTAAGAATTAAACATGCTATTCATATTTTAGAAAGTTTAAGTTGCTGGGCCCTCAACAGATTACAAGACAATAAAGTGCATAAACAACAAGTTAAACTGCGAGCTACTGCTCACTGGTGATACCCTCGCCGCAAGTGGAAAATATTAATAGTGTAAAAATATGCAAGTGTTGGGTAAACAGGAAGTTATCGAGTGATGACTTTGAAAACGCATCACAGGGTATAGCTGACTTATATAAACCCTGAAACCAAATGTCAGAAATCCTTGTAGTGCAGTTCCTGAGAAAATTGTGACGAAAATTTTCAACTTGGCTATCATGTGTAAAATCATACAAGTGTTCAGTAAACAGGAAGTTGTCTAGTGATGAATCTGAAAACGCATCACACCGTATAGCTGACTTATATCAAGCCTGAAATTAAATTTCAGAAATCCTTGTAGTGTAGTTCCTGAGAAAATTGTGACGAAAATTTTCAACTTGGCTATCATGTGTAAAATCATACAAGTGTTCGGTAAACAGAAAGTTGGCGAGTGATGAATCTGAAAACGCATCACACCGTATAGCTGACTTATATCAAGCCTGAAACTAAATTTCAGAAATCCTTGTAGTGTAGTTCCTGAGAAAAATGTGACAAAAAATATTCATGGGACTGATGGACTGATGGACTGACGGAAGGATAAATGGATGGAAGGACAGACAGAGGTAAAACATTATACCCCCCTTTTTTCAAAGCGGGGGTATATAATCTAATTTGAAATATCTGTATTGACACTACCTGTCAACATTTATAACAAGTCTTTACCTTGCCAAATGGAATATAATTCTTTCAAACAGATCATAATTAGGTTTAGGCAGTTTATCAATGACTGCATACAAAGATTGCATTCTCTCTTTCTCATCATGAATTTCTGAAATATACAATTAATCATCACATTTATATCTAAGTCACATAAAAAATTAAATCTCCAGTCTTTCAATTTTACTTTTAATCAACAATTAACCAGATGCTCTGCAGGGCACAGCTTTATACGACCGCAGATGTCGAACCCTGAACAGTTGGGGCAAGTATGGACACAACATTTAAGCTTGATACAGCTGAATTTGGATTTGAAAACCAAGGAAAATGCTCATTTGGGCCCTTTTTGGCCCCTAATTCCTAAACTGTTGGGACCAAAACACCCAAATCAAAACCAACCTTCCTTTTATGGTCATAAACCTTGTGTTTAAATTTCATAGATTTCTATTTACTTTTACTAAAGTTAGAGTGCGAAAACCAAATGTCTTCGGACGACGACGACAACGTGATATCAATATACGACTAAAAAAATTTCAATTTTTGCGGTCGTATAAAAATGTGTTTGAATTCTTAGCACAAAGTTAAATAAAATATAAAGCCAAAGCTCATTTGTTGAAAACCTAAAATTGAAAATTGTTAACCAGAAATTACTGTTACCAATGCAACTGACAACAGAAGAACATATATCTAAAACCTGACATTACGACATAACTTATCACTTGATTAAACTTATTAACATATTATTTAGGAGTAGGTGTCACATGTGGAGCAGGATAAGATCTGAGATCAGAACAGGTTTTTGGTGTGGATCATGTGACTCAGTCTTTAGTTTTCTATGTGGTGTTTGGTTTACTGTTGTCTTTTAATTGATTTTTTGCAATGGCATTTATAGTTTGTTTTCAAATTATAAGTTTGAATATCTCTTTGATATTGATCGTCTCTCTTTTTCTATATAAAATTTCTGATTAGTCAAGCTCTTTAGAAAAATATTTTCAATATCATAATATTTATCCAAAGAAGTACTAGATGTATCAACTTATCATAACACTGGTTCCCCTGAATTTACATACCTGCTGCCCTAATGAAGTCATCATAAAGGTCATAGGTTAATACTGGTTCTGGCAGATCTCTGAAGAAACCCTTGAGTACTGCTGCTAGGACATGAATTTGGTATTCTGTTGTATCTATGGCTACTAAATCTGAAAATAGCAAAACTAATTTAACGTAACCTGAATTTGGTATTCAGTTTTAGCTATGCCCACTAAATCTGCAAATAACAAAACTGATTTAATGTAATATGAATTTGGTATTAATTCAGTTGTGTCCCCTAAATCTGCAAATAACAAAACTTGTTTAATGTAACTTGTTGCACAAAGAAATTTAGGAAACGTGAATGTTCTCAGGTTTAAATGAAAGAACCTTTGGCATGTTTGGTGAGCATGCTTTCATAACTCCCTAAATAGCATAATTGACATGGGATTTTTTTCAAGACCCTGTCTCTAATTTCAGTTTTCTGACAATGAACCTCATCCAAGTTGTGATGAATGGAAACCATGATACAATTTAAAGAGGATCTGAAGGTGTTATCATAACAACAAGAAGTAATAGAAGATATTTTTACAAGTTGAAAACAGGTTTCCTATTTTAGATTTTCTGATTATCAAACTCCTGCAAGATTTTGACTATACTTAAGTTAGTTGTTACACTTTAGTAATACCTTAAATATGAGTCATGAGACATATTACCTTCTTTGCCACTATCAATTAGTTGTTTTAGAATTTTAACTTTTGCCTGAGCTCCAGCTCGTCTATATAATCCTTCTACATATAATCCATGAAGCTCTATAACAGTTATAAGTCTTTCCACAACCACAGGAACTTTTCTGTCCTTCGACACTAAACTAGATAACTGTACACCGAACACACGAGTCCCAGCAAACTGCACAAAAATAAAGCACACATTTTATTCAGAATTTCATGTTACTTTGTTGTTTAACGGTTTGATTTCATTTTCTTCATTTTCCTTAAGCTTAATTTTTCTATAATTTGATAATCTTATCACTTTCTGAGGGAAGTAAAACTTTGCATTGTATAATATTTTCTCAAATTAGGACTGAGCATAATTTCTACAGCAAAAAAAAAAGCATTTGTCATAAATTATTCAAATTCACAATTTATCATCTTTGAATATTTAACTTTCAATTTAGGATAATTTTTCTTAAATTCATATTTGTTAAGGAATCATCAAGTGCTGTCATTCTTCAAATGCTTCCAAAATTATAAATTCAAAATTTTATATCTTACATCGTAGCCTTATAATATATATATTTATGTTAAATTGCAATGAAGTTTTTTGCTTTGATTAAAGTAAATATTTTACATTAAGCAAACATTTTACATACATGAGGGAGGGTAGGAGGGGTCCTGATCCCGAAATCCCGGGCTTAAAAACATGACATCCCGAAATCCTGGGCTTAAAAAACACGAAATCCCGAGGTCCCGAAATTCGAAGAAAGAATTCCCGGATCCCGAAAGGGTCAATCCCGAAATCCCGAGCTTAAAAACACCCGATCCCGGAGTCCCGATAAAGGTCCTATCCCCCCTCATACATGTATATGAAAAGAAAGTGAATGAAATTATTAACTGATTTTATTTTATCTTGACTTCTCGTATTTTTTCCAAAATAAAGCAGTAATATAGATTAAGCTGTGTTTAACAATTAATGGTGATTTCATTGAGAGGCAATTTTTAAGAAATAATTGAAAACTTTTTTAAGTAAGCCAACAATCTGAATAAGTCTTAGCTGAAAAGCACATAAACTGTTATAAATTTGAATACAGGTATTAGGCGCACAAAAACTGAAAGAAATAAAATAACTAAAAAAAATGACACAAATTTTGATATTAGTTGTTTAAAGAATCTAAAAAATACAAGAATTAAAAAAGAACACACATATTTTTCACTGTTACTGATTATATTCCACTGCAAATTGCAATTACAAATTGAAAAAAGAAAGAAAAAAGAAGTTTTTTTTTTATTGTAGATCCCAAACAACATCATGATTTACTAAAAAATAAAATAAACACGAGTGCATACACAAACATGTCTCGCCTGCTATACTGAATTTGATATTGAAAGAAATTCTTAAACATCCAAGTTTTACAACAAGTATAACATAAACTAGGAACCATCTGTTAAAGATCGCTGACACACATACCCAACACCCCAAGTGTAATGTGCAATAGCTTGAAGTGACATGATGGCTCTCTTTTTTCTGTTTATTTAATGTATGATTCTGTTATGATTTTAGACCTCGGTATACAGGTAAGGTGACAATCCATTTTTCAGCAATTGATTTTAATGGCAGCTGGAAAACACTCGTCTGCTCAAATTTCAGTCTATTTTTAGTAACTAAGATCTTGACCTTCAGACTCAAAATCAATAGGGATATTGGTCTCATTTTAATCTAACATATGTGGTTCATCAGTGTTTCTTGTTTCTTATTTTTTTATACAGATTACACCATTGGTTTTCCTGGTTGAATTCTTTTTCACTAGTCATTTTGGGGCCCTTTATTGTTTGCTGATAGCTTTGAGCCAAGACCCTGTGTTAAAGGCCATACTTTGACCTATAATGGTTTACTTTTTACAAATTGTGACTTGGATGGAGATTTGTGTCAAATGTTCAAACTGTAAAGCACCGGTATAAACCTTATTGAATCTCTCTATAATATAATGGGCCATTCCAGTTAATTTCTGACAGGTGGGGATGGATGGGGAGAATTTTGTTTCTATGCATCAGAAAAAAACATCATGAAAAATGACCTATCAGATCTAAGAATTAAGACCTATCAGATGTAGAGTTTCTGTTCATATTGGGTGGATGGGCTTTCATGGGAAAAAATGACCTATCAGAATTTTTTACTGCAAGGATTGTACCCATCAGAATTTTAATTACAATACCAGGTAATGCATGATACGTAACTGTCTACATTAAAAAGCACCCCTAAGATCTGACATAGGTATTTTTGTAACCCCTAAGATGTAATTATTTAAATTATTTTCTGCTGCAAGACCCTCAGAAGTTTTTTGCGTATAAGTGTACGTGTCAGATGAAAAAAACAAAATTTTTACCCCTAAGATGTATAATTTTACACCCCTTATGGCCCAATATGAAGCTTAATACTGTGAAAGTACTTTTATTCATGTGGTACCAATTTTCGTGGTTTTCATGGATGACTTTATCCACTTATTTAAGTGTCCAAAGAAATAAATCAACCATTGTCCAAATCAAAACATGGAAAAATCCCCAACGGTAGGTTTGACTACTGATATGATCTAGAGAATATATTGAATAACGAAAAATCTGAGAACACTTTTATAGCATTCACAGAACTACAACCGAATGCAAGATTATACCCATTTAATCTTTAATAACCTAAACTGTACAACTTTTGATCTTTTAATTCTCATAAAAAATATTTTTGATCGATGAAAGTTAGATTTCCGGTATTGATATGCTAGTATGATAAAGTGCTAATTTTATATTCTCATAGTTCTCGTACATATGTGAAATAATAAATTCATGCTGGACTTGATTTTGATAAGGATTATTTGACAATTCAAGATACATTTATAGCATTTGTTTATGTTACTGTTTTCTTTAGGTGACATGTTTATGGCATAATTAACACCTTTGATGGTCTTGAATCTGTTGATCACTTAATCATGGGTAAATTAGTGTTATCACTACTATTTATACGGGTCAATGTTTACTTTGCAATTTCCTTCAATCCAGACTATTTGTAACCTTCGTTTCAAAAGGCTTTAATTTTTCAATTCTTTTTTTTTAGAAAAATAAAATCAACGAATTTAAAAACCCACAAACATGTAACTATTGCTCAAAACCACAAAAATTGATACCCACGAATTAAAGTACTTTCACAGTATTAATCACTTATGATTGCAGGATTATTAGCATACCTATGTCTCAAATTCTGCAACCACTTATTGCAGAGGGGACAAAAAAACCTGATAACTGACACATGCTATCTGTTTAGAAATGTCAAATGATTAAGCTAACAGATTGTAATCCTCTCCCTACCAAAAACAACATTGAATATGAAAACTTAAATCAATCTTATAAAAAAAACATCATATAAACAAAAAAATGCAGGTGTAAGTAAAATTGGTTTTTAATATGGACAACAATCAAACTCACTAATAATTCCCAAGATGAGCGAGCAGATGCTACATTAAAGCAACATCTGCACTTCCAAATGTACTGGTTAGAATAAACAGTTAAAGAAACAATGTTAGTTTGACAGCAAGCTTTACAACAGAAATCTGCTGACTAATTCTCAGGTTTTGCTCTAAATATTTAAAATGAATTACCTCCCTTTACTAATACACAAGTGTCATCATGCTTGACTTTTAAAATAGTTTAGAGGACATGATAATAATTAGACTTAAGTAATCACCAAATAAGGTATTTCAAAGATACACTGTTGCATAATTTTACACTCCTCAGACTTTAATTTTAGGCTTATCTTTATCATCAAATGTCAATATCACTAGCTATAACTCTTTCAAGGAGTCGTCTGACAATATCTGACATTTTTGCTGATTTGATTGATTGATTGTTGATGTTTTAACGCCACTTTTAAGCACCACTTTTGGGCTATTTTGTGACGACCAGTTTTATTGGTGGAGGAAGCCAGAGTGCCAAGAGAAAACCAATGACCTTTGATAGGGAAACTGACAATCCTAATCAATGAAGATTGGAGTTGAGTGCACCTCCAAGAGCTGGGTTCAAACTCACTACCTCAGTTGCTGATTATTTTTGCAAGTTTCCATCTATTTTAGAATCCAAGATAAAAGGCAAAAGTGTTTTTTTTTTTAATATTTGTCATTTAAGGGAATAAACTATAAGAAGTTTGATGAATATTTGACAGTAGAAAGATCTCAACATTCTGAGTTTTACCCTATTTTCTATTTCTAGCAATGTCCGCCATGTTAGTTTGCAAGCTGGATCATCAGGCAGTGATAACCCCTTGATATAAATTTCATAAATATCTGGCCAGAATTGTATATCTTAGAGTGCTTTCAATGCAGTTTTCTAAAGAATTTACATTTCCAAGGGACATAGCTCTGTAAAAATGATTGTTCGTATGTCAAATTTCTGAGATTGAAACATCACATTACTTTTCAACTCCAAACAATTTATGCAACTTAAGAAGTTTCAATTTTGCCATAGGATAGTCAGCAAATTTCTATTGATATCTAATGGTGTTCCATTAAAATTTGAAACCTTATGATGGTGTCTGAAGAGAGACCTTCCTCTCGGACCCATTATTGGAGGAAGAATAAATGGCCTCAAGGAGCCATGAATCTGAAATGTATAGTACAGTTTATCCCATAATTTTTTTAAAAGATTCCTTTCAACTTTTGTGCATGATGTAAATCCTCACATTAAGTCACAGATATGTGCAAAATACTCATTACGCAAGCAGACATTTATGTCTCTATTTCAATTTTTGTAAATTCAAGCAAAAAGAAAATTATGAATTCGCTTTTAACTTAAAAATTTTAAATTAAATAAGTCATATAATGCAATTCAGTAGTTCAAAATTTTTCTTAAATGAGCCATATAATGCAATTCAGTAGTTCAAATTTTTTCTTAAAAATCTTTAAATCAATTACATTTTTGTTGCCTTTTTTATAATACTATTTCTTCTTCTTCGTCTTTTATTTACTTTGAACTGAAACAATTTATGCTGTAAAAAAAGAACATTTGTTTCATTTTCCCTTAAATAAACCTCTATCAAATTGCCCATTCTCAATCCCATTCTCAATCCCATTCTCAATTGCAAAGAATTGACACATGACTTTGACATATTTGTGCTTACCTGATTGTCTTGCACACCTTTACATTTAGTTGTTGTCTTATTTACACATTTCTTGTGACAGGTGTATTTACACACTGTAAAAAAATAAAATAAAATTCTCATTTAAAAAACACAGTTATAAAGCCATGATCAGAACTTGTAGAGCACTCTTAAACTAGTTAATATATCCAAATAAAATTCTTTTGGTGGTAAATTTTAATCAATGATAAAAAAAACAAAAAAAAACACTATAATATATTAAAGACAACAAAAATTTATCAAAGTACAAACGAAAACAGCAATAACAAGTATTGCATAAAAGAATGCTAGCTGTCTTACTGTACTTTTTTTATTTTTTTTTTAGCAGTTTACGTGATATTGTTAGAGGCTCTATATAGTATATAATATCATGTCATGAACTTTATACCTTTCCTTATATCAATGGAATCAACAGTTGGCACAATATACAATGAAGAAAGCCACTATAAAATAAATTGATCACACATGGTAATAACAGGTGCTCCGCAGGCAAGTTTATACGAGGCAGAAGTTGACCTGAATGTTTGGGGCAAGATGGACAAACTTAGCTTGATACAGCTCTGAATTTGGATTGTATAAATAGTTGATACAAATAGGTTTCTGACACAGAATGAATGGGTCTATTAGACTAACTTAAACACTTTTGATGGAATTTACCTATGTCCAAATCCAACAAATCATGTTAGATTCGGCATTCAAAGAACCCAAAGAATTAATTTTGAAGACATCTAATAAAGTTCCATTTTGAACCTTTAAAGCTCAATGCTGACCAAATTTGATAACTGGGCCATATATTAAAATCTAAATACATATGGTTAGCTATCAACAATCCTCATATTCAGATTTTTGAAATCAAACAAATTTAATTTTTTACTCATTTGGACCTAAATTGAAATGGCCTCAATATAAAAAAAACTAATACATGTTAGATTCAGCATATCAAAGAACCCCAAGAATTAATTTTTGTTAAAATCAAACTAAATTTAATTTTGAACCCTTTGAACCATAATGTAGACCAATTTGAAAACAGGACCAAATATCAAGATTCTAAATACAGGTTAGATTGGGATAAACCCCGATAGTTCAATTTTTGATGAAATCAAACAAGTTTAATTTTGGGACCCTTTTGGACCCTAATTCCTAAACTGTTGGACCAAAACTCCGAAAATCATTCCAACCTTCCTGTTTTGTAAAGGTTTAAATGTCATAGATTTCTATACCTTATATTAAAGTAATTGTGCGAAAAACCAAGAAAAATGCTATTTGGGCCCTTTTTAGCCCCTAATTCCAAACTGTTCGAAATAAAAATCCCAAAATCAATCAAACCTCCCTATTGTGGTCATAAACGTTGTGTTAAAATTCCAAGATTTCCAATAATTTTTACTAAGTTACTGTGCGGAATACAAGAAAAATGCTTATTGGTATTTGGGCCCTTTCTAAACTGATTGGGACAAAACTCCAAAAATCAGTCCTAACCTTCCTGTTGTGGCCATTAACCTTGTGTTTAAATTTCATAAGATTTCATTTATTTATACTTGTTATTTTGTAAAACAAATGATGGTGCCCTACCTAATATTGCTCCCTTCAATCCAATCTTGTATGTATTGAACCTTCTGTAAAATTAAGTAGCCTTTATAAAACTTACGATATTGACCTGAAACTAAAGAAACAAAACAGGCCAGATTGAACTTGAAAATTCATCATGATGGACAATTACTGACGAGGCTAAGACATGTACAGTATACAAGACATTTAACAACATTTATAGTTGATATTAACCTTAATTTAAAAGAATAGAAAAACAAAAACAAAACATAATAATCAAAAACTTTACACTGTCAATGAAACATTAAGTGTAAATGATTGGTTACGTTCAAGTTTAAAACCATGAGCTGTCGTTACATACAAAGATCTAAATTCAAAATAATTAATGTCCATCACACCAATGTTTGATATGGCATTTAATAGTTTTGGAACAAGACCAAAATCATACATTATTATCAAATTTGTTTTCGGTTGTAACCAAATTTTATTAATTATATTATGATGAATCTACCTTGAAAACTACTTCACTGACCACAAAAGATTGCAATATCACAAATTGATATACCAACTATTGTACACATATGTTATACTTGAGAAAATCAGACAAAACAAAATTTTAAGTTTTACTTGAACCTCATGAAATCAGGTCAGGTCAATGTTCCGTTGGACAAAAGTCATAACATTACAGTTTACATACAGAAATGATTAAGTAATTGCTTGTAATATTGAGTTGGACTTGAGAACTGATCAAAATATGTTCACTGATCCATGAAATGAGGTTGAGGTCAAGTAAAAACTGTCTGACAGACATGAGGACCTTTCAAGGTACGCACATATCAAATATAGTTATCCTATTACTTATAATAAGAGAGAATTCAACATTACAAAAAATCTGAACTTTTTTTTCAAGTGGTCACTGAACCAAGAAAATGAGGTCAAGGACATTGGACATGTGACTGACGGAAACTTCGTAACATGAGGCATTTATATACAAAGTATGAAGCATCCAGGTCTTCCACCTTCTAAAATATAAAGCTTTTAAGAAGTTAGCTAACACCGCCGCCGGATCACTATCCCTATGTCGAGCTTTCTGCAACAAAAGTTGCAGGCTCGACAAAAACCAAGAAAAATGCTTATTTTGGCCCTTTTTTTACCCTTATTCCTAAATTATTGGGGTCACTAATCCCCAAATATCAATCCCAACCTTCCTTTAGCGGTATTGAACCTTCTGTTAAAAATTTATAGAGATCCATTCACTAACACTAAAATTATTGTCCGGAAACTAAATGCGTCTTTGGACGACGACATCATCATACCATTAATGTTTTGCGGTTGTATACCAAATGTTGATGTCAATGTTTATTATGATGAAATCCTACCTTGACAAACACTACCCTTTTCCATGATCCACAAAAGATTAGAACAATATTCACAAAATGTGGGAATACCAAACTGTACTAACATAAACTTGTGTCCCATCACCTCCTGAAAATAGAAACAAAATATTTTAGTTTTACTTGTTTAACACTCACTGAAATCACTGCTGCTCAATGTTGTTGACTAAATGTCATAAATATACATGATTATACATGACAGAAATGTTAAAGATGAAAGTTGTCTGCAAATATTGAGTTGAACATTGAAGAAACTGATCAAATGTTTCATGGAATGGTATGACCAGATGAAGCTGGGTGCCTAATACATCACGAAGCTACGACTAGTAATTGCTGGGAAAATATTACTGTATTGGTCAATGCCAAAGTTAAATAAATTCATTTGTCACTAGAAATGATAACTTATTAAAACAATCCAACACAGTCAAAAATTTAGTCTGCTTCCAATACATGTTTTCTACTAATACTACCAGTGCCACTTCTTTTTCAAGGACTATTAATGTAGTTACTGAAAACCTACAAAACTTTACTTACATAAATATCTTTTGGCCTATCTCTTCTTCTAATCTTCTTTTTAGGTATTTGGTCATCTTTCTTTTCTTTTCGTTTATGTTTGATAAACTCGTCCAGAAAACCACGGAATGCATTAACTCCCATCGTAATTGGGAAAGTGCCTTTAGTATGCCTGTTCTTTAATGTAGCCTCAAGCAACTGAGCAAATTTTTGTAGAAGATCTCTATAAGGAATGTCCATATTCCCTTTCTGTAATAAATTATAGATAACCTATTGTTTGGATAATAAGAGGAAGATATTGCTTTTAAATGAGATTATAGCAGAGACACTTTCTGGAGTTGAAAGACCAAATATACTGTGGTTTCATTTAAGTCTATTGGTACCACTTTTCATGTAATTGGAGAAAATTGTATTTTAATGGATATTAGATTTCTTGGTTTTGATTTATACTGCACACAAGCCGATTGATAATTTATTCACTGTTAAGGGGGTTCGCGGGTCTAAATCATTTATATAGGATTTCTCTATATTTTTCTATAAATGAACTTTATCTTATAGTTAATAGAAAAATTAAATAAAAAAGTGGGGTCACCATTCATTTTCGCTCACAATCTGCCTTCGAAAGAAGCCTACATTTTTGTAAAGGTGTTTTTTTTCTGTTGAAGTAATAGGAGAAATAAAGTTAATATCGAAATAAAAAAAGGAAATTTTTTACAGAACTCGCTCAAATTTTACAATAATTTAGTTTAAGTACAGCTTATATGGAAATTATATTAAAAAATATAGGTCACCGATGAGTTAAAAAAGATATTTCAATTTTAAAGCCAAAAAATGGCATTTTTCAACCAAAGGGAGATAATTTGGAACTTTTTCAATGATGTATACATTTTAAACATCATCTTGGGCCAACACGAATTGATTGTTTTGAATGATTTTTGTACCATATGATAAAATAACAACTACAAAAGGTAATAAATAAAATTTGTAATGAAAAACAAATGTTTAATTTTTTTCTGAATTTTTTATACCCTCAAGCCTCCTTAAGTATTTAAAATCATTAGTCATATATATTTCTACGAAATCCATGAAAATTGGTACACATAAACAATAATGAATCCACAGAAATCTATTTATCCCTATTTTAAGGTAGTACCCAACACTTTCACTAAAATTAATTTGGCTCGTTTAATTTTCATAAAATTTTGTCAAAGTATTTACATTGACCCTTTAACAAAAATATTAAAATATAAAAAATTGAACCAACCGTTTTGTCAGAAAAATTACACTGGTTATATAGCAATTTGACAAACACCAATTTTGATCATTGAGAAGCTTAATATTCTTTTTACAACACAACGTAATTAAAACGTTTAGCTGACTTTAAAGAGATATCTCCCTGTAGTGTTGGGTACCACCTTAAGTGGCATCTTTAATGATGTTGGCATGTGACTGCATTGTTTTCTCACTCTCCTTGACTGAGAAAAAAACATTGACATTCGATTCAAGTCTACAAATGTAGATATAACTTCGCCTTAAAGCAGAGGATACAAGTAAAATATAAACATTTGAATTAACCAAGTAAAATTGAAACATTCTAATTTCACCAGTTCAAAACTGTGACAA
The DNA here is from genome assembly GCA_019925275.1 of Mytilus edulis. Taxonomy (NCBI): domain Eukaryota; kingdom Metazoa; phylum Mollusca; class Bivalvia; order Mytilida; family Mytilidae; genus Mytilus; species Mytilus edulis. Next base: position 27,783,284 of record CM034355.1, on the reverse strand, counting down.
ATGTTGTCAAGGCATTAGACCGTTGGTTTTCCCGTTTGAATGGTTTTACACTAGTAATTTTGGGGCCCTTTATAGCTTGTTGTTCGGTGTGAGCCAAGGCTCCGTGTTGAAGGCCGTACTTTAACCTATAATGGTTTACTTTTTAAATTGTTATTTGTATGGAGAGTTGTCTCATTGGCACTCACACCACATCTTCCTATATCTATGTGATTAATGTTATCATCATTACACTACATATTTCCTTGTATAATTCTTTAGCATAATAACATTATTGTTACCTGTTTTTCCACTGATAAAGTGGCCTGCATTTCTAGATGAAATTCTGACATTGATCTCATGAAAACATCATCAAATACAGATTCACTCTGCTTGTTTTTACTTAAGTCTTTGCTATAGTCAATCAGCTGTGAACAAAAATGAATACACTTTATGTTTTATATATTGAAGGAAGACCAAAATTATTTGTAGCATAAGTTAAAAGTCACTTGATAATTTGAAGAATTTGAATTCACTTCATATATTAATAGTATTTGTATTGATGACAATAGCATATACATACATTATCAACAATATGGTATAGAAGCTTATAACTACATGTATATGTATACTATTTCAAAATTCAGCATGCAATATTTCCAAGTATTGCAAATATCTCCATCAAAAGGTAGATGAATTTAATACTGTCCATTCAATAATTGATAGAATGCAACATCAAGTTTCATTAAAATCCATCATGTAGTTCAAAGTATTCACAAAGAGAACTACACAAGAACTGATAAAAAAAAATAGATTTCCTCTAGCTTTATAGCTTGCCAAAAAATAGTAATATCTTTGATTTCTTGCAACCAAATTTTAACCCTTCATTACTATGTTTTGATTGCCATATGTTTATTGGTATATTTATTTAGGGATTGTTTATCATTGAAATCAAACATGATAAAAATAATGAGCTTCTGAATGAGCTATCATATGGGGTGAAAATAAAAGAACATGACAAATAAACTGCAGTGCAGCTTCAGTTGATACCTAGACCTATAATGGTTTACTTTTACAAAGAGTTACTCGGATGGAAAGTGATCTCAATGGCACTCATACCGCATCTTTTCATATCTACTCAGTATCATAAATTTCACCTTTTTCAGAATAAAATCATCCAAGGCAGCTAACTCTCTGTAATCTGTAATAACAAGATCACTGGGATATTGCCATTCAGTTTTCTCTCCAAATTTCACATCCCGTGCTGGTGATTCACCTCTCTTGGGTGTATCGTTTTGTTCTTTGTCTCTGCGACTACTTCCTCGTTTTGGAGTCTTCTTTTTGTCATGAATATCTTCTTGTGACAAGTTCTTTACACCAGGGAAATATTTGGGATCTGATGGTGATTTTGGAGATGTTGGGGACAGCTGGTCTGGTCTAAGCCCAGGGAGAACAGGTATACCTCCAATTAGTCCAACTAAAACGGTCAAATTATAGTATTAATTTAATATGAAGCTGCAAACAAAATTTAAAATTATTCCCTTATAAAGAAGCCAAGAAAAATTTGAAGATAGTTTTCCTTGTACAATGGGTGTTGTAAAATTCCAAACAGGAGGTTGCCGTAAGGCAGATGTTGAAATTACTTACCTGCTAAAACTATTTAACACAAGAATCTGCAGATCAAATATAAAATCATTCATTTCAAAAAAGCCAAAAAAACTTTTCTACACAAGGTCTTTTGGATTGATGGCCATACATAATACAGACAGAGCTGAGAGATAAATAACCTGCATTTGGCTTTGGTGATGCAGGCCATTGAAATGCCTAAATAATTCTTCAATCTTTTGTTATAGACATAAGACCAAAGCTGATCTGGTAACCTACATTTGCATGAATTTATAAATGACAAGCATTATGTTTGCGCGAATTTGAAAATGACACACATTATGTTTACACAAATTTGAAAATGGCAAGCATTATGTTTGCAGGAATATGAAAATGACATGTTATGTTTGAGCTAATTTGAAAATGACACGTTGTGTTTGAATTTATTTGAAAATGACAAGCATTATGTTTGTGCAAAGAAATGGTGTTATGCTTACACGAATTTTCCTGCAACTTACCTGAGTTTTTATCTGTTTGAAAAATGAGCAAATCCTTAATATTATGTGTTTTCGAGTTATTTCGCTGGTTGTTGTCTATAATATTTCTTTTTTAGTAATAGTTTTGAACCAAAATAGCAGTATCTCTAATTTGTTTTTGACCAAAAATATAAATATCATTTTTACCATTTAATAAAAAAAACTATAAAATGTATAAATCTGCGCTTGCATATTTATTTATCTCCAACTCCACACACCCTCTCCCCTTCACATTTGAATAGTTGTTACTAACTCAGGGATAAGATTTACAATTTTTTTTATTGCTGGTGAAATTCATGTTATATCAGTGATTCTTGTCTTTGAAAAAAAGTGTTTAAAATTAACAAAATCCTTGTTTCTTACCTAAATTATTATATCCTTTATAAAAGCCAAATGTCATACTAATGTTATGATTCCATAAGCATGTATATTTACCTATTATTTTAAACAAATAAACAACATATGTCTGATGAATGACTATGACTCTATCATTGGATTATTACGAATAACTCTAATACACCTAATTTAGGAAATAAGGTTAGGATACAAAACAAACAAAATGGTTGGCTTTTTTATCCTTTCAAATTCACTTTTGTATATGTTAGGTAAAAAAAAAATCTGTTAACAGCTAGTTTTTCCAAGAAGGCTCTGAAAGTCTTTTCTTTTTCAAAAAATTATATGTAAATACATCTTCAGATTATATAATTAGATAGATATCAATGTCGACAACCTACCAGATACACAGGGTGACTAACCTAAAGGACACATAAATATGTGTACCCTCAAAACTTCCAGGTCTTCCAAGACTTTCTTTCTGATAGATGCAATTCAGAATATTGTCAGTTTAAGAGAATTCCAGGGACTGGAGTGGAAAGCAATCAAAAAAATAAATTGTGAGCAGTTGCATTTTCTTTATTTTTTTGTAAGAATTATAAGTAAAAATGAAATTTTATATCATGTTTAATTGTGGTTAAGAAAAATTGCCTCCCAACCCTCAATTTGTTTAAAACTGGAACAGCCCTAGCCAAAAATGGCCCTATCAACACTACACATAAATCCTATCCTAGGTTAGATTAACTTATGTCAATGGCCCTATCAACACTACACATAAATCCTATCCTAGGTTAGATTAACTTATGTCAATGGCCCTATCAACACTACACATAAACCCTATCCTAGGTTAGATTAACTTATGTCAATGGCCCTATCAACACTACACATAAACCCTATCCTAGGTTAGATTAACTTATGTCAATGGCCCTATCTACACTACACATAAATCCTATCCTAGGTTAGATTAACTTATGTCAATGGCCCTATCAACACTACACATAAACCCTATCCTAGGTTAGATTAACTTATGTCAATGGCCCTATCAACACTACACATAAATCCTATCCTAGGTTAGATTAACTTATGTCAATGGCCCTATCAATACTACACATAAATCCTATCCTAGGTTAGATTAACTTATGTCTTTTGATTTGGCATGTATTCATGTATGACTGTTTGTAGATTGTATGAATGCTGTCTTGAAGCTAACACAAAACTTTATACTATGTTAAGTTTTGTTCTGCACTCTACAGCTAGGAATTTGCTTTCATTTTGAAATATAATAAAGTTCCAAATGGCATTCTATTCTCAAACTGAAACAAGGCATTATAATCTGTCCCTGATAAAATTCTACGTACATGGTGGTCTACGTTCAGTGTTAGTTGGACTTTGGTCTTCATCACTGTCTTCACGATTTGATTTTTTACCTGCAAAATGAGAATATATTACATAGGGTTTCTTCACAAAATGAAAATATAATTAATTTCTTCCCACTTTATAAAGATTAAATAAATTTAGGAAAAGAACAACTGCATTCACATAATTTATAGTTGTCAACTATGTCAAAAACTGACCTATATATATAGATATAAGAAAATGTGGTATGAGTGCCAATGAGACAACTCTCCATCTAAGTCACAATTTATAAAATAAACCATTGTAGGAGTCTAAGTACAGTCTTCAACGCGGAGCCTTGGCTCACACCGACCAGCAACCCAAAAATGACATGTGTATAACTGCTATTAACATAGACATAAAGGTAAGGCCATGACATAATAAGAACAACTATAGCAGCATGACGATACCAATAGAGAATTCTCAAATTCCATAACTTCCCTCTTCACCCCAATAGAAGCAATTTAGAAAGTTCTGAAGATGAAAATAAAGTGTTATGCTTTTTAAGATTACCACAATTAAGTATCATGAGGTAAAAAAGGATGATTTTTTTAATGAATCACATTCTTCAACACAGGATGCAAGTCTAAAATTTTATAAGACATTAAACCAAAACAAATACTTATATAATAGTTCTTGAAAAACTGGTCATTATCGTGATATATGATGGACTGCCCACAGGACAGTGGTATTGACTAAGATAGTGATAATGACTGAGCCGAAGGCGAGGTCATTATCGCTGTCGCAGTCAATACCACTGACCTACGGGCAGTCCATGTATCACGATAATGACCAGTTTTTCAAGAACTATTATGTTTCTTTCATTGAGAAACCATGTTTTGGAAGATTCTCATAAATTCAAAATGCCTACAGCGAACTCGAGTAGGTGTACGATTTCTATGGCAAAGAGTGAAGACCAGTCGTAGTAATACTGCCATTCATTTTAGTGCAATTTTTTAGTATATAAATACTTATTAATCAAGTTATCTTTAATTTTATAATTAACGAAAACATATAATAAACAATTCAACAACTTAAATATAATCATATATTAAAAACAGGAACATGTTTTATAAAAGGTACATCTCTCTAAAAAGAGAAACCACGCCCCACCGGTCAATAACAGAGAAATCACGCCCCAACGGTCATTATCAGACGGAAACCACGCCCCAACGGTCATTATCAGACGGAAACCACGCCCCACCGATCATTATCATGTAAAAGTTCGTTAACGACCGGTTTTCTGGTCCGTTTTTTTCTGTTAATGACCGATGGAATTTATTACTGAAGAATAATGAATGTCATGTGACCCCTTTTAATCCAATAAGAGAATCTTATTCTCAACCGATATGAAATAATTTCAATTAATTACAGACACAATGACAATGGGGAAAGGACCATAACTTATCCCTATACATAAAGTTGTTAAGAGACTGACTTTGTTTGTTTCTGAATCCTAGATATCTATTTCAAGTGTATTATATTGTTATGTGATTATTTATCTGATTAAATATTGTTTAAACTAAAATATTAATGTCCATACATCTATTTAGTTTATTACACTTCACACCAGATTTTGATTGGTTAATACGAAAGAGACATTCTACGTACTCAATTACCCTTCACATGGAAGCCTGATCATCTGTGCACAAAATCAAATAAAGATGGTATTGCCCCTGCTCAAGCTTGCTTATAATATATAAGAATACTTTTGTGACAGATTGAGACAAAAGATAATTGGTAAAACTTAATGGTCCCTTCGCCCAATGGCAGGGGTATTGAAATAAACCTTTGCAAGTCTATGCTATTATTCTATTGGCATTCAATAAAATGTGATGACTGAAGGAATGGCAATTTTCGACTTAGATATATCAGCAATTTGGTAGCAATGGTCTGAAATTTTTGTACTAATATAATAAGGCAAGGCAGTGATTAGACCAGAAAGATGATTGATTGATTGTTGGTTGATTAAAGTCCAGCAGCATTTAGCAGAAAAATATTTATAGAAGAAGTGGCCATAACATTGCTACTTCCTGTTTGAGGACCAAGTTCAGTAAAAAAAACTTTGAAAAATCCTGCTTTCATGGGTAACAACTGTTGAGCGGGGTAGGAGGGGTCCTGATCCCGAAATCCCAAGCTTAAAAACACGAAATCCAGAGGTCCCAAATTTAAATAAATTTAAACCCCTGACATCCAGAAATCAAAAAAAAATTCCCGATCCCGACGAAATCCAATGAGCTTAAAAACACCCGATCCCGGAGTCCCAATTAAGGTCCTATCCCCCTCACTGTTGGATTCATTCCTAGCTGGAAATTTAATATAAATCATTTAATATAATTCTGTAGGGTTTGAATTAAATTTCTAAATTAGTTATTCAAAAAGGTATCCAAGAAAAAAAGTTTATGACAAAGAATGCAAAGTGATTGTATTTGCTAAGACTAGATTTCATTTCCAGTTAAAACAGTTAACTCTTTTTATTTTCATCTATTTTACATAAAACTAATTTTCCAATAGAAGATAATTATGCACTGATAAATTATCATATATTATTCACAAATTATCTTACCAAAAAACTCATGCTCTAGAACTCGACAGCTTAATATTAGACAAGGACTATGTTTATCCACAGAACAGTAGCAAACAAGATTGGATTGGTAATTTTCGATGCAAAAAGGCAGCCATGAAGACAAGAGATTTGAATACTAGTAAAAGCTGACAGGGATTCCAAAGAATATATGTGTTACATTTAAAGAACTTGCAGGTAAAAATTTCAATAAAATTCTGTTACCCAAAAAAGTTGATAAAAATGCTGAAATAAAAGAATTTGAATTTTCATGATTATTTGTGTTTTTATATGTTATATTTTTAAAAAGAAACTACTGATTGATTTTATTACCTTTGGCACCACTTTCTCATTTCTGCCTAAGTATTCATAATTATTAACTGACTGGTTGATTTTTCAATGTTTATCACATAGTGATTGATTGGGGAATTCTGATTAATGCACAACAACATTTTGATAGACTTGAAGCTTCTCATAGTATTGTATAATCTAGAGATGAATCCAAATTCAGTGATTGGCTGATTACCTCATAAACAATAGATATTCAGCCAATGGAAAAGAGTTACCCTTTTGTGTGCTGTGTGAAGACAGTTGATGGATAAAACAAACTGCTTAATATTTTATTTTTCACAAAAAGATTAATACAGTCAACAGGTAATTCAGAGCACACAAAAAATTCAGATGAAACCACACTTATTTACAGTCAATATTTAGGTAATACAGTACACACAAAAAGTTTCAGATAAAACTACACTTGCTGGAGTTGAATAAAATGCTATTAAATATGAAATTACAAAGTGTGCGGAAGAAATATTAATGAAAACAGATATAAATGTCCCTAGTTGTGCAAGTTTTTTCATGTTTATTGTATAGAGGGATAAGCTTATAAAGTTTGAAGATATGAGGAATGATTCATTGTACAACATGCTTCAATAGAGAAGACAAAAAATAGAAAACACTAGCAAAGCATTTTTATAGTTGTCAAAAATTCTGAAAGCTATTCACACAGCATTCAAGACCTAGAGAAAAATGAAAGGGATAGCAAAAGCCAGGTAATAAATGAAGAAAATGTGGTTGTCATTTCTGATGTGTCAGTCATGCTTTTAAATAATCTAAAAAAAAAAACACACAAATATATGCGAAAGTTCACTGCAGTCTTAATCAAGTTTGTGAGATTCGTAATATTTCCATTCCTTAGATAGCTAAGACCTTTTCTTCATTCTACATCCTTTTTGCATGCCTACTTTTTGCACAAACCCCATATAATATGGTCTATTACAAATATATCAACCGATCAGCCATTATTCTGTCATGTGACATGCTATATGTTTAGTGACTGGCCATTTACTCACTCTTGTCCCGATGGAGGAATCGAAAAGACGATCTGCGACAAGTTTGAGTAGACTCTTTTATATCTATAAACAAACTTGCCATTTTAGTAAAAAAAAAACTTACTGTTTAAACATTTTTCCGTTAATAAGGCTTTTATAAAAAAAAATATAGTTGCAATATAATAATGTGTACATAGAGTTGATATATTACTGCAAATGAAAGCATGGAAAAAATGAAATGAGTGTTTTACAGAAAGGTCATAACCCCTTAAAAGACTTTTATGTGTATTAGAGTGCATGTCAAATGAACCTAACCATTAAAATTTTGCAGGTAATTCTAGTTTAAATATAAACTCATCATCTGATTAAATACCGTCATCTATTGGTCATTCTATATGAATATAAAATGACCTAGACATCCAAATTTTAGTTAAACTGTATCAGAATATTCATTGTTGCCAACTAATTATCTTTCCATGAAAACTACAGATTAAACATATTTATAAAGAGACATTAGGGTACCAACCATTGAGATAATAACTCAATGACACAAAAACCATCAAAGACATCTACTGGTTAAACTCCACCACTTCTTTGCCTTTACCAAGTCATATCTGAACTATTGATGCTAGTTTTTGTTTATGTATGTTGGTAGATTTTTTGGGGGGAGGATAATTTCAGTTATCTATTTAATGTTAACTAACAAATCTCAGTAAGGGATTAAAATGTTGAATAAAATTCTGAGATCCCATGGGATCAAAAAAACAAAACACTCACCTCCCAACAGGTTCTTTAGCCTACTGTGTTTAAATATTTTGGCCTTCCTCAATGGGCTGGCGTATGAAAATGATGAGGGAGATTGGGGTTCAGCATCTAACTGGTCTTTCTGATGTGGGGGCTTCTTTAGAGCCTCTTCAACCATCCGCTTCTTGTCTGGAGTAACATACTGATCTGAGGGTGACATTGGTTCCTAGAAAGAAATTAATTAGTGTCATATTCAGAAGTTAATACTGAATTGTACCATTCTATTTTTTTTTTTTTTTAATTCAGAAAGTAGAAACTGATGCTTTTTTTAATTATTATTAGCCAACAGACTGTAATCTAAAATATCAGCAATTTAAAAACAACATAGTGTATACAATTGAAAACAAAATAAAATATAGTTCCTTTGGTATACTTATTATTTGAAAAAAGCTCTATAGAAAAATTCTGCATTCTCTGAAAAGCTATGTCAGGTTGATAAAACATCAACTTATTAAATGGATTATGATAGGTCTAAATCTCTTTACAGTATTATTTCAATATATATTTTACTCCTCCATCAAAATTTTACCTATATCTCACATCTATATCAAATTACAAGTCACACATTATTATCAGATTTTTAACCTATGACTTAAAATAAATTATCAATTTGCCATTAATTACAATTCCATGTGTCTGAAAACTGGAAATTTATTCAAATAATGGATTTTAACTATGGGTTATTGGGTCAAAAAGGTGTCAGAAAATGGTAGTTTGTGAAAGCTATCCTTGCCACCAGATGCTTTTTCAATATTTGTTTTCTCGTAACTGGACAGACTTTTTACCTACCAGTTGCCATTCTATTTACATACACCAGTGACACTATTCTAAAGGGAGATAATTTGTGCATAAATTGAGAGACTCAAAGGGTCATTTATTAGTGAATAAAATGGTAATTTGTCCTACATTAATAAATTTTAGGGTTTCCCACGATGCCTTGTATATTAGTGAAAGTTAGTTCAAACTGATCTTGTATTAGTCTTCTTTCAGTCGTATTTGTTCTTTTTCAGATTCTGATAAATTTTTTAAGTCATTGGGTTAATAAAGGTAGGTGTTTTCGTATTGAAATTGCTTTATGTTCTCCTAGTCCTATTGAGTCTTGATTACTAGTAGCTGAAATTGCCCTCAACTGTGCCTCAACCCAATTCTTACTAGGACATACTATATAATATAGGAACAATATGAAAACACACATTTAATAACACTTTAGTATTAGTAATGTTCTATGAGTTATCCTCTCACCTACTACTAGATAATGTAGGGCTATTCCATTAAAATGAATGCAGGAAGGTACGAACAAACCTGTATTTATTTTTGGACACAAGTGATTGGTCATTTGTGGTTGCATTCTAAATTGATACATGCAAAACTCCTCATATAGAAAGTAAGTCATGTGGGAGGTGCTTTAATCACCTTTCTACCTTAACACATCCAACTTTATGAAATAGCCCTTCCTATTTTTGTATTCAAATTCTATTTATGTAATTACACCTAAAAGTAAGTGATGCAGCTTTTTTCACATTTTTTTTCTTTTCAAATGAATTGACTAGATATTATAGTAAGATGTGGTATGAGTGCCAATGAGACAACTCTCCAAGCCAAAAAAAAGTAAAAATAAACCATTATATTGACTTTTTTTTTATATCATCAATAAAATATCTGGAACAATATCTAATCAGTATGCATAAAAATGATTCTGTTTCTTTCTGACTTAAAACTAAGAAATAATTTTCATTTGTTTAAACACATGTCAACATTTTCCAAGTAGAAAACAACTCATGGAATTATGAAAAATACCTGTACCCCCTATACTATATCTTATATAACTTACCCCATCATGTTAAATACTGTGGATTCATTTTATTTTATTAAACACTATTTTCATGGGATTTTGTGGGTTTAGATGAACCACATATTTAAGGTGGTACCCAACACTTTCACTAAAATTAATTTGGCTAGTTTAATTTTCATAAAATTTTGTCAAAGTAAATCCTTTAACAAAAATATAAAAATTTCCAAAATTTTGAACCAACCGTTTTGTCAGAAAAATTACACTGGTTATATAGCAGTTTGACAAACACCAATTTTGATCATTGAGAAGCTTAATATTCCCTTTACAACACAACGTAATTAAAACGTTAAGCTGACTTTACAGAGTTATCTCCCTGTAGTGTTAGGTACCACCTTAAATGTTCAATGATGAGCACATTTTCCAAAATAGGATTGTATGCAAACTTTGTCAAGATAACAAAATTATAAATTATCCATGAACAAACATTTTTTTTCTTAATCACAAAAAAATGAGTACCAGAAAAATAGACAAATCCACAGTATAATAAACGGTTATAGCTAATCTATATTTTTATGTTAGTCAACATTTTTACTTATCAACATGACACAACTTTCACCATATTTTATATTCTACCTAGACACTAAAATTTACACTAGAGAAATCTGTATACAGTCTATATATGTTCTCTGTAAGAATCCTTATTCATAGTGCTAGCTCAAAGAAAAGAGTGTAGTACTTAGCTATATAGTGGTGACAGGTGTATGAGACATTGTATAGAGTGCAAAGTGTAAGAGTACACACAAAGTGTAGTACACAGCAAAGTGTAGAGTACACAACAGACAAGAAACTGACTAATACAACAGAGATGAAGCACACTCTGCAAAACTACTGGACCACAACAATTCAAATTCTAGATTCTTATTAGATAATTCATGTTGGAACCTATTCATATTTTCTCATTTCTTCAGGGGTTCAAAATATTTTGATGTGAAAGGTTTCTGGATTTGGTGATTTACAAAATTAAGGACCACCTTAACAACCATGAACAAGGTCTGCTGTTAAAAATCTATTCAATGTTTGAAGGTTAAGGACATTGTAATTTTTTAAATTGAAGGTTAATTGTGGAAATAAAAAGTTCAGGACCCCAGAATACACGTCGATTTTCCTCAATAATAAGTTCAGAATGGTTTGCTTTCAATTGTTTAATTAGCATTTTATCATTCATCTTTTCCTTATTGTGGTTGGAAAGATTTAGAATTGCTTTCACTTTTTACCCAGTGCTTCTTTAAACAGTTACAGATAATTTTGTTAGACAATAGTATCGTAAGATGAAACTTGTCTATTCTTAACTCCTTAGATGAAATTTTGAAAGGGTACACATTATTTGATAGAGGAAATAAGGCTCTCTCTAAACACAAAATCAAATCAACTCTAATCTGAAGTCATTTTAAATAAGATGATGCAAGATCAGCCAGATTGATATCAATATGTATTAAAATGTATGGGTTATTGCTCAAGTTGTCTTACACAAGAAAGACAGTTTAAAACCTTATAGACTGATTGACAAAGACAAGTTTAACGCCATGTTCAAACCTACAGATATGGAATAGAATCTAGTTTTTGAAGTGTTGTGGTTCAAGCGAAATCTGATATAACACCCAAACAAAGCTTCTTCTTACCAAATCAGAGAACGATTCCTGCTTAGCCAGAGGTGCAGGTATAACTTTTGGCTTTTTCTTCATTGGACCTCTTTCAAGAGATACTGTGTCAGAATTCTCTTTCAAGGCATCCTTGAATCAGAATATTCCATTCAACAGATAGTTATATTTTTTTTAACAAGTCATATTTTTTCATATAACATACTTAGAACAGCCAAACACCTCAGATATTCATAAAATTTACTAAAAAAATCCAGCTTCTTTCTTTTCATTTGTTTTAAAGGATTGAAGTACTTCTCAATAATTTCTCAACAATTGTTCAATTGTTTAATTTTTAGGGAGAATGAAGACCAACATGAACCTTCACAATACCATCAATCAAACTATCAAACTATTGATAATCCTGACTGCCATTTTTTGTCTTTATGTTATAAAAAGAAATTTTCAAAAACAGTCATAATTATGAAAGTTTGTGGATAAAAACACTGAAAAAGTCTTAATTGGAGACAATCCATGAAATACTATTATTCATTCAATTTGTAATTTGCTTTGCTTTCAATTATCCACAAAAAAAATCATCCTTTTTCTACTAAAATAAATTTCAATTTTCAAGAGGGAGAAGGGTTCCAATGTAGAAAATGTTGAGGGTTCATGACCCAGATCAGTAAAGTTAAGAATATCATGCATGTTTAGATTCCACATGGCATGCCGTGTTGGTTTGAAGACATGCAAGGTTATTAACACAAGTAGAGAGTATATCAATTCAGATTCAGATTCTTTTTTTCGTAGTTTGAAGTACCTTATGTTATTTTCATTAAAAATTATAATTTCTATAAAGATCCAAATTCTAAATGTTAAAGCTGAATCCATTTCTCAGTACGGTTATCTTATATAGTTATCTTAATATGACCTTTCTTTAAATGATGTATGCATTTATATGAAATAATAAGATTTTTCAAGACTTTTTTATTGCCAAAAAAACAATGCAGAGTCTGAAACATTTAGAAACCTGGATTTTTATGATTTTACAACATTTTAGTGACTTGTCAATACCCTTGGGAACAATTCAATTAATTATTAATTTAATAGAATCTTGGAAAGAGTAGGAATAATGACTACTTACAGCTTTCGCTTCATGAAATTTGGCCAAATCTTGAACTCTGTAAAATCATATAAAAATAATATTGAAAATACATTAATTTCAACCTAATTGTAAAATGACTAACATATTAACAACAAAAAAGCGAAAATAACATTTTACAAAATGTATCCATCTGAATCACTTTGCTGGATTAACCTAGATTAGGATCACCCAAACACATATATTTGAAAACAATATTGATTGAATGAATAAAGAAATATATCAAAACAGTTGGTTTGACATTTATTTTTATTTAGTTACAAACTAATGGTATCTGAATATTTTTTTTAAATATTCAACATACTTACAGAATATCATTGTAATATATCCTATAAGAGTATGATACCAATAATACCAACCATTTATGCTAAATTTTGATACAGGAAGTTGCAATCAATAATTAAGCAGAATTTCATTATCAAATTATAAACTATATGTAAATATTTTATACCTGATAAAGCATCTTTTTGTTGATATGAATTTTTAGCATTTGATAGTATTAGTTACATAGTGTGCTAGTGACCTAATACGGTATATATGGGGTCAGTAAATTCCATATGGGGTGAGAGCGAAGCTCGAATCCCCATATGGAATTTACTTACCCCATATATACCGTGTTATGTCACTAGCACACTATGTAACAAATTTATCTTACTGACTATCTTAATGTGTAAAATTTAGTGACCTATCAAAATGAGCAAGTCTTCAATACAGTTAGCATTAACATGATTAAGAAACTACTTCCTTTGATCCTACAAAAACAGATGCCAACAATGACAACTTGTTAGATTTAAACGTGTTTTATGAATTTATTTCACTTTATCATCACTTTCTTCGTCTGTTGAAACCTTTAAGATTTTTTCTCAGTACTGTTTTGTTTTTCTAAAGGGACGTAACACCACTACTAACCATGTATGAAATAAGCCCTGCCTCCCAACTAACCTAATATTAAATATACACAGTTTCCATGAGGACGCTTTTAACCAATCATATTCCTAGAAATGTATAGGAGGTAAGATAAATATTCATCTTGACTTGTACTTTCGGTCTTCTAACATATTGATTCATTTTGAGAGGGTTTTGTTTTATTTCTCTTTAAAAAAAAATCCAGTTGCCAACATCTTTAAATTTAAATAAATTCCATATTGATAACCACAAAAAATTGTAACTTGTATGGAGAGTTGTCTCATTGGCACTAATACCACATCTTCTTATATCTACGAACCAGGACAAGGGAGGTAACTATTGAAAAAACAATTTTGAATAAATTGATGAGCTTACCTTGATGACCTCTTGTCTTGCCTAAGGTATTCGTCTTGTTCTATTTTAATGGTGGGTTGTACTATAATTTTAACATCAGTGGGTGTTGGAGGTGGGGTTACTATGGAGCCATCACGACTTTTTGATTCTAGGGAAACTGTTTCCGATTCTGAGTCTTCATCATGAACACCACTACTCCTGCAACAGAAAATTAAAAACAAATAGTATCATAAGTGATCAAATAGTTAGGTTTCATAACAAGTGAGAATGGAATATTGCTTGATATCAACTCGAGTTATTTAATTTCAATATAATAATATACAAGACTTCTGCGAGTTTATTATCACTATTTAAATTAAAGCTACAGGGGTTTGGGCTCACAACATCAGTGTTGACTGAATCACTTTAAATTATTACTTCAAACACTCTGCCATATTTTATATAAAGAAGAAGTAATTCAATTAATAACTTTCTTTTATAAACTTGCAGGGCTTTACCATGAGCCTGCAAAATAACTGCAACAGAATTATATAAATGAAAAATAAAATTTGAAGTTTGTGGCATAAGATATCATATAATTTTATTTTTTTTCAAGAGTGTATTTTCCACTGCTATTCTTCTGTTATGTATTTATTTCTGTTAAAAAACACAATAATAATAATATACTTACGATGAATCACGTCTAGGAGATCTGCCAACATCATCTAGTTCTTCACCGCTGGATCCTTTAGTCAGAATACCTTCATCACTGTTAGAGGATCGTAAATCATCTATCTGTGCTTGCTTGGCTTTCGCTTCTTCAAGTTGTTTTTCAAGTAGCAGATTTCTATATCTGCATTACATATACAAAATTATTCATTTTCATACGCTAAATTGAAATATACCATTCAGTTTTTACACTGGATTTTTTTTTTTTCAGAGTCAAGAAACAATTTATTTTTAAGATTTGATTAAAAAAAGATATATACATAAAAAACAAGAGTGCACACGCTGAAATGTCTCGCCTTCTATACTAATCATTGATATTATGTTGATAGTCCTAAGTATAAAGCTAAGCTTTATTACAACTGTCACATAAACTTAACATTAACCAAGATAACTAAACAAAGACCAATGAACCTTGAAAATGAGGTCAAGGTCAGATGAACCATGCCAGGCAGACATGTATAGCTAACAATGCTTCTATACAACATATATAGTTGACCCATTACTTATAGTTTAAGAAAAATAGACCAAACACAAAAACTTAACACTGTGCAATGAACCGTGAAAATGAGGTCACGGTCAAATAAAACCTGCGCGTCTGACATAAAGATCATAAAATATTTCCATACACCAAATATAGTTGACCTATGGCATATAGTATAAGATAAAAAGACCAAAACTCAAAAACTTAACTTTGACCACTGAACCTAAAAATGAGGTCAAGGTCACATGACATCTGCCCGCTAGACATGTACACCTTACAATCATTCCATACAACAAATATAGAAGACCTATTGCATATAGTATGAGAAAAACAGACCAAAACACAAAAAATTAACTATAACCACTGAACCATGAAAATGAGGTCAAGGTCAGATGACACCTGCCAGTTGGACATGTACACCTTACAGTCCTTCCATACACCGAATATACTAGCCTTATTGCTTATAGTATCTGAGATATGGACTTGACCACCAAAACTTAACCTTGTTCACTGATCCATGAAATGAGGTCCAGGTCAAAGCGAAAACTGTCTGACAGACATGAGGACCATGCAAGGTACACACATATCAAATATAGTAATCCTATTACTTATAATAAGAGAGAATTCAACATTACAAACAATTTGAACTTTTTTTTCAAGTGGCCACTGAACCATGAAAATGAGGTCAAGGACATTGGACATGTGACTGACGAAAACTTCGTAACATGAGGCATCTACATACAAAGTATGAAGCATCCAGGTCTTCCACCTTCTAAAATATAAAGCTTTTAAGAAGTGAGCTAACGCCGCCGCTGGATCACTATCCCTAAGTCGAGCTTTCTGCAACAGAAGTTGCAGGCTCGACAAAAACCGATGGCAAACTGAAATTTCCTCTCTGCTTAACTCAAATTATTTAATTGATCACAATAAAAAAAAAAAATTATTTGCCTTTACATATGACCATCTTATATTTGCATGGGTGCAAGTATTTTGAGTAAAAATTACTTTCTATCAACCACATTTCCTAACATGTAATCATATTTATTTAAGACTTAAATAACACTGCCTATGAATAAGACAATTGACTGTTTCATTTGTGCCCCCCCCCCCCCCTCCTCTCCAACCAAAACTTTCTAAGTTAAATTTGCTTTAGATTCATTTAATTTATAAGTAAAGATTCATTTGACATATAAGTAAACCTACATCTTGCGACTTTTATATCCTCTGTACCAACACTGTATGATAAGAGTGGCTGATAATGTTTTGAGAAATGTATATCTGTGATGCCATCCTTTCATGTAACGCTGAATACACATGGCTGATATGTTCTGTTTTAATCTTAGTTTTCTTCTTTTACCCAGGAACATTCTTACACAAGCCTGTAATGGTTCAAATATATGATATATAATACTTTTAATTTAGGGAAAGTAAATGTTGTTTGTCAATACATGTATATCAGATTTTGATGAAATTTTGTTTGCATTTATAAGTTGTTAAACTGCATCTTATTATAGTGGAAATGATATTCTTGAAGATACATATTGTGCTTAGGGCTATTCCAGAAAAAAATCTATGGGGGGTTGGAAGGCACATTGTATTAATAATACATGGGTGATGAGTATCAGAGCAACTTTTTACACTATAATGCACTATAACTCTCGATTACAATTGTCTGGGTGGCGGGTGCTGACAAAAACTGCCTTCCAACCCCCTCATACATTTTTTTCTGGAATAGCCCTTATGTAAAAAGGTATTGCTAACTAACATAGGTCTATAAATGCATAGAATGTGTTAAAAAAGTGGCAAAAAAAAAGAAAGAAAAAAAACCACTTTAAATTGCATTTCTTAGAAAATTTAATTAAAATAATTTGTTATTGCTGGAAACATATTCATTTTATTGATATGAAAATGTTAATGTTCACAATATTTTTGTCAACTAAATACCAATGTATGTTTAGTAATAAATTCCTCATATTTAGATGACAGCAAAGGGTTAATAAAAGTTTTTCCCTCGTTAACTATATTGCTAGTAGTATTATAACAATGCAGTTTTTTTCTGAAAAAAAATTAACCGTGTCATAAAATATAATTGCAAAACTAACCTGTATAACAATAATACTAGCTCTCATTTTAATATAGTTCCTTCTTTCAAAGATTGTTTTAAACCATCTCTGAACTCTAATAACTCTTTCCATAATGGCTACATGTAAGGCTTGATCCAATCTTTGTTTCTCTGTTTCTCTTAGAAATACCTAAAACATTTGTGAATTGTGAAACATCAAACGGAATTTTATGCGACTGTCATACAAGTGAGAGATTTAACGCTATAAAACCAGGTTCAATCCACTATTTTCTACATTTGAAAATGCCTGTACTAAGTCAGGAATATGACAGTTGTTGTCCATTCATTTGATGTGTCTTATTTGATTTTGCCATTTGATTAGAGACTTTCCATTTTGAATTTTCCTCAGTTTAGTATTTTTATGATTTTTACTTTTTTCTATTGTATAATGTGTCACTGAAAAAAATACTTTCAAATTTCAACAGGAAAGCTTAAGTAGAGACTATTTCCTTCAAAAAAAATCAACAAAGACAAAAATAAACAGGTAAAAGGTTTTGCTTAAAAACAAGTAAAAGGTAAATTTCAGTATTAAAGCTAAATTTCAGTATTAAAATGACTTTGATAGAACTAAATAGGTTAATTTGAAAATGGAATATGTGCTCATTCTGTTTTTATCACAAGTAGAAGTCATCAAAAATGTCTTTTTCTCATATTTTCTGCATATGTCAGTAAATGTATATATAGGATGTTTGCTTCTGTTGTTTTGACTTTATGTCAGATACTCAGAATAATCTAGATTAATCTGTGTAGCGCCTATAAAATTTTTGCCCCCTTACACCTAATATTCTTTTCATAACTTTATAACAAAAAGTTAGACAGCCCCAAATACTAATAAAGATATGTGCCAGAAATTGACTTTTTAATATCATATATTAATAGTTATATGATAAAAAATATGACATGGCATATTAAAAGAACATTTCTCGACAAAATTACCTTAGTTATTCCAATTTGATAATTCTCTTCCATAAATTCCATATGTTCTAGGAAGTCTTTTACATCATCTACGGAACTCAATAATCCTTTAGGCAGTAATATCTTATACATTTGTATGAATTCCTGAAATAAAACACATCAGTATAACACATTTTTTCCCCATCAATACCACTTTCAAATTTAATGATCTGCAATTTAAAAAAAACTTCTTTTCAAAGACATACATAGAAATGTATTAAGAAATATTCCATGGGGGCTTAAAAGTAATTTGGATTTTACCATGAGATGGTCTTTTAGGCCAAATGTTTCACCAACTGCAAAAAAAAGGTGCAATGTATTGGCATTTTAGGTAAAATTCAAGCCTATGGTTTATTTGCAGTATTTTCCATTTTTATTTCTTTTCTTTTTCTTTTTTTTTTTTTTTTTTTCAATCTAAGCACTTTAAATCAGGGTCAAGTAAATCTGACCCAAAAAAGTAATTTTGCATATATATATAATATCAAAAGTTTGAATCATAATGAATATGTGAACTAAGATTCAGCTTTACCTCGACCTTTTACCTGAGAATGTAATGGTTTCACACTTTCACATTTCCATGTTCATTTGAACCAAGAAACTAAGGCAAAAATTGTAATTCATCATAATGAAAGAGCCTTGAGAGTTTTAAGTCAATGTGACGAGGACCTCATGGTGCACTAACTTATCTAAATACTTTTTACCTGGTATGGGATGAATAAAAAGAAACAGGCTAAAATATTGGACATACTCACAAACTAGAAAACATTATGCCCCTACTATTGTAGGCAGGGCATAAAATCTCATAAATAATCATACTTACATCAAATGTAAGTCGATGATTATACCCTGACTGTCTGATCTTGACTGTTGCCAACATTCCTGTATATCTCAACTGTCTGAGAACCAATACGTCATCAAAAGTACACGGCAGCTATAAAACAGGAAGTAGAATAAAAATTAAAAAAATCAATTAATTCAAAGTTCCTTCTATATACTTTCTTTTGAATTCATAAACTCATAAGAGTTTTTAAAATTGGTGATAGAAAATACCCAGTGTTTAATAGTTAACCTGTATCAGTGTATAGCAAGAGGCTATAATCAGGTCAGTGTATAGCATAAGCCATGTTCATACTTTTAAAATATCTATGGAAATGTTATTCTGCTATAATGTGAATGTACAGCAAATTTTGTTTGTATCACTTGTGCAAGTACTTTTGAGGCAACTAATTGAAACTAGCATTTAACTTACCTAAATTAACTATTAGGTCTTTGAGACTTCGTTGTTACAACAAAAGTAAGTTATTTTATCAAACAAAAGATATATTTTACATGAAGGAATCAAATCAGTATTTCAAAAGAGATTCATGGATAATTGGGGACCACTCATTGTTTAAGGGAAGACCATTCTAAATTTCTTGCCAGTTCCTTACCTTGTCAGCATTAGATTTTATACATCTGATGAAGAATGGGTTAGCTTGTTGTAGTGTTGACATCAGTCTATTTAAAGACCATTGGAATTGAGCACTGACACTGGATTTCTGTTTCTTAGATGGATCTCTACCACTACCATACATAGTACGACGGGCTATATCTTTTAGAGTTTTTATGTCACTAAGCATCTGAAAAATAAAGTCATCAAATAAGTCTTTCATAGTCCTTTATTTGAGCAAATGTTCTGAGCTGTCCTAGTAAATGAAGTAATAATTCCTGGCAGCCAAGAGAAATTATTTATTTGCAAAATGTAAATCCTTCCCTAATAATCTTGTTTAGATCTAGTAAACCATGGCTGACATGAAGTATTTCTTTACTGAACTGAATGCAAGGAAATAGCTATTATTTTTTTTTTTTGATTTACAGTGTAAATTATCTGATATCAATTTTTTAACATGGTTTTCAAACAGCACACAAATAAGTGATTAAGGGTATAGGTTGCACTTTGTAAAGACAGCTGTTTCTCAAACCACGCCTCTTTTGAGAAGATTTAGAATATTCATAGAAAATTATTTTTGTTTACATACTAGTTCCCAGTTCTAATCTGTAGATCACATCTCATAGAGACATAACTTGGGAAAGTTACCAGAAAATATACATGTGAATATTGTTTATATTGAAATCTATGGTAACCCTACAGTCCAGGTAGGAATAGTTAAAAAATTTAGTGTTAGTTTAAACTCCTAGAAGTTCGGGGCATATAAACGTTGAAAATATGCCGACCTTTTAAAAAAATAGTAGTGCATATGAATTTTCCATTCTAGGATATGATTGTTTTCAAAACTTCATAGTAAAAGTGGTACAGTTTTAGCCGTAAAGGGAGTTCCTATTGGAAAATGCATTGTCATTATTTACAGAAATGCAACCTACAGACACTTTTAGTCTACATAAAAACCAGAAATAGATGACAGCTACTCAATATGTCTAATAAGATTGTTAAAAAAAAATAGGTAATTGTAACATTTTTCCTCAATCTTGTATAAAATAAATCATCATGCAAAAAAAACAACAATGTATAATTTTTCATTTCTCTATCTAAGGTCACCATAATTATGTAAATTTATTAAGAGCTCAATGAAAACATATCTACAAATAAAGCATACAAAAACTTACTGTAGGTGGTTTTGACTTTGGTCGGAATGACTTGTTTTTCCTGTAACAGAGCAATGGAAAGCGAATAATTATAACATCTAATATCTTTGAAGTAATAACTAAACTTATTATACCTTACATATATTTAAACAATTCTATTGGGTGAAACGTTATCACGTGACATGGAATAATTCAGTTGTTTTTCATTCAATTGCAAGGAAGGACGAATAACCCTAAAAATTTCCAGCAGCGGTGAATAACCCTATTATTCAACGGCGAATAACCTTTTGAGATTGTTGATTTGTACTTGAGTTATCTCCCATGAAAATGACGTCACAGACGTAAATAAACAAAATGACAGCGTTCACATTACACTGGAAGCCCACCGAGAGTCGAGGAAATAAGGCATTGGACATGTATTAGAGTGCCAGCAGCTGGTGATAGCTCTTATAAAGAGTAACGGTCCTTTTCAGGACCATCAATATTTTACAAAAAGATTCTACCTTTGTTGTACACTCTAGAAATTCTAGAACACAAATGTATTTTTAAACGTCAGTTTGTCTTTGACTTTGTTATGTAAAGTTAAAAAATATAGAAGTGTTCGAAAGGCCTTTCCACTGTTAGTTCGGTATAATAAAACAATTGTGGCCCCTTAGAATCGATGAATATCCAAAATTGCCAACCCTTAAAAGTTATTTCACTTCGGGCTGCGCCCTCATTGAAATAACCTTCTCGTGTAGACAATTTTGGATATTCACCTTTTCAACGGGCCATAATTGTATAATGTATGCTCCAGTGTCAGTATTTTTTTTTCATTTGTTAGGCAACTGTGTCAGAAAGCTTTATTAGGAACCATACTGCATCATGCTTTATCAAGTAAGAATTTTTTGGAATTGATTCTAAATGTTAATAAATTTTCACGTTTCTTTTAATCCATAATATCACATGCAGTTGAAAGCCATCATTTCAAGCACGTAAAACTTATTATGATTATTTTTCAGAAATGCATATATACTTATTTTCTCTGCTTAATTAATATCTTGGGTGTATATGTTTTTTATTCCTACGATAATTTCTTCAACATTCGACCATTATCATAAACATACTTTAAAATTCTCTCGGCTTTACGCATGAGAATATTTTCGTCTTTTGACAATCCTGGGCTTGTAAGACAAATTTTTCCACTTTGATCGTTGTCTAAGAAAGCATCGTCATCATCTGGATCAAAGCAACCGCTGTCTTCCTTTGTATTATTACATGCAGATTTATCATGCATTGGAGATTTGCTTCGTGCACTATACAGATAAAGTAATGCAAATTAAAAGAGGAAAAGACAACATGATGCAAAAAACAAACAGAAATATTAATAAAACCTTGTCCTGGTTAAAAATAAACAGTATCTTTGTAATATCAGTCTAGATAAGGTTGCAATTTCACAGTTAGGTTGTCCCAATAGCAAAGATTTTCATTAAGATTAAGAAAAATTCCTATGTTTTGATCAAATCATGTCAATCATAAAGCTCTATTCAAATGCTGCAAATGTAAAAATGTTTATTTGTCAGAACAAGGTTTTATTGTATTTTGAAATAAAGCAAGAATTTATAATTTATGAAACATTTACATAACAAAACCATAACAATCAAAGAGCAATATTACACATACATGAACATTCTAAATCAATAAAGCACATTTATACAACACTATTACATTACATATATAGAGAATGTACAAGAACATCATAATGAAATCAAGAAACAAAGGCTGTAAATAAAGAAATGAATGTTGACAGATTCATTAATGCAAATGGGTTCTGAAAGTATTAGCTTAAACTTATAATTTGACTTCTAATCACTCATATTCAAATAAAATTTATTGCAATCCTACTGAATGATTTTCTATTTCAGTTATTTTTTTATGATTCACATTAATGAATGTACACATTTATTTCTATATGAACAGATAACTACAGTAGACCTTATCGTTGTAAATAACTTTTTGCTGTGCTAAAGGGGAGGTATCTTGTGAACCAGAAAAGGAAACAGGAAAGTTCGAAGAGAGGGAGACAGAAGATAAATTAGGTGACTCTAACTCAATAATTTGTTCAATGGATTACTGAAAGAGGAAACTAGAAGTGGGCTATTCTGATTTGATCCACTGATGCACAATTTAACATAAAATTCACGTTTATCATGAGAAATTATTTTTTGGTGGGTGGGTGGGTGGGTGGGTGGTAAAATAATTCTGACAAGCTAAATATAAGCAGTTTGTTTTGTTTTATACTTCATATCTTTTTTAAAGCAGCAAAAATTAATTCCAAAATTTAGTCACGTGTTATGTGTTATGGTTTTTTTTTTGCAAGTTTTTAATTTCTAAACTATGTTTAACCCATTCATAAATTAGATTAAACTGAACATGAGTTTTCACAGCACTTGAATCTCATCATAATTCAAAATTCCATGGTTTATTTTGTTAAAAAAAAAATACAAGAAGTTTCAGGATCTTTGGAATTCTGACTATTATCCCCAGCAAATTGTGAGCTTATAAAATATGTCTATTGCTAATTTTAATTGTAAAAATACTGATAAAATAACAAAAATAATTTAACAAAAATAATTTAACAAAAATACAAAACTTAAAATCTTATGGTAATTAAAATTAAAATACATATGGTAAAAGTCCCAAAATAAAATTGGCTGGAAATTATCTTAACTAAAGTATGGCACTATGGGATCCCAAAGTCAAAGAAAACATCAAGACTAGACAACCTGCATCACAAATGCAGGCGAAAGGAAAATTGTATGAAAATGCCAGTATATCTATAAATCCACAAAACAATGCTCAGAATCACAAGTAGATATGAACCAGAACTTACAACATTGTTCCCACAGCCATCCAAATACCACTTCATGCATCGGAAAACAATTTTATAACAACATTTCAACTTACTGAATTTTCCTTAAAACACTAGCAGTCTTAGCTATCTTCACAAATCTTTAAAGTACAAAAGTTACCAATGTGAAAATAAATGGTATTTCATTGGAAATTTTTCATTGTTAAATCATCTATTGAAAGATAATTTAACTTTATTTCATTTTTAATTAAAAAGAATAAATAAAATGATGATGGATATCTTCATTTTTGGTAATTTGTTGGCTGAACTAAGGAGGAAATACATGAGGGTAAAGAAATATAATTAAGTAAGTCACAATAAATATTTGATTATGACTTTTACTTATAAAGCAGAAAAATAAACACACTGCTGTAAAAAAACATTAAAGAAAATGAAAAGAATAACCTGCTTGAATACAAATTAATGTATCAAGTTAAACACAATTGCAAGACAAAGAATTATAAAAGGATCGTCTCATTTGTGAACTGCTTTTCCATTGAACCCTTCTTACATTTGGACAATTTTCTCATATTGTTTTCAGCACAAAGAAAGTAAATTTTGTCAAAAGGTGTATCATTAATTATTTTCAGTAATTGATAAACATATGGCATCATGTCATAAAAAGAATGATGAAGACAATATGATATTTAAATGTTCAACCTTTTAAATAAACTTGTTATTCCCATGTTGAGATGTTAAGGAACAAAGATTAACCAAAGTTAATACATTAATTACATAGTATGTTGAAGTCTTAACACAGACTGTAATACTGATTTTATAGTTTTTGCATTTAATTAAGTTTTTCATAAAGCTGTAACACATATTCTTAAATTTTATTTTTTTAAATCCTGTAAAGTATTCCCTCAAATTCATCTAAACTGACAATTTCGTATTACTGGTGGATATTATATTGTTAATTTCCATATGCAGGTGCAACTTATTCATACCAAAATCTGGTACAGACAACCCGTAACTCATGTGGCAGGAGAAACATTGAGCTTTTATCCATACAGTGAAAAGAACTCTTAGACTTATATACACAATCTACATACTTAAAAATTGGACAAAAGCAAGGTGTCCAGTTATCTTTCAAATTGAAGTAAACTGTATACACATTTCTACTTACAGTAGGATTAACAGGGAGAAAGATGCTTAACTTTTTTAAAAGTGGAAAAAAAGCTAAAATCATATTTTATTAGTGATCTGTGAAATGAGTATGTGAGCTGTAACACAATTACATGAATTACTAAGAGAAAAAAAATACAAAAACTTAAGTGATAAAAGTGATATATACAGACTTACAAAGAATATATTCAAAGTTTACAAATATAATGAAGAAATGAATGCAACTCTATGTGACACGTTTAATTGAACACGTCCTACCTGAGCAAATTTTCACTTGGTATGAGAGAATCTGGAAGGGAATAATCAGATCCTCTTCTCTGTAAATTGGTATTTATCCTTAAATCTGAAATAAAGAATGGATAAACAAATTTCATTTGAAACATGTTCAACTTTGCAATATGAATCTGTCAAATTGAGGTTCATTGATTTTAAACTGAAAAATAATAGTCTGGTGATCCCATCTAAATTTGATGTCATTGTAACAGAAAAGATAATAGCAATTACATGTATTCTTCAAACAATTTTCTGTGGACAATTATCAAGAAATATCAAATTGAAGCAACAAATGCAGTCATTTCAAGGTCTTTGACATGTATTATAATCATTCATGGATCCGTTCCACAAATTGATTGTATGCAAATTTAGATGTATCACCTAATTATATAAACTCCTCCTTAAATAAACATTACATATTATATATGAGAATAATGACTTTTAGGCAATAGATGTTCCATTACCAATAGGTTAAAAAAAGAGAACAAGTGGGTAGTATAAGATATTATTTTCCACCAAAATATTAATTTTGTAAGATGACCATATTAAAGTTGTGTTAATACTACAGGTAAACAAGTATTCAGAAGTCATTAAATTACTAAATTACTAAGAGTACAATAAAACTAGTTAAAAAATATTTTGAAGAATTTTCATTATTATTTATAGATTGGAAATTATTGAGTTCATGCATAAAACTTACTAGGTAATTTGCAACAGCATCTACCTATACAAACAAAATATTTCTTATAAATATTCTATTCACACCCATCTCCTGCTTTCACTCACTCAGTGAAATTAACAATTTGTCATTTCATGACCAAAACTTTAATTTCGCAATTATTTTGACTTTAATTTGCTAGGAGATATTTGAATCTTTTAAAAATCAGAGGAAAGACAAATAAATCTAGACATAAAATTCATACTAATCTGACATATTTCATTTTTTAGCATTAATAAGACATTGACTCATATAGCCCTTTCATTGTGATGTATAGTTGAACTACCTTAAGGTAAAGAAATTTAACAATATTTACTATTAGAAGTTCTGTATCTATCCCCTGCAGCAGTAAAGGCAAACACACTTCTTATCAATGTTCTAATTATGGACCATCGTAGTAAGGCAACAGGGTCAATTCCTGAAAAAAATGCACATGAAAAAATTCTAAACAATGTCCAGTCTGACATTCAAACAAACTACTAAATATATATCATTTCACTATAAAAGAAATGTGTCAGTGGCAATGGCCTAACCTTATTAATGTATTTTTGTAATTTGTATTTTCAGAAATAAAAACTGCTCTAGAAATTGGAGTAAAATTTAGTTATGAAAAAACTGATCTTTATTCTCAATTTTTCAATAGCATAATTTCAATAGCATAATTTCACTACTAAACTAAAAAATTGTGGTATATCATCAGTGTATTCGACAGCTTAGTTCAGCCCTTGTTTTTTTGTTTGTTTTGTTTGTTTTTTAGAAGGGGGCTTAGTGTGGTCATTCATAAGTTTCTGTGTAATTTTTTGAAGACTGTTGTATATCATTTGATCTTTCTTTTAGTCGTGGGATTGTTTATTCACTTAGAATTGTCTTATTTCATTGCTGGCTGCTAAATTGTCTGATGGCTTCAACTATTATGAAGTCATTTTATAAAAAAACTGCTATTAAACATATTTGTTATGTGATCATCTCAAAATCTTTAATTTTTAAAACAAAAACACTCTTGTGCTCTGTTTGTTTATGTTAATGTGACATTGTATGTTTCAAAGATGCTTTGTAATTAAAAGCAAGTAAGCACTGCCATTGATTTGTCAAGCTTTAGACTCTGATTACCTCATAAGGCATATGTTATAAATAAAATATCTTTTTTTGAAGGATTTTAACTTACCCATGACTTCTCTAACAAATGTGAGTGAACTGCTCTTCAATACACTCACTATTTCCGGTCTGATCTGGTCTCCATTTTTCTCTCGGAAATCCTGCAAAATCAAGAAATTATTATTTCGGCTTTTGAATTTCTTCGAAATATCTAATAATTTAATAATTATTAGTAGACACATTCTGCTGCTCTACAATGACAATATCATCTACCAAAAATAGAGATTGATTACAACATCATGAAATATTCTGGTTACGAGTTACACATGGTGTTCAAGAACGCAAATCACGGTATGCAGTCACAAATTTCTGTGATTAGAAAACCGTGGATATTCTTATTTAGGCAATGACTTTCTGTCAGTAAATTTTCCAAAGCACAAGAATTGTGGAACACATTGGTACACAAAAGATGACTGAATCAAGAAACAGATACAAGCATGAACTGGTTACATTTATGATCCATATTGAGTTTTTTTTATATGACAAACAGAAAACACCCTCTGTCCCAATACCTTTAATAGATTTATTAAACAACTTTTTTGTTAAGTTCATTATTTTCATTGTTATTATATTTGCATCTTGCATAAGCACCAATCATATTTTTTCCTACACTGAGTTAAAACTCATTTTATTCAGTACTAATTTAATATACTTGTGTATTCCAAATAATTATGATGTCAAATCTCATTTTATTCAGTACTCATTATACTTGTGTATTTCAAATAATTATGACATCTTGAAAGGCTAAGCTGTTTATAAGATGTCAAAGCAATAAAATATAATAGCCTTTCAAGATGTCATAATTATTTGGACTTAATACTTGTGATGCATACCAAAGCACATTATTTTCATTTTGGGGACTATAAACCATTGCTTAGAAAACAAAATAATTTTGGTGTGCATGAAGGTAGTCCAACTAAAAAGAACATATCTCCATTTTTTTTCTGTTTACAATAAATAGATCTCTAAGGGGGCAATTACATGTAGAACAGTGATTGCCAATTAGAGATATTTCAAAATTTTATTTTTTTTAATTTTTTATACATGTATGCATATACATGGTATAAGCTTATTATTACACTTGCATACTTGGGGAGTGAATTTTCTGCTCTCCCTTGAGACCATTTGCAGTTATGGACTTGAGAAACAATGGTAATTGGTAGTCTGTCAGAAGGGCACGATAAATGGCTGACACGTGCAAAGAGAGAGCCATATGTCTTGCAAGTTAAAGACACCCTTTAAGATTTCGAAAAAGAGTAGGCTATTGCCGCTACAAGGTAGCAACCGCAAAGTGAAAAGGGATTAATATAAGTTGCAATAACTTGTTTCCCAATTAATTCACTATAAATAAATGTTTAAACTAACCTAAACTAAAACTAAACACTTGCATATATAAAAAAAAAAACATGTCATAAGAGGGTTTCATATGAAATAAAATATAAAAAATAAAATCCTCCTACCCGCCCCAATTTTTTCAAAGTTTGGATGAAAATCTACTAATAAATTTAAGTTGGCCTATTCTAATAAGACTATTTTAAATAACCAAGGTTTTTTTTCCATAAAAAAATAAACATGGCACCTAGGGAAGGAAACTTGAAATCTAAACTCTGAGTGGGTGTCAAAATCATCTTGGTACAGTGAAAATGTAAATGAATTTATAAAATTGTCTTTTCAGGTGGTTATCCCATATCGATAGTGCCAACCTTTGTTGCCATATCTGAGAGAACAAATTTAGGGGCAACTTTGTTATCTGGACCAAATCTAAAAGAGCTAGCCCTGACCGAGGAATAAAAATACAAGCATATTGTATAGGTTAAGATTCAATACCTATTAATTATACCAATTACAAAGCTGAAATTCTATAATGTCAAAACTGTATCATTGTCACAGATAAATTAATTTCATAAGTAGATACTATACCTTGATTTGATATTTGACTTTGCCAGCATAATGTACAATAAAGAAAGCTTCTTCTTTGAGTTGTGGTACTTGATAATATGTGTAACTTTTGTTGTGGTGATTAAATTTAGTCAGTAAAGAAGTATTCGTAGCACCAGGAAAACTGAAAGAAACAAAATAATGTTGTCATGATTTTCTTATATTATGTATTTTGTTCTCACACTTATAAGTGTTGAGGTTGCATATATATGTGTAATTTATGTTATCATTAATTCTATGAATGGAATTAAATATTTAATGAAAATAATGAACAAGCTTTAAGTATTTCAAAAACTTCTTGAATTTTCTTCCTTAACTTATTTTTCAACTGCACTTTATATCTTTTCCTTTGTACATGCCAATTACTTGAATATTGTTAGTTTCAATATTTTTTAAATATATATAAGGTTTTCTGTAAAACAGTACTCCTAAACAGTATTGAGCTTGAGTACAAAAAGTAAATTTACCCTTCCGTAAAACAGAAGCTGAGTCTTACATAACTACCACTTACAGGTAATTAGGACCTAAAGGTTTATAAATGAGAGCTTCAGCTGTTATAGGAATATGAAATTTTCCTAAATTTCCAAATTATCATTTCATAAAATACTAACTTGCACTCTTCATCTAAGAGAGGGAAAAGTCCAGTTCCTCTCTTAGAAAATAATTCTAAACATCCAGTATTGTCTATAAACTCAATATTCTTCCACTGAATTCCTTCTTTTTTGTATTCCTCCTGAAAGTCATAAACACATATATTGTCAGATTTTTCTTTAAAATGGTATGGACTTATTTAATGTAGTTATTGACGAACCCCACACATATTTCATCTAGTCGGCCAAATGCTAAACTAACCCTTTCAGCCTTATCATAAACTAACCTAAGTGTATTTACTGTGTATTCATTTATTTTTGTGTGTGCCTATTTACATGGATTAAGGAAACTCTTTCATGGATGATTGATTTTCTGGTTTAGCCTGATTCGGCATTCAAGCCTATAGCAAATTTGTACCTTGTTGGACTTAAGTTTGAAATAGCCATGAAATCCATGAAAATTGGAATCCCTCGAACAAAAATAAATCCATTGTACTCTCTTACATAACATGTTTAATCCTTATAATGATAAACCCAAACTTTGTTGGTTTTTTGTCTTTCAAATTTCACCAAGTATTACAATAAGGTGTATCACAGTCAGTGATCAAAGTATGTATATAGATTGATTGTTGTTTAACGCCACTTTCCACTTTTGTGGCAGTCTTGTTTTTATTGGTGGAGGAAGCTGGAGTACCGTGAGAGAACCAACAAGCTTTGGTAGGGCAAATGACAATCCTAGTCAATTAAGACTGAGTCGAGTGCACTGGTACTATGCGGGATTTGAACTGACAACCCCAGTGTTGACTGGCTAGTGATACAGTAGTTTGACTACTTAGACCATTAGGTCACTAAGGGTCCATCGTAAATATATAAGAACCTATATGACTACAGTGCAAACTAACCTGTTCAAATTTGAAGATATGTTGATTGAAGTAATACTGCAAATGTTCATTGGCGTAGTTTATACAGAACTGTTCAAAACTGTTCTTGGTGAAATCTTCAAATCCAAAAATATCTAATACTCCTATAGAATTACCCTGAAATAAGACATAATTATTGTTAGAATAGTATGAATTCATGGACTGCAATATCTAGAGAAAATTAGTTTCCACTTGTGCATATAATGTGAAGTAACATGTAAACCTATTTCCAGTACAAAGAGAAAAATATTGAGAACTTAATTCTATTTTAATTACCATTAATTCACAAAATAGAGATAAAACATAAACTTGTCATTCAAGCAAAATTGCTCCAAAACATTCACATTCTTTTCACAATTTCTCATAATTTCGAGTCTATATATGTATGTTTTTTCTATTTCATTTCGCTATTTTTCATGATTATTTATTATTATTAGAAATAAACCATGAATTTATTACTATTATAGGGAGGGCAAAAATCATGCATAAATATTCAACAAAATTTTTTCATACGTAGTAAAAATTTACATTTTTTTCTAAATCTATGAATTGAATCTGTGATTATAAAAATGTGTATGTTTTAAATGGGAAATGTGTATCAGCTTTCGTCTCCAAATGATATTAGCAGAAATAATGAAGTCCATGTTTTGGTTTGAGAATCATTCATATCAAAAATGTAAAAAAACAGGTACATAACTTGTATTCTGCATAAAAATCTGAATAGGCTGAATTCTGTCAAGCCATTTTCACGGAGTTTGGAATAACAAAGTGTGTCAAGTATGATGACACGACATATCAAGGATGATAAAACAAGAAGACCAAAGTGATCCCTTAAGTATCAATTCAGCTTTGCTATAAGGCGACACAACAATCAATAAAAAAAAGGTATGCAATTACACTAGAAACCTTTCATAGTTTTCTTCCATGTATCTTATCAACTGCTACCTAAAAATAATTTAGGTGTAAAAATATTTCATTTTCAAGGCGTCCTAACTTTTAAAAGTCAAGGTTTGAGTAAAAATGACTACAAACCAAAATTTCCAGTAATTGTGAATGTGTTTTAGTGTAAGCAGTTACTTTTTCTACATTAATTATTTAGTAAATTTCTGTTGAGGAATAAAATATTAAACATAAAAAATATTTAAAAAACCTACATTCCTTAAAAAAAAAGGCATGTTATAGCTTAAATTTGCTGGTGTTTGGTAAATATTAGGCATCTAAATTGCATGTCAAATTTTTATATACATGTTTTAAGAATAAATTGTTTTCCACAATTACAAAAACTTCACAATGCAACATATAGACTTTCTGTGTATCTCATGCAAATCTTTCTGATTTAAATTTCAATAATGGTTGTACTGTAAAATTGAAAATAAAAAATACATCACACATAAAATGCATGCTCTCAATCAAACACACACATACACATATTTTCCTATTCATCTGGCTTTCCTTAATAATGCACATGGTTATTGCCAAAGCATCTACCTTAAAGTTTTATTTTAGAAGTAAAGACCTTCCTTCTTTCTTAATTTAGCCTAAGCATTAAATGTATAAAGCTCAAGTCGTAATGAACAAGTTTTGGAAATGCTTGCATCTAGAGTTTCACTTGTGTAATATGTGTGTATCTAGGTTAATATGTGTATCTCCTTATATCATATACAAGTGCTTATTGAATAATAACTGTTTTTCAAACATCTTTTCATTTTCTTAATTAAAAAAGATTAAAATGAAAATTTCTAAGACATTGAAACAAAAAAAATCTGCCAACGTTTCACTTCCACCCATTTGTAGTACAGAACATTGAGTATGGTATCTGAATGTTGTAAAATTTGTTTTCACTAGATTTCCGCTCTTACAATTACAATATGTTGTAAACATCAGTATTGTATGGATTTGTTCATAAATCAATCAAATTCAGCTTGTTCTACAGATTTCTAGACTTAGAAGGTTTATTTCTGAACACTTTTAAATTTTTTTCAGCTTTCTTTTAAAAATTCATCACTAGGATTTAGTACAGACTTTGCTTGTACTATATTTTTATTTTCGTGAACAAAATAAGAAAATCATCCATTTCCACCTTAAGGAGTTAGACCTAGGTTAAGGGAAATAACTCTTAAAATCATCAGTACGTTTGTGTCAACCATTTTCAAAAACATATTCTAAGCTTCTAGGTTACATAGATTATTTTCAATCTGTTTCAGGTAAATGCTTAAAATACATTGATGATGATGAACTTGACTTTTACAAACGCTTGACTGATTTAAAGAGTTATCTCCCTGAACCAAGATCTACCCCCTTAAACATAGAGCCAAGTGAAGTAACTCTAACTGAAATTATGTCATATCAAAAACCATCTAAATGTATTGGGATAATAACTTGTACCAGGTATGTATATAAATAAAAAGTTTTACACAGTAGTAAAATACTAAAAAGATCTTGGAATTTTGAAAGGTGTAAAACTGAAGATAGGAACACATATATACATATGCATTTATTAAAAGAATAACAATATACTTTTTCATACATTCAATAAATAATGGGTATAACAAAGATTATATAAAGAAAATGGATATATTTTTATTTCAAATTGAAGAGGAATAAGAATAATAATTCACTGAAAATCTAAGTTTTAAACAATAACCTTCAAATAAGCATATATTCCAGTGAAAACAAATTTCATCTTACGCTTGAGTTCTTATAAACAAAGTAAATCAGATTCTACAACAGAAACTTAAATGTCTTGACCTTTGACTTCTTGTCTTGCAACATCTACACATTTTAAACAGGTCTAGATAAAATTTAACAAAACTGATAACTTGCAGCAAAATATTTTAAGAAGTAAAAGATTTGTACTAAAAAAAGTTCTTGTTTTAAAATTCCAATAGGGAACATACTTTATATTATTGTAACAATAAACCAATTTTTGAGATGTTTCGGCCATTGGCCTTCTTCAGTTCTATATTTTTCTTCACAACTACATGGCTGACATTATTTTCTTTTTCAATCAACTAAAAAAAGTTGTTGAGTGCTGTGAAGCAGACATTAATTAATTAATTTATTATTTATTTTTTATCAAACATCCCTCATTTTAATTCACCAAAGCTGGTAAAAGTTAAATGCAGTTTTAACAGAATTCCCTACTTGTGACAAAAGACCCACAAATATTGCCTGGCAATGCATGGTATATGCATAATATGCATATTCTAAAAGAAAGATGTATGAATAGAAGGTGTGCCTTATACTCACTTTTCTAGTCTGAAAAAGTATTCATAGTACCATAGTAAATCAATATAGAGAACTTTTTAAACCATAGAAAACACTTTTTTTTTTAAAGTTTCTTTTTGAGATCAAATTGGATGTTCTTAAAACAATTCCCAATGTATCCGAAGGGCATCTACATATACCTTTCATCTTGTACAAGATTTTAGTTAACATGAAAAGTAGAGAAGATACCTCTACCATAAGTTAAATAGAAGTTACATTAAAGAGAAGGCTTAATTGACCCAAAAAAAAAAAAATTCCCTCTACCCCATTTTGCAAGTACCTTCCCTAGACCCAAAGTATGCAAAAATGAAACAGCCATCAAGAAATTCCAAAATCTTTTCCAAAATTTCTTTCGAAAGTAATAATGACATTAAAAAGTCTATTACTAAATAAAAAAAATGCTCTCATATTTACCAATGTGATTTTAAAATCTTTACAAACATGCATTTTTGCAGAACAGACATTAAAGACAATGACAACACTACTAAGTTTCTTTTCCATTCAGTTTTAGTGCATGGAGTGTGATACTTTGCTACCATGAGTTTATGAAACCCCTCGGTGAAATGTGCTATTTATAAATAATTTGTTGTGAAATTGAACTCACTACTTTATTAGATGGGCCTGTATACTGAAACCAGAAATATACATAGTTTTTTGTACTGTTTTTTTATATTTCTAATTTGATATAAACAAACTATGCTCAGATTTCTTAACAATATTGGCTGTCCTGAAAGCATGCATGACCTGTATTTTCTTTTACAGAAAAATTAAGAATCCCTTTATTCAAATGAGCTCATTGTATTTTCATTTCATTTTGTTTTCAGACGTGGGATTGACTGGAAAACAATGGTAGTGAATTATGTAGGATAGGGAATTTCAAATTTTAAAGGATGGTGTATAACAAAATGCAAGAAAACCCCATAAAAGAATAACCAATCTTTTGAACATGGAAAAAATTACCATGGTACTTATTTTACAAATTATTTCACTGATATTTATGTTTTACTTATTCAAAATTAATCTAAACTATTCAAGCTACTCATTTAATCCTAAAGATTATGACAATTTGTTTACAATTCCTTTTTTACCTGATGATCACTGTGATGTCGTTTTGCTAACAGAGCCTGGTTCACTTTCAGAACAATCCAGTCAAACAGGGCACCATACAAACATTTTGCCATGGCATCTCTGGTAGCTATTGCCTGAAATCAGATATTAAGTATCATCTATTATTAGAAAGCCATACAAATGTTCATGTCTTTTATGAATTTTCAAATAAGAGGTTACAATTTCAATTAGAAGTGGTATTCTTTCTATAACTATTTGAGAAGCTATGAATTACTTGTTTGAAAACCAGGCAGATGATATCAATTTGTTTAGTGTAGTTTAACTTATATGTGACAAAAAAATCTTTCTAAATATATGCTTGTCAATCTAATTTATTACTTTTTTTAAAACAAATCTGTGATTCAATTATTATTGATTCACTAATTTCAGTTTCATCAATAATAAAAATATGATCTCCAAAATATAATTTCATGTTGAAATGTTGAAATTACTGTTTTGGAGCAATGAAAATAAAAGCCTGTAGTTACTCCCGATGATAAACACTTACATCCTCCATTTTATAATTCATGACCACTGTCTCATCTCCTGCTGTAGCTCTTTTCTGGGTCAAGGCATCTACTAATGTCTTCTCCTTGACCTGAAAATAGAAACAATTTCAATAGGAAATTGAGGAAGGAGTTTTTAAACAGGCTAGCTCACAAAGTTACAGATCACAAATCAGGTAACAGAAATGTATTCTGGTTATAATACTTCAGCCGTTAATATCAAAAGTAAATGAAATGCCAAAATGAATTACCTAGTCAGAAGCCTGTAATTCAGTGGTTGTTGTTTGTTGCTGTATATCATATTTGTTTTTTGTTTTGTACATCAATCAGGCAGTTGTTGGTTTCTCGTACGAATAGTTTTACATTTGTCATTTCCATGCCTTTTATAACTTACTAAGCGGCATTAGTTTTGCTCAATTTTGAAGGCCGTAGGATTACCTATAGTTGCTTATTTCTATGTCATCTGGTCTCTGGTGGAGAATTGTCTCATTGGCAACCATACTGCATCTCCTTATTCTTATATTATGTAAACCAATTATGAATTATAGCTAATAAAGCTGTTATACTATGATTAAATATAGCGGGTAAAACTATTTTTACTGTAACTTCTAAAATGACTATTTACCTTTAGGAGACTTGAAATAATTTGTACGACAGATTCTGTTTTCACTGTGACAGATTCATCATGATGTTGATCACCTTTCTACAACGAAAAAAAAAAATTTCATAAGTTTTTATTGCCAGAAAAAAATGTATGGGGGGGGGGGGGGTTGGAAGGCAGTTTTTGTCAGCATCCGCCACCCAGACAATTGTGATTAAGAATTATAGTGTGAAAAGTTGCTCTGATACCCATCACCAATGTATTATTAATATAATGTGCCTTCAAACCCCCCCATACAATTTTTTCTGGAATAGCCCTAAGAGAATAACATGCAAAATGTATAAATGTCATTGAAAAAAGTTTGTTTAAATGGACGAACTCTCAATACATTTATAAAGAAAATACTGTGAATTCTGAATAAATGCCAACAGTCCATTCTCATGACTAGGAAATGTTGCAGGCCAACAAAATAAGACACTACAATAATTACAGTGTAATGAAAACTGTGTATAAAACAATTTTAGATTTAATATTTAAATGAATCATACACTTGATATTAAAGAGTTACTAAAATCTCTCATTATCTGGATGGGAATTTTCTCACCTTTTTGAACTCTACATTTCCAAGCAACAGAACAGCTGATAACACAGAAAATATTCTGAAAATAAAAATATTGATTAATTAAAAATATTACAACCTGGGCAAGAAAAAGCTATTTTATATCCATTACACACATGTTAAAACAAGAGGCTGTCACAACGACAGCAAACCGGATTTATTAACATTTATTTGTGTCCTGGCAATATCACAAGAACCATTACTGATGAACGGTGAAAGTGAAAATCGTCAATATCAAATTTGACCTCCATTTTGTCATCAGTATCAACATATTAAAATTTGAAAAGCTTAGATTGAATGGTTCATGAGTAAATGCAATAAAGTGAATGGAAACGCCATTTTACGATCTTTCAAGAACCATAACTCCTGAACGGTAAAAGTCAAAATCGTCATTACTTAACTTGACCTCCATTTTGTCATCAGTAACAATATATTAAAATTTGGGAAGCTTTGGTAGAACAGTTCATGCGTAAATACACGGACACAACTGGA
Organism: Mytilus edulis; assembly: GCA_019925275.1. Classification (NCBI taxonomy): domain Eukaryota; kingdom Metazoa; phylum Mollusca; class Bivalvia; order Mytilida; family Mytilidae; genus Mytilus; species Mytilus edulis. The sequence goes on along the minus strand of CM034355.1, from coordinate 27,745,841 downwards.
CACTCCATTTTTCAATCTTTCAAGAACCATAACTCCTGAACGGTAAAAGTCAAAATCGCCATTATTGAACCTTCATTTAGGTGTCAGTAACAACATATTAAAATTTTAAAAGCTTTGGTTGAACGGTTCATGAGTTAATGCACGGACAACATTTGATTGCCGCCCGCCCGCCCGCCGTACATCCCCAAATCAACAACCGACATTTTTGTCACAAAAATCCGGTTAAAAAGCTAAGTATTTTTTTCATTTGTCAAATTGACAATGTTTTTTTATCATGTCTCCTTTTTTTGTCAGAGATTTTAGAGGTAAATTTGTGATGTTTACTTATTAGGACAAGTAAAATTACCTTTTCTGTGTAACTGCTGAAAATCCCACCATTTCCATAGACTGTTTTAACCTTTCAAATTCATATTTTTCATCTACTCTTTCTTCTTCAAAACCATCCAATATAAAACATTCACTCTGCAATATAAAACATTCACTCTACAATATAAAACATTCACTCTACAATAGAAAACATTCACTCTGCAATAGAAAACATTCACTCTACAATATAAAACATTCACTCTACAATAGAAAACATTCACTCTACAATGTAAAACATTCACTCTACAATGTAAAACATACAATGTAAAACATTCACTCTACAATAGAAAACATTCACTCTACAATAGAAAACATTCACTCTACAATAGAAAACATTCACTCTACAATAGTAAACATTCACTCTACAATGTAAAACATTCACTCTACAATAGAAAACATTCACTCTACAATAGAAAACATTTGTTTAAATGCCTCAAGTTGCTACAGAAAAGTAATAAGCCCATAACAGAGAACAAGATCGTATAGCTGTTGTGCTAAGCATACCCTACTTGTAATTTAAACATGTCAAACTTTCACATATTTTTTTCTCATTATCAGAATCTCTGTAAATAATATACTATATTGTATTTTAAAATGCCAGATTGTGAAATCTAAGATACATTTATTTACACAAGTGTTGTTTTTGTTGTTTTTTTCGTTCTGTTTGACAAAAATTGAATTAAATGTATTGCATTTTTTTCTATCAAAATCGTGTTAATTCTATTGACAAATGAAAAGTATGATATATTCTGCTGTAACTGTGACATCATGAACACGTAAATATTTACATAATTGATTCAAATTGACCAATTAGAGAAAGTTGTTGAATATGGTATGATTTGGTACATGTACCATCTTTTGTAAATTTTAACAATATGGTGGAAATATCAAATGATCAGCAATACAATTTGAACTAACCTGTTTCAAATAAGTATAATCCTGTGGCTCCAGTAGATGTAATGTTTCTCTCTCTTCTTCATCAGATCCAGCCAGGAGATAATAGAACACATGGTAATTTCTACAACAGAAACATGGTATTTTGACTGTTCAGTTTAGTAAAGAACCTAGAATTTATACAAATTATTTCACTATAGGTTAATTTTTATATTATATTATAATCTCATTTATAAGAAAAAAATAAAAAAGAACCAAATTCTTATTAACTGATTAAAAGCATATTACCATTTTATGGTAAAGATATACAAGAGAACTGTACATAGCTGTATCGTTTGTGTAACAGTCAAAACAGTCACTGAATCATGAACATGAGCGCGAGGTCAACAACAATGAACATATAACAGACGGAAACATTGTAACATAAGTATCTGTATACAAGATATGAAATCGAAGCATCTAGGTCTTCTGCCTTAAATATAAAGCTGTATGCAAATAGTGGTACCACGTCAATGTCAGATTGTAATCCCTGTATTGCATTCTGTGGCTTTTGTGGCAGTCAAATAATAATGATAAATACTTCATACTGACATGTAATGATGTATACAGTTAAAAAAAATATGAAGCTAATCCAGATACATTTCAAATCAAACAAATGCTGAATTTTTTTTTGAAATACGTGTTTGTTACAAATTATGACCATGGTCAAAGGTACTAAACAAAATGTTGTTTTTTTTTGTGTGAATTTTCATGATACAGCTGCATGACTTTCCATGTTGATATTTAAATTTTTGTCATATTTTTGACAAAATAAAACTATTCTTTCTTATTTTAGTGATATATTTTACTAAAAGATAATGTAGCTTCAATAAACTTTTAAGAACATTTTTTTGAAAGTAATTGTCAATGTTATTTTTTTCTTTGTATTAATGAAGGATATGAAACTATAAATTCCTTCAGTATTGGATACCAACTTACCTTTCATTTTTTGCTTGACTGACGATTCGTGATTTTTCCAAAAGATATTTCTCCACAATTGCCCTGTAAAAGATGAAGCATTGACTTAGTTACAATAATGTAATTTGGAAAGACTTAGTTCATTAAAAAAGGTGCATTAAAAGACACCAAACAAACATGCAGTTGTTTCTCAGCATTTTATCACCCTGAATATGTAATATTTGCCACTTGATCAATCAATTTTATCATTTCAAGTTTATATATTGTCTTATGGATTATTCAACTTTTTTACTTCTCTTTTCTTATCCCTACTTTGAAACAAGAATGTGGCCATAGTACACAGATGTCCCACTTGCATTATCATTTTCTAAGTTAAGTGGAAATTGTGGTCAAAACTTTAACCCTTACCATGCGGTGACCGTCATATGACGGGCGTACCCAATTAACCGTTATTTGGCTCCAATGGCGTTCCATACTTTTAGAAGTCCACTTTATGATACTTATTTTAAAAGTTATGGATGTTCCGTCAACCTGAGGCTATCCATATTCACGTTTCTCATGTATAAGTAGCATTTTGAGCACAAATACGGACTTGGAAAATTGAAATTGGCTAAAACTCGGTTTTCTGGAGAGGTGGGCTTCACATCTGTATCTTACACAGGAAGTTCAGAGGCATAAAACTTGCAAAAATAGTGCAAACCCACGGCCATATAAGTACTGATCGTTATTATTATTGAAATACTCATAGGAAACAACTACTTCTGGTTTTGGGTCCATTTGAAGTCAAAAATCGGCAAAAATCGTGAAATTCAGTATTTTTGGTCCAAATGACCTTCTGTAGACTGCTGAACCAAGATCAGATTCACTCCCACCTAACAACTGCTGGGGTCAATTCGTTAACTAGGGTCCACTCTACATGCAGGCTACAGCTGGATACCTTTACCAGCATCCCTGGGTCTTCTTGGTCAAGAGAAAGAACGAAAAATAGGCAAAATTGACGCTTTTTGTACCTGATGACCCACTTTGGGGCAAATTCCCGCCCACCCACCCCCGCCTCCTACCCCGACCACCCCACCCCATGATCACCTATATCAGATTTAAAGGAATCAATATGCTACAGCAACAGGGCTAAGCTCATTTGCATATAATTTGCATATTTTTGCAAATAAACAAAAATTAGACATTTTCTGAAAACAATTCAGCATGGTAAGGGTTAATTTGTCATTAAAACTAGAAATCATGGGGAACACACGTATGCACTACCTTTCAATTTGATTGGACTTCAACTTCATCAAAACTACCTTGACCAAAAACTTTAACCTGAAGCAGGACAGACAGACAAACAGACAGACGAAAAGAGACCGAAAAACATAATTCCCCTAGGTTGGTCATAAAAACAGAAATTATCTTTTAATATGATGTCAGAATTAAAAAAAAATTTGGATAAGAGAGGACAACAACTTAACTGAAGTAAAAATAAATTTTAGCATTTTTCAGAGTTTTTGCTCTGATGTTGCTCAATCTTCAGTTTTGTGTTTAATAAAATTTTGTTTGTTTTTTTGGTAATAGTGTTCTTCTTTATTCCTCCTTTAAATTATAATTTTATTTACCCCAGCCAGCTTTTGTTTTTCAAAAGAAAAATTAGCAAAAGATAAAACAGTATCAATCTCTGATAACTTATAGTTTTCAAGTTTGGCAATAAACCAACTCAAAGATATTGATGCAATATGAGATTTAGAATTCTTTCAGCAGGCTGTGCAGGGAACAACCAAATTGTTTAACTTCTGAAAAATAGGTGTGATGGAATTCATGAAGTTGAACATCAATTTGGTGTACAATGTCCTTATTTTACTAAATAATCCACCAAAGTTTATTTTTATTTGGACTGCAGAGTAATTGAAAGGACCAAACATTTGTTTATTGATGAAGTATTATCGCTATTTTGTGCATTTTTCCTTTGATATTTTTTTATGATAATTTTCATATCATGCTACTCGCTTGAGATGGAAAATTATCACTAGAAACTAAGCATGCACGTGGCGTTGCTAACGAAATTGACATGAAATTAACATGAAATTGACAACGTCGTCATAGGTAAAATAGCGATAAAAAGATTATCATTGTTCATCTCAACTCGATTGCCTTTCTCGCTTTCGCCGTCCCGGCTCAAGCAAGAAAATCAATCTCGTTGAGATGATCACCCATAATCTATAAATACTGCAGGTTTTTTTCCCAGCTAAGGTGGTCATATCTAAAAACATTGAAGTATGATCAGGGTACTAACTTCTCATGGCTTTTAGGAGTAAAGTTAACCATACAACTTCAACAAAATTAATATTTCTAGAATTTAAAATAAAATTAAACAAGAATGTGTCCAAAGTACACGGATGCCCCACTCGCACTATCATTTTCCATGTTCAATGGACCACGAAATTGGATAAAAAATATAATTAGGCATTAAAATTAGAAAGATAATATCATAGGGAACATGTGTACTAAGTTTCAAGTTGATTGGACTTCAACTTCATCAAAAACTACCTTGACCAAAAACTTTAACCTGAAACATGCACTTTCATTTTCTATGTTCAGTGGACCGTGAAATTGGGGTCAAAAGTTTAATTTGGCTTTAAAATTAGAAAGATCATATCATAAGGAACATGTGTACTAAGTTTCAAGTTGATTGGACTTCAACTTCATCAAAAACTACCTTGACTAAAAACTTTAACCTGAAGCGGGACAGACGGACGAACAAACAGACGGACGGACGGACGAACGAACGGACAGACGAACGGACTCACAGACCAGAAAACATAATGCCCCTCTACTATCGTAAGTGGGGCATAAAAACTTAACAACTGTAAGTTTTCACAAAAATTGGAATGTATGAAAATAAATGAATCAAAGTTATATGTAATATATTTGTAATCCTGTTACAGAAGTACAATGGTTTAAAACTATTGTACAAATACCATTTATAGACTGAAAGACCATATTAATGATTTGTATTGATCCCTAAAGTTTTAATGCACTTTTGTGAATAGACTCTTTCAATTCTTTGAGAAAACTGGTACACCAATGCCCTGACAAAGTTGAAACCACTGTGCACTGAATCATCAAGTTTACTTAATGCTTTGTCATACATCCCCCTCATGTACTAAAACATATAAATTATCTCAAATTAATTGACATACAATGGGTTTTTTTAAATTTCTAATACATTAACAAAGTGATTTATTTGTATTGTTTATACTACTGATTTCTGTAAAACTTTTAAAAACAATAAAATTTATTTTCCTCACCAAATAACCTTAAACAACAGGGATAACATGGATAAGGATACACAGAGATTTTACACTCCTTTCTTCCTGTAAATCTGTTCTACATTTTTTCATACATTTTATTGTCAATCTGACCTTCTTTTTTTTGTCATTTGAAACATTTCTGCAGATAGTTTACATATAAATTTAAGGTTTACATCATTGTGATTTCAACATGCAAATTTAAAGTTTACACAACGAGATTATCCATAGTAAGGATGTTATGTCTTACAACATCCTCGTAAAGGTAAACTCTTCCTTAAAGAAAAATCACACAGAATATGAATGCAAAAAAAGATACCTTAAAATGTATAATTAGACAATGAGCTAACCTTATCGTTGTTTTTCTAAAGTTTGAACATGTAAGTTGCCTAACCTCCTATGTTGCAGATTGTTTTAGTTGCATAATCAATCTGCTTGATAATAGGGTACACCGTGGCAAATACTGGTATCCTGATCTATACAAATCTCTATTATATATTATCAGACATATTTTTTTATACAATTCCATTTGTGGTCCAAACACCCCACCCAAATCATCTGATATTTGACTATCTCTTCCACAAAATGTTAAGAATGAACATGAAAACACACAGATTCAATTATATATAACCGAATAATTTAGTCCCCACTACAAAATTTTGGATTGATTTTGAGCTTGCAGAATTTATTTTGTTTACCAACAATGTAAAAATTCACCTCAAACTTGGAGCATTCTCTAAAACTCCAGGACATTTTTCAGTGAAGAAAAACATTTTGTTCTATTTTTGTTTTGTAATGTATACCAATAAATAAAACTTTATAAATTTGTGCACTATGAAATATCATGTAAGTTGAAATATAAGCATATACGTACATATATTATTGATTATCATGATTATGAAATAAAATCCTTAGTACAAATATACCTACCCATGAACCATTCCATTTTCTTTGTAATTGACTTGTACAAACTTGCCAAATCTGCTGGAGTTATTATTGTGTACTGTCTTAGCATTACCAAAAGCCTGAAATAAATTCAAATACAATGTTAGCCAAAGTCTGGTTATGTTACTTTTTATTTGGGTTACTTTGCTTCCTGACATCGCAGAGTTAGGTTTTCTGTAACTATGTTTTTTTGTTAGAAAGTGAGTTCTCAGATTATATTTTTGAACCCGATGTTATGTACATGTAGCAAACAGGTACTAATGTATTACTGCCTAACTTGACAAAACACATTTTACTTCACAACTTACAGGTACTAATGTATTACTGCCTAACTTGACAAAACACATTTTACTTCACAACTTACAGGTACTAATGTATTACTGCCTAACTTGACAAAACACATTTTACTTCACAACTTACAGGTACTAATGTATTACTGCCTAACTTGACAAAACACATTTTACTTCACAACTTCCCACTATATTTTGTGTTTTCAATGCTGTATGAATATATATTCCTCAGACCTGATCCACAAGGACTGTGGATTCTTTATTATTTGTTTAGTACTGATTTTTAATGAATTTGATAGATACATATATATGAAGAATGTCCGCACATACAAGTATTCACGACTTCTACATTTGAATTGTATCTGAACTCTTATTGATTTTGTCAAAATAAGAACAATTTAGACAATCATATTCCATGATTTAACCAGAAAAACTTTGAAAATCTCCTACTTAAGCAAATTTTCAATGGATGTGTATTTTTTCAAATGAATGGAAGATACTTAGTTCATGTAATTTTTAAACACTTAATAATTTCAAATTTTCAATCACCAACCGAGTCCTGCCTCATATATGCAAAGTGTGTTCTTTTCAGAATTTCTAGGAGAGAGAAATTAAGCAAAGTTTCCACATACTTAAAAGTTATTACATACTGAAGCTGTTGTTTCCAATCTCACCTTCTTTACTGAAATAGTCACTAATACACACACACTAACAAGCAAACATCCACAAAACAAACACAAATATATCCAAATTTCATCCATAAAACCTTCAAAAGGGTTAAAAATCAATGAAAACAAAATTTGTTCTTTCCTTGGAAGAACTTTTCCACATGGATATAATATTTTTCAGTTTCCGAGATTTCATTCTCAAAATTTCAAAAGGACACAAGTCGAACAGATGTAAACACGAAATGACCAAAATGTGAGAGAACTTCAATAGTTTATTTTGATTTATGCAAATTCACCCAATACACAAATCAGAATTTGATGTGTAAAGTTAAGATAAACAATGACATGACACAGATCTTTAAGGTAATAGCCTCTGTATCCTAAAGTCATATTTCACTGTCAGCACTGATATCATAAAATGACATGTCACTGAATCAATACTGAACTAGCATCTTAAATGTTTGCCAATTTTGATACAAGCTGCCTTTTTATGCATATACATTGACATTTTCTTTTAAAAAATTCAGAGAAAAAAATTCTTAGCTAGTTAAAACCTCAAGTCAGGCTATCTGAACCATGTGTCATTGTCTCTGTGTCACTGTGTATATCTGACTTTTCAGAGTCCTGTATTAGAGCTTGGGTCTCCAATATTTTTGGTATTTCCTATTATCCTTTAATGTAATATCATGATCATGATTGTTCAGGGGAGGACTCAGCCATCTTTAAAAGGGATGGTTCCTTACCCAGGAGAAAAGGTTTTTGAACCATATGTCCCCATTCAAATGCATTGAATTTGATCGTCCCAAAATAAGGGGAGGGTCCAACCTCTGGACCCCCCCCCCCCCCTGGATCTGCTACTGATTTTTTGAAGATTTTGTATAATGGTTTTTTCTAACATAAACCACTTCGAATTTGGATACTATGTACATGTATATCATATTTCATTAATAAAGTTCTGCTTGTTGAATATAAACCACAACCTACTTTTTGAATGCCAAACAAAGATCTTTTAAAAATGATGAACTCCTTTGGACACATATATAAAATTACGATCAATTTACTAATTGGAATATCTTTTAAAAATTTACTTCATATTCATGTAAAACTGTATTCTTATCATGTTTATTTCTCATGCCCAAACATGATTTTGCAGCAATTTTTCTTTAAACGCTACGTTGCTTTTGCAGTAATTTTTCTTTGAAAGCTACGTTGCTTTTGCAGTGATGATAATTTAAAAGTATTAAAACAATTACACCATGTACACTTTCATAATTAGTATACATGTGCACTAAAATTTTGGACCAAATATGATCTTTTTATCAATTCACTTTGACATTTCAATGAAACTAGACCTCTATGTTAAAGCACTTTGTAGAATTACACTAACCCAAATCAATACACCACAAACAGTTTCCGATACCCCAAGGGAATCAATAACATATCATATTTGAATCAAATCCGATTTTCCATGTACACATCATGCATAAATTAACTGAATTTGTGACTATCAATATGTAAGGTATATATATGCATCAATGATTCAATGAGAATATAATACATTTTGAATAAACATGTAAATTTGTTGATTTTTTCCCCCAAATTTAAAGATACTCAACTTATTTAACCATGTTAACTGTGTGGGTTTATTTCCATTTATTTATTTAAATCTTCAATGGCTGGCAGATACAAATGATAGATAAATACAATTAAAGTTTATGTATTTACAATAATGCAACAAAAATACAAACTTAAAAGCTAAAGGAGTCTGCATTGATCATTTGGAATCTATATATAAACGACCAGTCCTCTCTCAGTAACGTATGATAACATCCTGATCAACATAGCCTTTGATGTTACATCTTCAGTCTTAAATTGTAACATCTGGGTAAATAATTATTTAAAACACAACCTTTAAGAAAATTTCTTTAAGTTAGCTAGCTATAGGGTTAAGGAATGCATAAAGCAGCTGAGTACGTGTTTGGGAGGTTCCAGTCCTTGGTAAAAACCACACCTCACCTAGAAAACAATAATGTGATATCCAGTTGCAGGATACATTCATGTTACAGAGCCAAGACATTGAAGTGATTCCTGCAAGTTTCTGAAAAGACATGCAGCTCCTTTCAAAGCAGAACCCTAAGGGGTAAAACTCTCAAAGCCAACGCTTAAGGGACAAAGCATGTATTATAAATATCATAACCAGAAAGCTGCATAAAGGATGAATACCAAACCCTAATTCTTAAATTGTCTTTGAGTGAACCAACATTTACATCTTCTTATTATGGAAATTTCCAATTTTGAAATTTAAATAGGAAAATTTTCAAGTTTCTTGCTGATGTGATATGTTATATAGCTGTGTCATGACTTGCAGTTTAGACCTTTTTACATTTGTTCAATGCATCTTCATATGATGAAGACATAATCTTTCAATCAGTTTAATTGAGGTCTGGAGCTGGCATGTCAGTTAACTGCTAGTAGTCTGTTGTTATTTATGTATTATTGTCATTTTATTTATTTTCTTTTGTTACATCTTTTGACATCAGACTCGGACTTCTCTTGAACTGAATTTTAATGTGCGTATTGTTATTGTTTTACTTTTCTACATTGGCTAGAGGTATAGGGGGAGGGTTGAGATCTCATAAACATGTTTAACCCCGCCGCAATTTTGCGCCTGTCCCAAGTCAGGAGCCTCTGGCCTTTGTTAGTCTTGTATGATTTTAAATTTTAGTTTCTTGTGTATAATTCGGAGTTTAGTATGACGTCCATTATCACTGTACTATTATGCATATTTTAGGGGCCAGCTGAAGGACACCTACGGGTGCGGGAATTCTCGCTACATTGAAGACCCATTGGTTGCCTTCGGCTGTTGTTTGCTCTATGGTCGGGTGGTTGTCGCTTTGACATATTCACCATTTCCTTTCTCAATTTTACATGTAAATTTGTAAACTACATTTGTACTTTGTAAATGTGCAATGCACTAAAATTTCAAATATGAGACAAGTAAAATTTGTAACCTGTACAATCTACAATATAACCTTATTGTTTTGACAACATCTAATTATATGGCCTACAGGTAAACAGGACATCATTTTTCACTATTCTAGCAATAAGAAATTCATATAAACAGATGCCCTAAATACCATTATACACACAGCATTTGTTAACCATGGATTATGTCTACTTTTATTTATCACTTATGACATGTTGTTAGTAAATGTAAAGAACTCAGGTGTGAAATTATGAATTTGTTTTTATTTCACATCCATTAGATTTAAATATCAGTGTGCATATATTACTGTTTTACAACTACCTGTTTCTGTGATTTCTATCTACTTTTGACATTTTTTTTCAGCTAAAAAGACGATACTATCAGATTTCAAAGACTAATTGACCCAAGGAATTTATTAAAGTTTAATGGAATTAAGTGCACAAGTGTGTTATTTCGTCACAGTTGCCACCAGTCTGCTAAACATGCCGTCAGACATCAGAGCAATCTCTGACTAGTATTGAACTGCAATGTTATTTTTTATGTATAAGTAATCATGTACCATCAATTCTTTGATAGTCTGTGCATGAAGTACTCAAAAAGTTGTATTAACATAGCTATAGGACCTACATAATCATGATAATTTTATAAAGATGGGTTTTTTTTTAAATAAAGATATTTCAAAACTTTGATCATGTTGATGGACAACTGTAATGTATGCAACCTCATAACATCTGATTTGCAGAGATCAACCTGTGTTCCAAATAAACTTACAAATCTCTCTACTCCTGTTTACATAGGTCAGTCATATACAATTATAGGTTTAGATTTGAATGACAGACTCCCACATATAGACAGGTGATTATTTGTTTATCATACATTTCTAATACTTTGATGATATGTCAATACATGTATTCATTCATTTTTTTTTTAAACTAAAATAAGTTAATAGTAATAATTGGAGGTAAGTACCAAATGTAAATTTGCAAAACTTTACTTTTTAATGTATATGCTCCCATGACTATCTACTTTTTTATAAAAAACATGTACATAGATTTTTCTGGCAACCCAGTCTGACATTACATCTCCAGTAAAAAGACTCATTCTCAAAAAGAATGAATAATATATTGTGCAGAATTCCCAATTTCTTAATTTACCTCAATATCTCTAATCCCTTGAATTACCTCTTTTTTGCTATACAATGTATAAACTTTCAAAATAAAATTTATTGGTTGATTGATATCTTAAATTCTTTTAAATGTTTTTGTGTGTGGTTGGGTTGCTGTCTCATAAACTTATCATGCTTATCACCCAACATCTCCTCTAATTCTACTAAGTGAAAGAAACAAAAATCTAAAATAGGATATAATCTAGTACAGTGTATCTACTTTTCAATCCTTGCACTTACATGACTTAAGTTATACATTTGTTGATGGCAAATAAGGAAAAAATTGATATAGTTAAAAAAAAATATGCAAGTTTTTTCAGTTCATAATTTTTCTTATGCATTTCACAGTTATCCATACATGTACATGTACTACTAAATCATTCTTCATTTCAGATCATAACACGAGGTACATGACTTTTTTTATCTGATGGTCTCCTTAAAAACATACATACAATGTAAATCACATTAAAACATAATTAGCCTAACTTTGAAAGAGGAAATAGATTTGGTGATAGGAAAAGATAACTTCCTTTCAGTTAGCTGACTTTAGTAAAAGTAAAATGTGTCGTGTGAGTAACTTGTATGCAAATAAACCATGAGGATATGTGTATTTACTTTTCTTTAAAAGTGAGGTGCAATCTTTTAAGATAAAAACTAGGGATTTCCTTAAACAAAAGCTGATATACATACATGTACATGTATGCAAGATAATCGTACTATTAGATAAAGTATATTGTATTAGCTTTCAATTAAAATATCACAAACTCTATTTCAGTACTTGTATAAACTGAATTGTAAATGCTGTTGTTTGTCTTTGTTTGTCTGTAATGGGGAGCCGAGGGAATGGGAGAAGTTGTGTCTTAGCGCTTGGTTTTTTGTTGTACTTCTGTGCAATATCTTTCAGGTTTTCTTTCACAGTCATTGTTTAGAAAATCAACTGATTATTTCACTTTTTTTCAGAGGAAAATTTGTTCAATGAATGTTTATATTTAGTTCAATTCAGTTGATAATATTTGAAGTGGTGTATAAAAAGTTAACATCCTCTGGAGTGAGTGAATCTTTTCTACATGTATAAAATCAATATGAAATGAGGAACAAGAACTGTTTTCATTCAAAAATCCTACATGTGTTTTATGAAAAAAAACCAAATGTGGGTATAATATGTAACACAACCAACCAGCATGTACTTACATGTAGTTACAGGGAGTAATTATACAGTTCTGCCCTATTATTCAAAATGGTTATATAAATAAGTAATTCTCATACATGTATGTATATACATGTAGCATTCATTTCAATGGGATTCCAATGTGATAAGGCAGTTATCCCTGTATCTTAATACATCAAAAAAGTGTCCTATTATCATAGAGGATACCACATTCATGAACATGTTAAATACTGGTAACAAAATACAAACCTCTAAAACAGGCCCTGCACCAAGAATAGTCTGTTCAACTCCACTGCCATGAGCTCCTTTCTGACTTAAGGCTGTCAAATGATGTAATAATAAATTGTTTGTTTCAGTTTTGCCAGATCCCGATTCACCAGATATTACTATACACTGATTTTTGCGTTTCCGTAACATTGTATAGAATGCTGTGTCTGCTATTGCAAAGATGTGAGGGGGCAGTTCCCCTAAACGTTTATTCTGATACATTTTAACATATTTAGGATTGTAAATTGGGAAAAATTTAAATGGGTTCACTGCTATTAATATAGATCCTACATATGTATAGATATTTGAATTCTGAAATCGTGATTTGACATTGTCTAACAATGTTCTCTCATTTAGATCAGGAAGGTTGCACAGATCTGAATATTCCTTGTTACAAGTTACTTGTTGTAGAAAGCTAGTTAAAAAGGTTTCTATTGCATTTAATTCTTGTGAACATTCCCTCCATGACAACGTCCGATCGGGGATTTCAAGATCTTTTTTCCTTATGTAAAATCTATAACCAGTTAATCCAGAAGTTCTATCGATTGCACTATTCGTAATTTTTGGCCACATGAGTTGTATTCTGACAGGTGTTTCCGTTGGCTCTAATCTACGTTCCTTACATAGTTGACCAGAGGAGGAGAACACTTCAGCTAATTCATAATTTTTAGGATCTCCTAGTCTTAGTTTAAGGCACGCTGCTGCTACAATATCTGCAGAACATGAGGTCTTCTCAGCTTCAATTGAAGTATACTCGTCTGTGCTCAGCTGTCCTGCAAAAACACGGACCATGTATGTTTCCATACTCATCCGACGGACAATCCTAACACTTCCCTTCTTTGAAGCCGCCATTTTGTATTCCAGAATGCCTTATATATATAGAATATATATATTTAAGTTATTGATAATGTAGCAGGAAATAGAGAAAACGGGAACAAGGGAGATAACACTTCTTCTGGCATGGTTACAGTTAGTCAACCTGCAATGAAAAAACAAAAGCACATGATAAAACTGATATTTGAAAGGGCTATATAAACTGACAGTTTTCAAGTTAGATATTTAAAAGTCATAAGTTGTTTATGAATGTCGTCAGAGAGTACTTACATCTTCTTGGGTTGTGCTGTATTTAACAAAAATGCACTTGGCTAACCCAATTAAAAGACTTGAATATACCTAGAAATATAATTAAACTGAAGAAAAATTTAAAATACCAGACAGCTATTGCAGGAAATAAACTTTAAGATGTTTAAAAACCAATGAGGTAGATTTTGTTTTAATAATTTTCTGTAAAAGGTTGTTCATTAAGTTTTTTAAACACAATGGACAGGAAGAAGAAAAACTGTTTCCTTCCAGTTTTAAATCCTTTAAGAATCAGTTATATCATTTACAACAGGTTAATACTTTAAGTTTTAAATGTACATATATAAATGAGATGACAGCACTCTCTGAGCTCATAAAAATGTTAAAGGATGAGCCAGATACTTTTAAACAGATGAAAAATATTTATTAAAATTGTATACCTTTGATTAGTGACAGTACTTTCTTTTAAAAATAGAAATACATACATATCTATTTACAAAAATGTATGTACCTTTGTTCTATGACCCCAAAAAAATAAAAACTTAATAATGCTAGTTTTAGGTAGAATATTTCTTACCTACGTATACATGTACATGGTAGACAAGTCATTTTTCACTTTCACAATCAATTTAGATGTTTTATAATAGTCTTTCAAAATTATACTTGTACAAATTATTTTTCTAAGTGACATACTACATGTATCTCAAAACTCAAGGGTTATTCTGATAAAATCAAGAGTGATTCTAGAAATCCAAGGGTTATCATGGATCACTGGATTATGGAGGGGGCATCAATATTCTCAGTAATCTCACATCATTACTTAAACTTCCATTCTCAAAAAGTTCAAATATGCTGAAAGTCTCACTGTCTTACAAGTTATTGTAAATTTAAACTAGGAGCTTATGGATGTCTTGAATGGACCTACATGTATTTGATGCATGCTTAAAAATATTTGAGGGTCAGCCGTTTGGGTCAGCTGTATGTATTGCAAACACGTGAAATTTAAACGTAAGCCTTAAAATTGACACCTTTTTTGAAACCAAAAAATCTAAATAAAACTTCTACATGTATAATAACTATACAAGTGAACACATATTTACACCACCTATATACCAAACTTCCCAGAATCAAATTAAAAGACTTCTCGTTTCTATGAACTTGTACATGCCATCACTGATAAGAATATACTGCTCTAATAATCCATTATCAGCATGAATTTTAGCACAAAAATGACTGACCTTTGTTTTGACAGCTACATGAACATGTATCTTAGTCACTAGCATCCAAGAAAAAATAGTTTTGTTTACAGTAATCCAATTAATAAAGCCATAAACTATTTTCAAATACTGGTGACCTCCATCACTTAAATCCACAAGAATATCATTTTGTAAAAATATTTTGGAGTGCAACAGCCAACAACTCAATTGATAAGTCATAAACTAAACTTCCAATTAAAAAATCTCCCCTGGCAGTTAATAAGATAAGGAATATGATTAGGAGGGTCAGTATGAGATCTGGACAGAGAAATAAATTATTACTGGATTATGTTGATATCTTATGACATCTTGGTATGTATGTGTATTGTTTATCTTGTCAAATCTGAGTGTACAGGTACTTCTTTCTACATGTACGTGTATGTTCACTGTATTATGTTACAAATAGTATTTCACCTAGTTGAATATCACTTCTTTTTTAAACATGAGATGTATTAATTTTTTTTGAAAACATGAAATGTAAAGTCATGCTTGTCAATTTTTTTTGCCATTAAAGTAGTTTAATTTCAGGTAAGACAAAAATAAACAACATTTGTAAGTCTTGTATTATTTTAATTTTAGTTTCTTGTGTACAATTTGGAAATTAGTATGGCATTCATTATTACTGGACTAGTATATATTTGTTTAGGGGCCAGCTGAAGGACGCCTCCGGGTGCAGGAATTTCTCGCTACATTGAAGACCTGTTGGTGACCCTCTGCTGTTGTTTTTTATTTGGTCGGGTCGTTCTCTCTTTGACACATTCCCCATTTCCATTCTCAATTTTATTATTTGGTAATAATTCTAGGAATTTTAACTACAAAACCTATTAAGCAAAACTAGTCTCCTAGAGTTAATATTTAATAAATTTTAAAAAAATAAAAGACTTAAAAATTAAACTTGTAATCTTAAAGTTATCTTTGGTGTCTTCTGCCTTTTTTTGTCCTGTGGTCTGTATATCCTTTTTAAAATAAGTTTTAAAAACATTAATCTTTTTTAACAAGAAGACAGGACAAAAAAAAGTAGATTTTCCAAGGGAACAAGTTGCCAATTGATTGTGTTAATTTACCTAAATGTCCCTACATTTAAACGTGCCTCTACATACATGACATACACTTAACTAAATGGATTCAATGTCATTTGATTTTTCTTAGGAAGTGGGTCCATAGGTAGGCTGTTACAGTAGGCAAAAATAATGTCCCTATTTAATATTACCTCAAGGGGTTTTTGCAAGCAGTCCAAATTTCATCCAATAAGCCCCTAATACTTCTATTGTATGTATTGTAAATTTGTTCTCATCCTGATTTTGCATGAAACATTTGCCACTGGACATTAACTAACAATCAATTGCAATTAATCATTCAATAGGAAGTAGTTTCGGCCATCTTGTAATTTTAATCTGTACCCTCCTCAAAGAAACTTAACATCCTTATAATGAATGAATTCATTAGTACACAGATCTTGATATATAGCTCATGCATACAATTGGCAAAAAAATACTGAATGACAAAATCCTGTTTCATCTTTTTTTCAAAAACTATACATTTCGTGTATGTGTAAAACATTATACATTTAAAATAAACAACTGAACAATTCAACTACAATACCTGTATTCAAATTTGTTTTGAATTACAAGTACTATTATAGTATAATTCCTCCTTCAAAATCTGCAGATTTACAACAATCTATTTCATAGAATATACATTGAGAAAATAATTGTAAAACTTACCAGTATTTTATACAACACACAAAGTATGTACATATTTTACACTGAGTAAGAAGGATATGGAGGTTTAAGGAAGTATGTACATTTTTCTTATTGTTATAAAACTTGACTTGCTGTCATATGTGACCCAGATTTAGGTAATCTTTCACAGCTTATGTCTTCACATCTTATTTTTCAAACAATAAATATATATAATATAAAAAATTAAACAGGGCAAAGTCTATGTTATCAATAATTTAGACAATATTATCCTTTAGAGTATTTGACCTTATAATGTTATGATCAGTTTCCCAGCATGTATGAGGAAATTAGTATTTTTCTTACTCTCTTAAGATGATCAGTAGGTTGCAGTCTTGTAATTGACTGCTCCATAGGCTTACAGGTTAAACAGCTGATCTTTAAAAATAAAAAAATAAAAAATGCTACATAGAAAAAAAAATTCATGTTCATACCATGTATGTACTTATATGAAATTGTGAATTAATCGGAAAAAAAAGTGGGTCATGACACGAAGAATAAAAAGTTACGTAATCCTGAAGTCAAAACATTTTTTTTTCTACTTTCAGTTTGCTGTTTTTACTAGGCCGCACCACTTCCAGTATAAAACATGATATCCTTCCACTTTCCTGGATTGATATTCCCAAAAAGATGCAAGATTTTTTTTAAATCTATATCTATGTTTCAATACAGCATAAACCTATAATCAAACAGAAAAAAATGAGTCCAGAAAAAAATTCAGAAAAAAATGGACTATTTTGTTTCCCTCCATGTTTTGACATGCACCGGAAACTGGAGTTGTAATACAAGACTGGTACCAGTAACTAGTAGCAGTATTTTCAAAGCAACCATGCATTTAATTCAAGTCTTGTATTTAGGACATCATTCTAAACAAGTCAATATTTTTAAAACATTTATCCACATGTCACTTAACCAAAATGTTTTTAAAATAATTCAAAGCCTAGTAGTCTATAACTTATAAAATGACTGAAACAACTCAAACTAGAATATTTACAAATATGAAAGACAATAACCATCAGCATACAAACAATTCTGAATTATAAAACAGAAATTAGCAGGAAAAAAAGTGAGGCCAAGCATACATCATTTTGCCATTATGACAAGATTGGTGAAACGGCAACACATACAATCAATGTACCATTTAAAAAATATTAAATTTGACCTTGGTTGAAATAGAATACATAATATGCTCCTTCCCTAGTAGAAATCATATTAAGACATTAGTGTTACTTATTCAATTTGATAATAAATTTGTTTGCGCATTTGGTAGATGGGGCCTTTTTACTACATGTGTAGGTCCTATTTGAAGGAAAACATATCTATGTAGATTTTTGTTTTAGAGTGTACATGTTATAAATACAATAAGCTAAAGAAAGAACTCCCTAAAGTTTTAATACCATTAATCAAACCACAAGAACATTTCCATTTATGATATGAGTTGGTGTGGTCTGATCAATTCATTATTTCATTCAAATAACAATTTTTTAACAGATTAAACATTCCATGAGCAAACAATACGATCATGCCTTTACTTATAAGTCTGGCTATTATCACACGATTTAAATCAATTGAGATACACAATGTACATCTGACCAGGTTAAAATCAAAATATATAAGTTGTCAACAGGAAATGAATGATTCACAGACCTATTATCTGATCAAAAATTTAAAATGTAACTTTAGTATTATACCAAAACAGTGATACATATATATATATAGACTGCAAACAAAAGATATTGATATATTTTTCAAAGAATGTGCACCATGGAAGGCGCTGGAGGACATTATACGCATTGATAGATATAGGAAGATGTGGTGTGAGTGCCAATGAGACAACTCTCCATCCAAATAACAATTTAAAAATTAAACCATTATAGGTTAAAGTACGGCCTTCAACACGGAGCCTTGGCTCACACCGAACAACAAGCTATAAAGGGCCCCAAAATTACTAGTGTAAAACCATTCAAACGGGAAAACCAACGGTCTAATCTATATAAACAAAACGAGAAACGAGAAACACGTATATATTACATAAACAAACGACAACTACTGTACATCAGATTCCTGACTTAGGACAGGTGCAAACATTTGCAGCGGGATTAAACGTTTTAATGGGCCCAAACCTTCTCCCTTTTTCTGAAACAATAGCATAACATCACAACATATAAAAACATACGATAAAATATCAATTAGCAGACTTAACTCAATCAAAAAACGTATGATTACACAAAGAACGAATAAATTTGATCTGCGATATCTGAATACAAATGCACAGTTAATTAAATATTAGAGACAAACAGTCATGACCAAAAGGCTATCAAACAAATTCAAACACACTGAGAAATATTTAACCAATCAATGTTCACTTTAGAAAAAAACCGGTTTTTTATAATCTTGAAGTTTATACAAATGTTGTAAGAATAAGTGAACAATTGAAGCTATTACAAATAATCAAAGCTGGTATACAGCCAAGATCCATATAAATAAAAAATGACAAAAAAGCATTATAAACAGTATCAACAGGTCGAATTAACAAGAAAATACGATTTGAGAGTACTCGCAGTTACTGACAGCTAGTTAAAAGCCAAAACCAATTAATAGTAAAAAATCATGCATCAGAGACTAAAATCGACTAAAACACATCACAGGGATTTAGTATTTTAACGTCATTAATAGTCAAAGAAGACATGACTTGTGCAATGCCAAAAATAAATGTATCGACAGGTAGTAGTATAGTGAAGAGCGACTTCTATAGAAATAAAAGTTAACGTGGCTGTGTCCCCTATAGGACATTTGAGCGAAAAAAATCAGACGTAGCGCCAAAGTAGAACCCATTTTAGGGAAAATTAAAATTGTCAATGGCCATTTTAGCGAAATATTTTTAACCCATTATGATATATAATACATAAGAACTTTAGTAGAATCAAGACAGCACAATATAAAACATACAGCACTTAATGTCTTAACACTTTAATCAAATGTTAAAAGTGTGTTATACCCTGGAATTTATATCCTAGAAAACAGTATGTAATGGGCTCTGGATATACCCCCTGCACAATACTGTTGAATTCCATTAGGAACTGTTCTTTCTCTTTATCTTGTTTAGATTTTGGTGCACATTAGTCTATACTTCGTATTTATATATAAGATTCAATACATTTGGTTGAGGCAAACTTATGTTAAAGAACAATAATTCATTGTTGGATGAATATATGTACAGATGGAGAGACAAGGGTCACACTCAACCACTCCTTTGCCTATAGCTAGCGGCCTGGGCATTAAAATTGTAATATGAAATTAGCCTCCAACCCCAATTCCCACACCCCTTTCAAATATTGGTGACTATATATGGATTACATGTATATACATATAAATCGTAATTATTTATGGTAAATATTTTCATTATAACAATTCAAGCATGTAAATCTATGTATATCGTACAAAAATATTGTTTATTATACATGTACATTATGTATAAATGCTATTCAAATAAGTATTTAAGATTTTTAAACATTTATGAATTTAATATACAATGTTGACTTATTTACACAAGACAAGAGCAATTAAATCATGTAAATACTAACTTACAGTTAAACAGAAAGCAAATAGTATCTTAATCTATGACAGTTTTTCACTAAACTAGCAACTTTTGACTTTTCCCATTGATAAAATTGACAACACTAAAAACTAGTCATATCTTACACATCATACATATATATACCTCTTGTGCGATAATTGGTTTACTTTTCCTCTCAAGTCTGAAGTTTTTGTTTACATAACACATACAACTCTATTTGTTTTTCTTAGCACATGAAAGTTAACTTTAAAAAATAAATAATAAAAGTGACAGAACACAGGTCAATCCTCAAGAATGTATCATCACAAAAGCTTTCTAAGGCTTATCTCATCCATGTTATCTGTGGTTACTGAATGATGGTCAGATTCATTAAATACTCATTTTCACTTACAAACATTTCTGGCATTTGATTAAAAATTCGAAATTAACAAGTGGTCAAAAGTTCATGAAAAAAACAACTGTCAAGTATTGTTATAATTTTAAGAATAAAAGTTAAACTTTGGAAAAAATATCTTTCAAAATTCCTATATAGTTATAGGAAAATGTAGTAAGAGTGCCAATGAAACATATCTCCATCCAAGTCACAATTTATAAAAGTAAACTATTATAGGTCAAAGTACAATCTTCAACAACTTGAACAAGGAGCCTTGTGAATTGGCTCACACACAAAAAACGCAGGCTATAATTCTCAGGGCCCTAAAAAATTACTACTGTAAAACCATTCAAACGGAAAACCAAGTCTAATCTATATAAATAACGCCAACCCCAATTTTTATTGTGGCCTTTGTCAATTCAAGGTATTTGAAATTTGTAAGTTTTACAAAACATTCATGTATGCATATATGTTACATTGTAAATACACATAATTTAATATTTCAAAATAAACTGTTGACATATCATTTATGTAAGATATTCAAATATTCAAAGTCAATGAACCATGACTGAAGGTACAGGGCTAAACAATCTGATTCTCAATGAAAATCAGATGTGCCAATGCTAATTCAACTGCATATCAAATGCCATTTACTTTTCATAAGTCGTTCCCTTTAAATAAACCTATTACACAAACATTTAAAACTTGTGAAGTAAAACTATGTAAAAGGTTTCAAAGTCAATGAACCATAATGAGATTTAAGGTTACGGTATATAATATTATTAATCTCCATGAAAATGAAACTTGCAAGTACATTTGAATACTAAATATCAATGACTTAACATTAGTGGTTCATCATAAACTGACCTAAACACAAACTATATGTACGCTAGCTAATACATGTAAACTAAGCAAAAGCTTAAAGTCAAGACCATAACTTGGGGGTGAGGTCCAAATATTCTCCATGAAACTGAGATGTGCTAATGATAAATACAACTGCATACATGTACCAGTCATAATTAATCTACCACTGTCTAACAATTCCCCTTAAACTGACCTAATCTAATACATGTACATGAGAACAAAGCAAAAGAAAGTTTCAAAGTCAATATACCATAACTGAGGGGGTGGGGCCAAATAATCTCCATGGAAATGAGATATACCAATGCTCATACAACTGCACACCTAATATCATTGATCATATGACATACCACTAGTGGTTATCCATAAACAATAAACATACATGTATTGATACATGTAAACTAAGAAAGGTTTCAAAGTCAATAGACCATTACTGAGAGGACAGGGCCCAATAAGATCCATGGTAATGAGATGTGCTCATGCTAATACAACTGCATACAAAATACATGTATAGTTGACCTACCAATAGTCGTACTCCATAATTATAACTAGACTTACATGACTTAACCATAAACTAATACAATTTTGACACTGCTGCCAGAAACAGCATACCTACATTGTATCAGAATGTTTTGCTTTTGGAAATTTGACTCTTTCAAGGCAAAACAAAAACCTAGCGTTTTTAATGATGTGAATCCAAATCATCCTTTTTCTCCTTTTTGCATGTTTTGGTACATGTACTGTATTATTATATTGTGATAAACATTTAAGTAATTCTTATAAATAATGCCAATAATGAAAAACACTTTAAATCTGCTGTAAACCAACTACATGTAACTTCTTGAGCAATCAGTTATTTTCAAGACTTTGACAAGTTTAACAAAATGCTTTTACATTGAGCACAGCCTGATACGACCCAAGAGGTCAACCCCAGAACAGTTACATGAAGGGCAAATTTGGGAACAATATACATGTACATGTATATTCAAGCTAGAAGCTGTCTGAATTTGAATTGTGACCAAATTTTTAAATAATGTAGTTTTCTGACAAAAATTAAATGTTGTCAAAGATCATAAAAATCTATTGGGCAATACTGTGCAATTGGAGGTTTCTTCTTAGAACTTTTAAAAAATTTGAAATTTGAAAAGTTTTTGACCCACCCCCCTTTTTTGAGCAATATCCCCTAAACTCAATCCAAGCCTTCCCTTTGAAGTATTGAACCTTGTAGTACAATTTTGGGGAGATCCATACACTTAAACAGTTAATTTATTGACTGGAAACTAGAAAAAAAGTTTGACAATGGCCCTTTTTTTGCCTCTAATTCCTGCCTGTTTGGAGCAAATACATGTACCCCCATACTCAATCCCAGTCTTCCTTTAGTCACAGGATCTTGTGGTACAATTTCAGAGAGATCCATACAAGCACAAGTTATTGTCTGGAAAATACAAATATCCCAACTGGTGTGAGTGTAACAGTGGTTTGATTCCACCAGTGTAGTTCTGCTACTTCATCCAGAAGAAGAAAAAAAAAATTCACTAGGATTTTCTATCTGGGTCCAGTGTAAAACATCCACCAGTCATTATAAGGTTCAACTTCTAAAAAGGTTTTTTGAAGGGGAAATATATGTAAAATCTGGCTTAATAGTGTAAAGTGTATTTGAAACTTGCATAGCTGATTTATAAAAAATGGAGAGTTTTCATCCAAGGAATTACCCGCTAGTGTTTTTGAACCAGGATTGATTGCACTAGTTATTTCATACCTCGTGCTTTAGATCCATACATTGATGAAGTAATTAGGTCTCATTTTGAACACACGATAACACAATAATGCTTAATAACGAATAAGATTAAAATATCTTTTCAATGCAATTCTATAAAATCATATGCCTCAAAATTGTCACTAAGTGTACATATAATATATATATTGATTTGATTGCTGAAGTTTTTCTGTGTATTTGCTCTTCTCTGATTTATCAAACTGGTTCCTTAAGACATAAGACTGACATAAAGCTTTATTTAGAGTCAGTATAAGCATTACAAGTACAAACATACATACATGTAAGCTCTGAAGAGCTTTTAAAACCTTTAAATTATTTTATTTTTAACCCATTTATTTATGTAAACAATAAACCGGTCTTATATAAACAAAACATCAATATCAAGATCGACGTTTCACACTATTTACATCTAATATTTTGTAGTGAAAAACAGTTACCAGGAAAAAATACACGGGGGAATGAAAGTACGCTTACATTAGTAGTTACTGACAATTTAGTACCATCTTACAATGTACACCCAACTGTTTATCAGTTTCCTTGTGTGGATAAGTTTCAATGTAGTAACCATAAGTTGATGGTATTGACCTATGAAACTGTATTTCAAAATATTTGCATTGTAAAATGGGTTTTGTAACTGTACACTACAAGTTGACAGTGTCAGTACAAGGCTGCATTTAAAAAAACAACACACAATGACTTCTGTTTACAGTTAAATATGGGAGACAGCATAAAGTAGGATTTATCAATTGACTTCCATTCTGACATAGACCTATATTTATTTATAAATGCAACCTATGTTATTTGATACTGACCAAAACTACAAATAATTTGCCTTTTCACTTTCGGTGACTTCCTTGTATCGCAGATTTTTTGCTCTTCATGCATTACAGTGATATGACAAATGTTGCATATTTTCCATCTATGACTGGTTAAAGTATGCTGGATAGAAATTGCTATCAACAAGCTAATTCTTTTCTGCCATTATAGAAATCAAAACAATTTTGTCCACAGTCTGGGTCGGAAAAATTATTTGTCTTCCTTCCGGTCATTACTCATATCTTGCAGTTAAGAAATTACGTATTATGATTGGATGTTCAAATATTTCTTCGCGGGAAATTTCAAATTTTATAAAAGAATAGCCAACGTGGATTGATACATTATCTTGTATTTAATAAGCACAAGAATGATTAATCTAAATTTGTAGAAGGATTTGGCCCTACTTTGTTTCATAAAAAGGAATTGCTCACGTAGATAAAAGTATCTTGTCTTACATAGGGAGGAATAAATCCTACTTTGTAAAAAGGGTCTGTATAAAGACTCACTCTGAGAAAGATTCAAACAAAAAATTCTTAACATTATCAAGAAACTTGATTTCTTGATTGACAACATATTTGTTACATTTGGAGGACGTGTTTTTCAACAACAACAAAAACCGGCATTCCCATGGGGACAAACTGTGCCCCCTTTCTTGCCCACTTGTGATCGGCACTTGTTACTTGATTCACACGGGCTGAATTCATACAGGAACTTCATCGAAATACAGGAAAGAAGATAGCAATACCTTCTAACATTTCTCTCGAAATTTGACGGCTATATTAAACGCATCTATCCCATCGAACTTGACTCTGAGATGAAGGACACATCAGATACAGTTAAGCCTGACTCATATCTAGAAATTGACAATGAGGGTTTGCTGAAGACAAAACTTTACGACAAAAAAGATGATTTCAGCTTCCCAATTGCGGTGACCTTTCCATTTTTATGTAGCAACATTCCAGCGCCTGAGTAGATATCTCCCCATTGATACGATATTCCATGTCTTGTATTACCTGGCATGGGTTCCTTGGTAGATGATCTGCTTACCCTTTCGGAGCACCTGAAATTACCCATAATTTTTGGTGGAGGGTCGTGTTGTCCAGTCTTTAGTTTTCCATTTTGTGTTTTGTTTATTATTGTTTGTCTCACGGTTGGTCTTTCTTTTTTAGCCATGGTCAGTTTATATTCGACTAATAAATTGAATGTTCCTCTGATATATACTGTTAGCCTCTCTAATTCAAAATTGAGCTGATTATTATTGTTTCAGGAGTACCACAGTGTTTTGTGAGTTTTCGAGGAAATCGTAGCTCCCTGTGTTTTAGTTAATTGTATGACTGATTTTATCTATAAACTCTATAAAGGAGGTTTGGTTATAGTTCTAATGAGAAAACTATCGACAGAAGCCGTTGAGCAATATGGATTATGGAAAATTTCCCTTCTCAGAGAGACTGAACGGACAACCGTCTGAGCTTACTATAAGGGACGACATCAAAAGTTCAATGAGGATAAAAAACTAATTTCAAATAGTTTTTTCACTGACCCCCCTACCCCCCTATTAACTTAATTTGGGAAACATTGATTGACCCATATGGATATATGTAAAAATCAATGTCGGATAACCAAATCTTGCAGCAGTTCAACACCACCCCACCCCCAAACTATTTGAATTAAGTTTTTTTATCTTACATTGATCTTTTGATGTCGTCCCTAAGTTATATCAGAGATATATATCTCTGGTTATAGTAGTCTCGGCTTTTCAAGAATGTACCTTTATATAATCCCAATAAAGAATCATATGTAGGCAAATATTTTTAAGTTAATTATTTTGTAAATTATAACTGAAAGTTCTTTAACACATGTGTGATAGCAGTCTCAGCTTATAATCAGTAACGTTTAAGTTTGAAGCAAAACCACGCTAGTTTCACGACAGCGTTGATGCTCATATTGTTTTGTTTATACTGAACCGGACTGTTGCCTCCACAATGGGGAAAGCCCTGGTCTGTCGAGATGTCATGATGCTCACAAATAAATAGAAAACAAAAAACACATTTCTTCATAGCTAAATAATAGAGGTCATGAAAACTCGTCTCTTGTGAGTTGATACACAGGTGCAATAAATCGATTAAACAATTTGAAATGGTGACTGAAACCTATTTTAGCCAGAGATTTATGATTCATTTATGTAAGCGTAGAAGCAGCATCACACAGATGTATATTGTCGCGAATAAATAAGCCAATTTTATCTATGGGCAAACTTAATCTGTTCATTTGAAATACACATTCAAACTTATTATTTGGCTTTTTGGGTCATATCGCTCCTCATGTATTCGAGTATTATTTCTGTTGCTTTAAAATACCAGGCATAGCTAGATTATACCTTAGCCGTATCTGGCACAACTTTTAGGAATTTTGGATCCTCAATGCTCATCAACTTCGTATTTGTTTGGCTTTCTGTTCTAACTATTTTGATATGAGCGTCACATATGAGTCTTATGTAGACGAAACGCGCGTCTGGCGTACTAAATTATAATCCTGGTACCTCTGATAACTATTGATCATTCCCAGTGAATGTAAATCCCATAAAGCGCACCACGTTTACAAATATCTTTTAGTATAAAAATCGTAAAAACAAACTATATTCGCGAAGTCGGGTAAAAAGTAAATTAAGGCTACACGCGTTTACCGTAGTTCAAAGCAAATCGAGGTATTAAACAAAAACTAAGGGAATCGCTTCAATTTCGAAAAATCTCATGTATCATTTAATAGCTATGTACTAGTAATACACATTCAGTTAAAATGTCACAATCGGATAAGGATACACGTGTAAAATTTCTGACGTCTTTTCCGGCATCTTAAGATCGAAGACCGTCAAAATGTTTTCGCCTCCGAAATTAAGAGACATGCACATGGTTTTGGTCAAACAATTCGTGATTACGACCTTAAAACTTATGTTGTGTTGATTTCAGTCGTTCTTCTTCTGATATCTCTGTTTGAACAGTTTTTGTGTAAGGGGCAATCCTCTGTTAATGTACTAGTAGTCTGTATATGCTAGACATAAACGAGCGTAACATATCACTATTTGTGATATGAAAACGGTATACCTATGAAAACGCTATACAATTGGGGAGATGAAGTGGGATGATGAAAATGGGAAATTCAAAATCATCCCGTTTATTAAGATCCTTTATACATGTATAGTTTTAAGTCTTCCATCTGTAAAAAAATATCAAGCGGATATCATAGAAATCATCATAAATATTTCTGGAAAACCCCTTATCATATATATACAGTGCTTGTCATTTTGTAAGCCGGATGTTTGACGTTTGAACAGTGATATACTACTGTGGCTCTCAGGTAAGACAAATCTAAAAGCCAAGTTGAAGTGGATTAAGGACCCAAAAATCCCGAAACTTTTTGTCCAATACAGATATAGCTAAGGTTATCTATTCATGGGGGATTTTTTCGCCGATTTAACTTCCGTTAAGCCCCAGTCCCACTAGACCACGATCGCACCACGCTCAACGCAATCTAAAATAAATTCAGATCGTGGTGAAGTCGCGATATGAGCGGCATAAAAATGTACGCTTCTGCAACGATCACGCCACGATTATACCACGTTTATTCTGCGACCTCACTACGATTATCACGATTTTTCCACGCTCATCACGTCCTCACTACGACAATACCACGAATTATCAGACTGCAACACGATCTTACCAAGCTTCTACTGCGATTATAGCACGCTCTTACCACGACCATACTACTACCATAGAATCGTACTATGGTCTTTAACAGCGTGGTGTAAACGTGGTATAGTCGTAGTTGAAGATGGGTCGCGATGAGAACGTGATGGTCGTAGTGAGGTCATAGTAACGTCGCTGTGAGATCGTAGCGAAATCTCTCCGAATAAAATCACGCTTTCGCTACTCTCTCGCTACAATGGTACAGCGACCTTTGCGATCTTATCACTACGCTTCTACTACGACCTGATTTCGCCACGACCGCACCACGATTATTTTGAACATGTTCAAAGTTGACCACGCTCATCACGATCTAGAAGACTTCACCACGACCGTACTACGACCTTACTGCGATCTGCACGATCGCACTACGATCGTCAAAAAAATCATTTTTTTCACAGATCGTAGTGCGATCGTGGCCTAGTGGGACTGCGGTATTACTCGTCAGTTTTTAATTCAATTTGTTTGAATTGTACAGTTACCAAATTATATATATTGAAAAGAGACCTTGGATGATAAATGGACATTAGTGTTGAGTGACAAATAAAATTCAGCTAGTTTCTTCAAGCACCTGCAACTCGTGACTTACCAATATCTATCTTTTTTTTACAAAAGGATCGACTGTTTATATAATAACACACAACAAAACTATTGAAGCTGTCTACCTTAACACAATCACGAATTAATTAAAATAGTACTTAATTGTTTTATTTTCCAATACACTAGGTTTCGCTTAGTCTAAATGGATGTTTTATTTTTATTTTAAAGATAGTCGACCGTTTCTAATTGTAACTAACTATGCTCCCCTCTAACCCAGTGACTGCTGCTAAATAATTCTTTTATATCTAATTTAACTTTATAAAGAAAAGGATACCATAAAACAGGTAAGATTCTTCGTGTCTTAAAAATAACAATGAGGATCGGCTGAGAATCAAACTTTACAAAAAAAGAGATCACTCAATTTTCCTATTATGAGCTGCCAATGTATGTGAGCTGCCAATGTTTGTACTGCAACAACTATACAACCCCTTTATATTGAGATATGTTCCAGTTGTTATAGGCAAAACTACATCTTCTTGTCCTTGATTGTGACATTATAAAATATCACTTTTCTTCTTCATTGCACATGTCATCAGCAACTAGATATGTGACAAAAGTGGACCAGGGACAGTTAATATGCCAGGGTCTATCATGTTTAGTCCTGGTTTTTGGTGGGAAGTTTTCTTGTACATTCACGGTTTTGTTTTCAGTAATGCTAAGGTGTGGTCAGATGCTTTAAAGGAGGCATACTGCTGAACAAACATAGTCAAAAATATACAGCAACAATACCGAACTCTTAAAGTAAATTCAAAAGTGGGAAGTTCATAAAAACTAACATTATTAACTATGAAAGAGATACGAAATATACTAAAGGCGACATTCAAGAGACTTTATCACAAATGGTACCCATTGAAAACAAGTCATTTTCCTAACTTGATGCATGCATTGTGTCGTGAGCGTTTCTTTGAGCATACATTTCGTCTAGCTTTAATTTAGCCATGGTTTTGTCTGCCCTTTTTTGGCTGTTGATTTTAATAGTACCTTTATAATTCCTCCGTTAAGAAATTGATAACTTATTTTTAAAAATAAGGTTCCAACTCCTTTAGGCAAAGTTGACCTAAAAATAGATATATTTGGTTGATTCCCCTGGTGCCTTTTTTGGTCATATATCTCTTACTGTAAATAAAATTAAGAATGGAAATGGGGAATGTGCCAAAGAGACAACAACCTGTGCTTATATAATAATATACATCCGTGGTTTTAATTTTTAGTGTTACTGATGAAGGTTTATCCAGAACTGTTCTTCAGACGCATAGCATTATTTTTCATTTGATTACTTCCCATTTCTTAAAAGCCAAAAGATTAGAAAGTCAGTTCTAAATTTAAAATGGTTGATTTTCGGATCTTGGGTATCCAATTTTTTAGCCTATTATCGTTGATGAGTTTTTACCACCACTGGATCAATGAAATGGGTTGATTGATTTATTGTTGGTTATTCAACGCCACTTTTGGGCTTTATCATGGCAGTCAGTTTGTATGGGTGGAGGAAAAAGTAAAATCGTAAAAATACTGAACTCCGAGGAAAATTCAAAACGGAGTCTCCAATCAAATGGAAAAAAAACAAAAGTACAAACACATCAAACGAATTGAAAACAACTGTCATAATCCTGACTTGGTACAGGCATTTTCTAACGTAAACAAATGAGGATTAAACCTGGTTTTATAGCTAACTAAACCTCTCATTTTTATAACAGTCGCATAAAATCCATTATATTGACAACGATGAGTAAACAAAACAAACAGACATAATAGGTTAATGTCAAAAATAGGATTACAAAAATATTTCCCTGTATAATAGAAGCCTTACCTTTACTATAAAAGCCAATGGGGAAAAGAGATTAAAAAGCTAGTTTTGGGTCAAATGCCTCATAGAAGTGTTAAGCCGGCTGCTATCAAATAATGGTTCTCAACAGTACTCTTATATCAGTGACTGTATTTCGGAATATATTTCATATGTAGCAATGTCATATAGAGTACAATACCACAATTTTAGGCTAGAAAAAAATGTACACAGTTCAAATACAAAAGCACTTATCAAATACCACTTTTAATGTTCTTGGCAAAGCAGGCATAATGCATAATGATATGATGAACTTTTATTAACAATCAAATAACGTAAAAATATTCAATTGTTTCTAAAATATTATTTGCAGCACCTGCTTAGTCAAGCTTGTCCCAAACATACTCGAGATAATACTGTATCAGTCTTTTACGACTTCATAATGTTACTATCTGTCAGAATTATTTATCTCATCCGACAATTTGGCCAGGCTGTGTTCCAGATCCAGAAGCAGTCGGTTTAACAGCAGGTGGTGGTAAACAGTAGCTATCATCAATACGGATTCCTAAGTAAAATAAAGATGAACTGAGAATAAATAAAACAATTTATATGATCAGTATATTGAAATCATTTAGATACCAGGCTTTTAATTGAATACGACAGACGTGCTTTTCGTCTACATAAGACTCATCAGTGACTTTCAGATCAAAATAGTTAGAAAGACAAACAAGTTCAAAGTTGAAGAGCATTGATGACCCAACATTCCAAAAAGTTGTACCAAATACGACAAAGGTTGTCTATGCCTGGGATAAGAAAATCCTTAGTATTTCGAATAAATCATACTTTTGCAAATAGTAATTTTGAAAAAAGGACCATATGATATTCATGTCAACATCGAAGTGCTGAATACTAGGCTGGTGATACTCTCGGGGACGGAACGTCCACCAGCAGTGGCATCGACCTAGAGCGGTAAATAGTTATCTCAGTTTCAGTTTTACCTCGATTTGTATCGTATTGGTATCTACATGTATAAGATTTGAACATTTGTAAACTACTTTGCATATAACGTTATGAGATTTGAATATCGGTAAACAACTGTTGCATGTAACGTTATGAGAATGGTATATCGGTAAACAACTGTTGTATGTAACGTTATGAGAATGGTATATCGGTAAACAACTGTTGCATATAACGTTATGAGATTTGAATATCGGTAAACAACTGTTGCATGTAACGTTATGAGAATGGTATAATCGGTAAACAACTGTTGTATGTAACGTTATGAGAATGGTATATCGGTTAACAACTGTTGCATGTAACGTTATGAGAATGGATATCGGTAAACAACTGTTGCATATAACGTTATGAGATTTGAATATCGGTTAACAACTGTTGCATGTAACGTTATGAGAATGGTATATCGGTAAACAACTGTTGTATGTAACGTTATGAGAATGGTATATCGGTTAACAACTGTTGCATATAACGTTATGAGATTTGAATATCGGTTAACAACTGTTGCATATAACGTTATGAGAATGGTATATCGGTAAACAACTGTTGTATGTAACGTTATGAGATTTGAATATCGGTTAACAACTGTTGCATATAACGTTATGAGAATGGTATATCGGTAAACAACTGTTGTATGTAACGTTATGAGAATGGTATATCGGTTAACAACTGTTGCATGTAACGTTATGAGAATGGTATATCGGTTAACAACTGTTGCATGTAACGTTATGAGAATGGTATATCGGTAAACAACTGTTGCATATAACGTTATGAGATTTGAATATCGGTTAACAACTGTTGCATATAACGTTATGAGAATGGTATATCGGTAAACAACTGTTGTATGTAACGTTATGAGATTTGAATATCGGTTAACAACTGTTGCATATAACGTTATGAGAATGGTATATCGGTAAACAACTGTTGTATGTAACGTTATGAGAATGGTATATCGGTTAACAACTGTTGCATGTAACGTTATGAGAATAGTATATCTATAAACTACTGTTGCATGTAACGTTATGAGAATAGTATATCTATAAACTACTGTTGCCTTTTTAAGCCTTTTTTTGTTTCTTATACATCCCGTAATTGTGTTTTTGTGCAATGGTAAATATTTGCATTCTTGATTTTCCTTTTTGCTTATGTGATTTGCTTCTTGTGTTTCTTTGTTACATATTTGTTTGTTTTTATAGTGATTAAGATCATAACACAATGTTGACTGATGTACCTCAATTTTTGACATTTTTACCCATTATGTTTGTTTATTTTGTTCACACATCGATGTTAATATAAGGAATTTTATGCGACTGTCATTCATACAAGTGAGAGATCCACAATTTCATACATAAAAAATACCTGTATCCGTCAGGAATATGACAGTTGATATCCCTTCGTTTGATATGTTTGAGGTTTTGATTTTGCCATTTGATTACGGATTTTCCGTGTTGGATTTATCTTATAGAGTTCAGTATTTTTGTTATTTGACTTTTTTATCTAACGTAATGAGATTACAACATCTGTAAATTATTGTTGCATGCCGTAAAGTTATGAGATTTGAAATTGGTAAAATTATGTAAATTATTAATGAATGTAAAGTTATGAGATTTGATTATTGGTAAATTATTGTATGTAAAATTATGAGATTTAAACATTGGTAAATAATTGTTGCATGAAACGTTTTGTTGTTTGAACATCGGTAAACTACTGTTGCATGTAAAATTTCTGTAAGTTTGTACCTCCTTAATCAAAATAAAAGAAATTGTGCAATTTTCTTTTATTATTGTTTTACTTCTTTCCTTTGAATTTACACGTATGTTTATGATGATAATAAGTTGTTCTTGTTTTGCTATTGTCTTCATATCTATGTAATATTTGACTTTGAATTTCTTTCCTATCGCTTGTGTGATTTATGTTATTTTCATATACTGTAAGCATTACAATATTCCTACAATAACCTATGAAACTATCGTTATATGTATATGTGTGATACCCGTCGAAAGTATCACATTAAATGCTCATGCAAAAATCTATCGAAGAATCTTCAAAATAAATTTTACCTCCATATTTTTGGTTTATAGTTTTACACCACACTGTATAGTTTCCGGATTTGTAGAATGATTGAAATGCTGGGTTCCACCAACCAGGAAGTTCATTATCCTTACGAACCATCATTCCAAGTCCACTCGTAGTGCAGTCATAACGGGCAGGCAATACATCATATCCAGGTATTAAGGTTCGGGGAGAAAATAAAGCGTCAGCCTAGAATTAGAGCACATGTGTGGTGAATCATGTGAGAGGTTCAGCTAGCTATAAAACCAGATTTAATCCACTATTTTCTACATAAGAAAATATCTGTACCAAGTCAGGAATATGACAGTTGGATGTGTTTGAACTTTTAGTTGTTTTCTTTTCATAATGGACTTTCCGTTTTGAAATTAGAAAGGAGTTAGGTATTAATTTTTTTAACTTTTTACTGAAATTGTGAATCGTACCTTTGTATATATTTTTTTAGAAATGACAATACATATAACTAGTATGTATGTTGGTTTGAAAGAATACAAATGAATTGTAAAGAATCTTCCTTAGCCAAACAAATGACGACAGGTAATGGCAAATAATTCCAAGAGTTGTCTGTCTTATGTGAACATTTAAAGAGGTATTTTTTCTTATATAAAATGTACAAATATCTTTACCGATCCATTATTTAGTAAGTCTTTAACTTTGTTCAAATCAGCAGCTACTATTATTCCTTTGGGGACTTTGTTCAACCGCTTTAAACAGGGACTACTAGTAAATAATCCATTTAAAGTAGCTGAAAGTTAAGATAAAAATAAACGTAATCAGTCATTCAAGACACACATTTTCATTGTCCCAAAATAAGGCTATCCTTGCAGAAAAAAACCCTGAGTATTCCGACACCCTGCTTAATCATTTTGTCTGGTCCCAAGTGTGTCTGGTAACCCCGTTCATTTAAAAAAAAAATATTCCTATTATTTTAAGGAGAAAAAAACGGCTGTTCAGTGATTTGTGGCAGAAGTTTTACCGTTTCCAATTGATTATAGATTTCCCTTTATTCTCATTTTTTTTTATTTCTGTAAAAGCGTAGTAAAAAAAGAGGGACCGAAAGATACCAAAGGGACAGTCAAACTCATAAATCTAAAACAAACTGACAACGCCATGGCTAAAAATGAAAAAGACAAACAGAAAAACAATAGTACACATGACAAAACATAGAAAATTAAAGGATAAGCAACACGAACCCCACCAAAAACTAGGGGTGATCTCAGGTGCTCCGGAAGGGTAAGCAGATCCTGCTCCCCATGTGGCACCCGTCGTGTTGCTTATGTGATAACAAATCCGGTAAATAGTCTAATTCGGTAGGCCACATTCATGAAAGGCAAGGGGATTGTAGTTACGACGTAAGGAACATATCCGATATCATTTGTGAAACGGTTATTCAATAATGGTCAACCAAATCGTGATGGCGTCCGTAAATTTAAGAAGGGATGATTTCAACTTCACCATTTGGAACTCTTGGTTTAATAGCTTCCTTGTGAGCAGCAACCCTCCATAAAGAAAATCATGATAGGAAATGCAAGCACGGGAATATCGTATCAATTGGGAGATATATACCCCGTATGCAGGTGCTGCTGGAATGTTGCTACTTAGAAATGGAAAGTTCACAATTGGAAAACTGAAATCATCTCTTTTGTCGTACCCTCATTGTCAATTTCTAGATGTAAGTCAAGA
Organism: Mytilus edulis; assembly: GCA_019925275.1. NCBI lineage: Eukaryota > Metazoa > Mollusca > Bivalvia > Mytilida > Mytilidae > Mytilus > Mytilus edulis. The sequence goes on along the minus strand of CM034355.1, from coordinate 27,710,470 downwards.
TAAAAACTTACACAAGACTTCATAGATCACCTGGTGTGTTGAAATATGATGATCTAGACATTTCCCAACCAGCATGAAAACCATTGCCAAACTTGGAGGGGCGATTGTCTATGCAGGCTATATATATATATACAAAGCACGACAGGTCATAAATTGGACGTTAAATCCGATTCAACGTATAGGGAAAGTAAATGTGTATTGTAAGTGTGTTTGAATGATATAAATCAATTCCTGCTGATTTGAATTTTACGGCCTTTCAGGTCTGAAGCTTTATGAAAAATATTGTTTATAGTGGATTTTTGTTCTACGATCTCTTCAACTAAAAGTATGACACAGAAAGCACATTCAAAAACCGAACCGTGGGTAAATGATTTTTTAAGTCTTTTTCATTAATGTCATACGTATATGTCGCGGAATAAAGGCTGTTATAATGAATTTTAGCATATATACTACATTAATTATAGCATATGCTAAATTCAAATATTATGACCTTGATTCCGCGCCAATATTTATGTACATGCTGTTAGTTCAGCATATGCTTAATTGAATTATGGGTATGCTAAAATAAATTTACCATATGCATAAAATGAATTCACCATATGCTTAAATGAATTTACCATATGCTGAAATGTAATTTAGCCTATATGTTTAAATGAATCAAGCATATCAAGCATATACTAAAACCAATAATTATGACCTTGATTCCGCATCATATACTTAACATGTTAATTTAACTTACTGATAACACTCTCTGAAACATTGTCAGGATTAAAATTACGAGGATTTCCTTTTAAAACAGTAAAAGTAGCAACGGCATTCGCATAGGCATCTGTGAATGCCATTGAGTTCAATCTCTCTGGGATAGACACATAACCAACACAAGCATCATACCATTTACTCATAATACCTGTAATATTAAAGAGTAAAAAAACACATAACCTTCTCAAGCATCATAAAATTTCCCCATAACACCTGTACTATTAAAGTATTAAAGGGTATAGACGCATAACCATAACAGTAGAAATTAAGGTCGATCAAGTCGTTGAAGTAAAAAAAAAAAAGCCCGAGACACAACGATTGGACTGGACAAACGCGTTCTTTAATCAACTAAAAACAAAATGTATGCGTATCCAGTATATGTTTTGTGGCGATTATTGACCTATACTCTGCGACACCGCACGAATAAGAGTCCATATTTTTGTGTCTTTTCTGGTTTCTGTATTCTTGACGTCTACGCCATATTCTTGTTGTGCGTATAATACTAGTTTTATTCGAACATATGCTTTGTTTCTTATATCTCAACCTGTAATATTTTTTGTACATCGCCATGGAACCCATATTTAGGAGTTCAGTTTACCAACAATCTGAAATGGGATATACACATCAATAACATCACGGCAAAAGCAAATACATCATTAGGCTTTCTGAGGAGAAACATCGGCAAATTCCCAGAAGAAATTAAGAAAAGAGCATATCAAGCCATTGTCAGACCAAACGTTGAATATGCAAGCAGTGCATGGGATCCATATCATTCAAGAAAACCACATCAAACAGATAGAAATGGTGCAAAGAAGATCAGCACGTTTCATTAAACATCAATACAGCAGAGAACCGGGGTCAGTTACTAGTCTACTGAAGGAGCTAAAACTACCATCATTAGAAACAGAAAATAAAAAGGCTTTGCTTGTTTCACAAAGCTTTACATAAAAAGATAGCCATAAATATACCAGATTATGTAGAACAACAAGGCAGGACAACACGGCAATACCACCGAAGCAAATTTAGAAACCTTCAAACTTCAACAAACACCTACAAATACAGCTTCTTTCCACGTACCATCAAAGACTGGAATACTCTACCAATAAGACTGTTAAATATAGAAGATGCAGAGGCATTCAAGAACAGCCTCACATCTTATTTAACAGAGTAGTCACGCAACAAACATTTGATTTTAATTTCACATGTAAATACGTTTTTAATGAGCACCATATTGAATGACCAAATTAGTACTTGCGTGATGGGTCTTAGACCCTTTGCATTTCAACGATATAGATATAGATATAGATATGGAACGATAATGTGGAAGGTAAAGAGGAAAAAGGACAAATCCGAAGATTTCATTTTCCTATGTCAACTTCCCGTTCTTTATTGGAAAAGAGGTACTAGTAATTTAAACACAACAAGATGTGCCGGTATGATTGCCAATAAGGCAACGTTCTCCACAAGAGACTAAACGACACAGAAGTCATAACAGCTATATATGTCACCGTACGGCCTATAATAATGAGTAAAAACAATCCATATCACAAAGTCATCTTTAAAAGGCCCCGAAAGGAGAAATGCAAATTAAAGGATTCAAACGAGAAAACTACGGCCTGATATATGTACAAAACAATGAACCAAAAACAAATATGACATACCTATTATCTATGATATATCATTTAACATTAACGGTGCCATTTTTTCTGCAACAGATGCGCATTCTGACAATCAATGTCCCTTCAATAATGCTCGAATCCAAAATATTCTACAGTCCGAAGCTAATTAAAAAGATGAAGATTATTTAAAACGTTCTCGTTGTGATTTTCTCAAAAAAAGAAGCGCTAAAATACTACTTGCACAAGCTTTAAAGTTATGAGGAAGAAGTCCAAACTATTCAAGTTTGTACAAACGGCACAGCATTTCACGTAGTATCGGGCGTAAAAAAACCCAAATTTTTCGGACAAAGAAAAACATTAAGCGACTTCGCAATACGAAAAGGTTTGAAAGTGTACGATCCTCGGTATGCGCCTTCAGTATTGACAACGGGTGTATCTTACTTACATTAACTTTTTTATCCATCTATTAGGGTGGTTTTTTTCAACAGTACTAAAACTATTCTTACCTATGCCTGGGTATATTCTATCACGCACTGTTCTAACGCATTCTTCAAATGGTTGAACAGTTATCTCACACCTTTTGTTTGCGATTTCACATACTGAAAAATAAATTCATTATTTTGTTTCAAGTATCAATAAAATTCGTAAGGGTTCCGCGGAACCCAGTGTCTCGCCTACTTTTGCTGTTAATCACATACTCAACAAAAATGAGGAAAAAAATCAATAAAAATAGATACTAGCTTTTGATCATACTCAACAAGCTTCTGTCCAAGTTTGGTACAAATCCAAAAAAGTATCAGAAAGTTATTAAAATGTAAAAACTTTAACCAAAGAGTGAAAGTGTTGTTTCCTGGCAGAAAATCTAAGCCCATTTAAAAGTAAAAATACTGAAAAAATGGATTTATTTTTTTACAAATTTTACTTCTGGATACTATCTTATGATCATAAACAAGCGTCTGTCTAAGTTTGGTATGAACCCAGGATAGTTTAAGAAAGTTATTAATATTTTAAAAACTTTAACCAAGGAGTGAAAGTGTTGTTGCCTAGCAGAAAATCTAAGTCCATTTAAAAGTAAAATACGGAAAAAATGGATTTATTTTTTTACAAAATTTACTACTGGATACTATCTTATGATTATAAGATTATAAACAAGCTTCTGTCCAAGTTTGGAATAAACCCAGGATAGTTTAAGAAAGTTATTAAAATTCTAAAAACCTTAACCACAGAGTGAATGTAATGTTTCCCAGCAGAAAATCTACCGGTAAGTCCATTTATAAGTAAAATACAGAAAAAAAGGGAATTTTATTTTTACAAAATTTACTTCTGGATACTATCTTATGATCATAAACAAGCTTCTGTCCAAGTTTGGTACAAACCCAGGATAGTTTAAGAAAGTTATTAAAATTTTAAAAACTTTAACCACAGATTGAATGTAATGTTTCCGGACAGAAAAACTAAGTCCATTTATAAGTAAAATACGGAAAAAATGGAATTATATTTTTACACAATTTACTTCTGGATACTATCTTATGATCATAAACAAGCTTCTGTCCAAGTTTTGTAGAAATCAAGTATAGTATAGTTTAAGAAAGTTATTAAAATTTCAAAAACTTTAACCAGAGTGAATATTTGTGGACGCCGCCGTCGACGACACCGACGACGACGGAATGTAGGATCGCTTAGTCTCGCTTTTTCGACTTAAGTCGAAGGCTCGACAAAAAGCGAAGTTTGGAAATGATATTTCACAAATAATACATGATGGTCTGGAAGTATAGATTGTGGGTACTGATATTGTTTATCGCCTCAACCCTCTCAGTCCCAAATATTTTTTATTTTTATATTGAAAACCGTATTTTTTTCGAGGTAAAATGCATATTTTCTGCATATTTTGAACACACATTCCTGACCTATAGTATGCCTTTATTTGGCTTTTGACTTTACAAGTATTTGACTACTGTTGCCTTAATTTATTTGGTGATATCCATTTGACATGGGTCTGTATATATGTCTGTTTATACATCCCTTCAATGATTTATTATTCTATGGTAAACATTTTTGTATTCTTGTCTTTCATTTTTTCTGATGTGATTTGTCTATATGTCTTTTGTGTTTCTTTGTCAATATTTGTTTGTTTTTAAGATTACAACACAACGTTGACTGCTGTACCCCTATATTTTACATCTTAGTCTGTCATGTCTGTTTGTTTTGCTCACACATTGTTGTCAAAACAATGGAATTTTAAGCGGCGCTCATACAAGTGATAGGTTTAGCTAGCTATAAAACCAGGTTTGAGTAAGAACTTTCCGTTTGGAATTTTCCTCAGAGTACGGTTTTTTTGTTAACTTTTCGTTATGAAAACATTTTGGGCAAAATAATCTTAAAAGTTAAACTCCGCTGATGTATTTATGAATCTGTTGTCATTTGACCTACAATTAAACACTTAGTTACAGATGAGGCACGCATGAACTATGCGTATTTACCTACTAGTATTAAAAGGAAAAGTGTCTACATAGAAATTGAAAAGAGGGTAAACATAAAACAATGATTAACATATTTGTTTAAACTATAATATGAAATCAAACAGACCTAGACAAAAAAATCCAATTGCACGTGCTCACTATCTATTTATATTTATATCTGATTATATGATGCATTGTTAAATTAAAATATTTCACAGTGAAATTGAAGTAATGCCTATATCGACATATAGAAAGTTGTTTCGACAAAAACCAAGGGGAGAAATTCGAACGAACGAACCACTGTGAAGAATTTGTAGATATGCAAATCATATAAACATTGCAAAAAATACGAATATTTACCCGATTTAATCAAATCAACATCGGCTCCTTTCAAGTATCCATCTGTATCTCTGAAATTTGAAAAGTGACTTTTTTCACTACTCGAAAACTAGTAGAGTGTTGTTATAAAATTAATTAAGATTTTAACCGCATCATTATTTGTAATATGAGCAATTATAATGTAACTCTTAATTTTATTTACCAGTCAAGCCTCGAAAAAAATGAAGAATGAATTCAGCTGAAAACACTGAATGTTATCAACCTTTTTCAATTTACGTGCAACTTACATAAAGTTGGCTGGTTTTCTGTTACCGCTAACGGAAAACATCCAAGTCTTCTCACTCTGAAATAATATGAAGATATATCAAATAAGATAAAATTGAGAATGGAAATGGGGAATGTGTCAAAGAGACAACAACCCGACCAAATAAAAAACAACAGCAGAGGGTCACCAACAGGTCTTCAATGTAGCGAGAAATTCCCGCACCCGGAGGCGTCCTTCAGCTGGCCCCTAAACAAATATATACTAGTCCAGTGATAATGAACGCCATACTAATTTCCAAATTGTACACAAGAAACTAAAATTAAAATAATACAAGACTAACAAAGGCCAGAGGCTCCTGACTTGGGACAGGCGCAAAAATGCGGCGGGGTTAAACATGTTTGTGAGATCTCAACCCTCCCCCTATACCTCTAACCAATGTAGTAAAGTAAACGCATAACAATATGCACATTAAAATTCAGTTCAAGAGAAATCCGAGTCTGATGTCAGAGGATGTAACCAAAGAAAATAAACAAAATGACAAAAATACATAAATTACAACAGACTACTAGCAGTTAACTGACATGCCAGCTCCAGACTTCAATTAAACTGACTGAAAGATTATGATTTCATCATATGAACATCAGGCATAATCCTTCCCGTTAGGGGTTTAGTATCATACCATCATAACATATATGAGAAGAACATAACCCGTGTCATGCCAACAACTGTTTTAAAAAAAATAATGTGTTTAGTTCCGATGCAAAGACCTTATCAGTGACTCAATATTAACGCAAAATATGCAATCTTTATTGACTTGACAACAGTATCGTAATTATATCTCTTCTTAATAAGTCTATTCAAAGGTTTTGTAAGTTTCTGAGGTGAATACTGACACCTTTAATCTTTATAAAGAATATTACCATAAAAAATTGGATGTGAAATACCTAAACGTATTAGAAGTCTGCATGTTGAGCTATATTTACGAATGATGTCTTTATACCGATGATAAAATTTAGTAAATGTTTTGACTAGTTTGTGATATCGAAAACCCTGGTGTAATAATTTTTCAGCAATACATAAATTTCTCTCGTTAAAATCTAAAACATTGTTACATACACGAGCGAATCGTACAAGTTGAGATATATAAACACCGTAAGATGGTGACAAGGGAACGTCACCATCTAAAAACGGATAATTAACGATAGGAAATGAAAAATCATCCCTTTTATCATAAATTTTAGTATTCAGCTTTCCATTAGTGATATAGATATTAAGATCGAGAAAAGGGCAGTGGTCATTGTTAGTATTAGCTTTATTTAAAGTAAGTTCAACAGGATAAATTTCATTAATATACATACTGAAGTCGTCATTATTGAGAGCCAAAATATCATCCAAATATCTAAAAGTATTATTAAATTTGTTTATCAGATGTTGTTTCGATGGGTCTTTGCTTATTTTTGTCATAAATTGTAACTCATAACAATACAAAAACAGGTCCGCAATAAGTGGTGCACAGTTAGTCCCCATTGGAATTCCGATAATCTGACGATATACGGAATCCCCAAAGCGAACAAAAATGTTATCTAGTAAAAATTCAAGGGCATATATAGTATCAAAGCATGTCCAATTAACATAGTTTTTTTGTTTATTGCTACTAAAAAATGACCTAAAAGAGTTTGAACATATATATTCACATTCTGATTTTTTGAATGCCCATTTAATTAGGTGTTTGAATTTTTTCTTAATGAGAATGTGAGGCAATGTGGTATACAGGGTAGAAAAATCAAAACTTTGAACAGATTCAAAATCACCAATATAAGCATGCAATTTATCAAGTACTTCCAACGAGTTCTTGACACTCCAAAAGTAATTTATTCCACTATTTTCGAAGGCCTTATTTGAACAATTTATTATCAGGTTTTTAATTGTACCAAGTGTGCTGGTAAGAAGAATAGACAATTTAGTAGTTGAACAATGGCTTGAAGACGAAATAAATCTATATTTGTAAGGGGTTTTGTGTAGCTTCGGAAGCCAATACATACATTGGGACTTTCATTGTATTTGGCTCTGCTTGTAAAGCGGTGGCTAAAAGTTTATGTTTGTTACAGATTTCGTTTTCTGAAAATGGAGTCAGTTGGAATAGTCTGTAAATCAGCAAAACTGGATGCAAACGTTTCATGTTACCGCAATATACATTGTGTAAAGATAAATATCTTTGGCTAGTTTGCTTAATTTGTTATGTGAATTGTGAAATCATTATAAGTTTAAGTAAACTACATTCCTTTCAGAGTAGTATAGTCATACAGACAGATAGATTGGTAATATACCTAACATATAATGACTTCACGGTTCAACTAACAAGCAAGCTAACTAAAGATATTACATATGTACTTTTACCTACACACTTAGTGCATTTTGCTGTAAACTGTAAAGTCTTTGTTTTATATCTTGTTAATTTTTCGATTGGTTGGTGGTAAAATAACATTCAATTGTTGTCGTCAAGGAATTTTATAGATTAAGATGTAAAATAATGTGATTATTTTTCAACACATATTTCGATCGTTTGTTTTAGAAGCAGAAATATCGGTGGCAGATATAAGACTGATGTCAATGTAAATTCGAATTGTACATACCAATTAAATGCTTTAATTCAGGCAAAACATCCTCTTTGCTTCAAAGACAAATCTTACTTACCTTACAAAATATGAAAACTGACTGCAGAATGATGGTGGAAGTCAAAAACCTATGATACATCTTTAATGAGCTGTAAAACATAAAATTTAGGTTTAAATATGATTATAAATAGGATTAGGATTAATGGGTTTGTGAGTCTAGGGCGGTTTTTTTATTTGACCGCCTTTGAGGGGAAAATGAACCATAACTACACACTATAGGGAAACTGGCAGTAAAAATACTTCATATCATATTTGATTATAGTCATTTATGAGGTCATGAACACTCACTTTTAGATATACCTTATATAATTTGGATAAGAAGAACCGCCAACACATTTATTTGTTAACATAAATTCTTTGTATTGCGTACCAATGAAATGCATTAGCAGCAAATCATGACTGATTACCATATCACTCCCAAATGGCGACAAGCATACGAAACAATCTGAATAAACACATGTACAGTATGCATAATAGACTAGTAATGGACTTCTAGTAATGTATATTGCGAACTAAATTGTATATACTCGGAATATAAAAGTTTGCTTCTTTAATGTAAACATTATGAAACAAAAAAAACAATAGTTCTGCATGGCCCAATAAGAAAAGTTCACCAAAGCAGCTGAATAATGTGCGATACATATAATATGAAAAAAGTGCACTCAAGGTGTATCTTTTGCATAAAGTTTAACAATATGAATCAATCACTGCTATCTCTTACAAAAAGATCAATACTCGTGCTTTATCATGATGAGCAGTAGCCCATAATACGTGTCGGTTTGATTTTTTTTTTTTTTTTTTTATCAAAGTAGGAAATTCGTATGCGAATATTTTCAGGTGTCATATAAATGTAGGAAAATACTGAAAATTGTTCAACATTTCATTTAAACTTTCAAATTTCACCAAAAATAACCACTCTGACAACTTACCATGCAAGTCTCTCTAGCATATCAAGCAAAAAAATTCAAACACGTGCGAATTCACTTAGTTATATAAGTATACGTTTGTTATATAAGGTACAACGTGTGATAACGATTATCTATATTAATTCATATATATACATATATAGATAAGGAGATGTGGTACGATTGCCAATGATACAATATCCATCAAAGTTTAAAAATATGTGACAGGCATTTTGTAAGTGAATGTAGGATTCGTGCACTTTATTTATGAACTAATTTGTTCGGACATTCTTTAAAATGCCTGGAAAAATTTAAAAGCATTTTACAAAATGCCAAAAATTGTGTTATGTAAGGATCTGTTTACAAAAACTGAGCCATTGAAAGTTTTGAACAACAAAACAGTTTTTAGTATCATAATGTATATATATTATAATTGCGGAATGTTAACTTTTACGTTGAAAGAGTTTTAATTATTCAAAATAAATTTTACTGAATATTCTTACATTTCTCAGTATAAGCACCGAACTCGACAATTCTTTGTTATTTCATAAAATGTTTAGATGTCAGGATCTGTCATACATTTGTCCTGCCCCCCCTCCCCCACATTCAAGCTTGATACAGCTCTGAATTGGATTGTGATTAAATAGTTGACACAACATAGGTTTCTGACACAGAATGAATGTGGTCTAAGAACTTAAACTTAAAAACTTAAAATTTTTAAATTGGACATTTACCTATTATGGTCCAATATCCAAAATCTAAATACATGGTTAGATTCAGCATATCAAAGAACCCCAAGAATTCACAATTTTTGATGAAATCAAATAAAGTTCAATTTTGGACCCTTTAGACCTCAATGTGGACCAATTTGATAACCGGGCCCAAATATCAAAAATCTAAATACATGGTTAGATTCAGCATATTTCAAAGAACCCCATATATTCAATTTTTGTTGAAATCAAACAAAGTTTAATTTTGGACCACGATTTGGACCAAGTTGAAAACTGGGCCTATAATCAAAAATCTAAATACATGTTTAGATTCAGCATATCAAAGAACCCCAAGGATTCAATTTTTGTTGATATCAAACAAAGTTTAATTTTGGACCCCGATTTGGACCAACTTGAAAACTGGCCCCATAAGCAAACATCTTAATAGATATAGGAAGATGTGGTGTGAGTGCCAATGAGACAACTCTCCATCCAAATAACAATTTAAAAAAAAGTTAAAATTCACTATTATAGGTCAATGTACGGCCTTCAACACGGAGCCTTGGCTTACACCGAATAACAAGCTATAAAGGGTCCAAATTACTAGTGTAAAACCATTCAAACGGGAAAACCAACGGTCTAATCTATATTAAAAAAAACGAGAAACACGTATAAATTACATAAACAAACGACAACTACTGTACATCAATTCCTGTATTAGGAAGGTGCAAACATTTGCAGCGGATTAAACGTTTTAATGGATCCAAACCTTCTCCCTTTTTCTGAAACAATAGCATAACATCACAACATAGAAAACACCACGATAAAATATCAATTGGCAGGCTTAACTCATCAAAAACGTTAATTAATACACTATGAACGAATAAATTTGATCTGAGATATCTGAATGCAAATGCACAGTTATAAAAATTAGGACAAACATTCAAGCCAAAAAGCAAACAAACTAAGTCCAAACAAAATCTAATACATGTTTAGATTCAGCATAACAAAGAACCCCAAGGATTCAATTTTTTGTTGAAATCAAATAAAGTTTAATTTTGGACCCCGATTTGGACCAACTTGAAAACTGGGCCCATAATCAAAAATCTAAATACATGTTTAGATTCAGCATATCAAAGAACCCCAATGATTCAATTTTTGTTGATATCAAACAGAGTTTAATTTTGGACCATGATTTGGACCAACTTGAAAACTGGCCCATAAGCAAAAATCTTACTACATGTTTAGATTCAGCATATCAAAGAACCCCAAGGATTTAATTTTTGTTGAAATCAAATAAAGTTTAATTTTGGTCCCCGATTTGGACCAACTTGAAAACTGGGCCCATAATCAAAAATCTAAGTACATTTTAGATTCAGCATATCAAAGAACCCCAAGAATTCAATTTTTGTTGAAATCAAACAAAGTTTAATTTTGGTCCCCGATTTAGGACCAACTTGAAAACTGGGCCCATAATCAAAAATCTAAGTACATTTTTTAGATTCAACATATCAAAGAACCCCAAGAATTCAATTTTTGTTGAAATCAAACAAAGTTTATTTTTGGTCCCCGATTTGGACCAACTTGAAAACTGGGCCCATAATCAAAAATCTAAGTACATGTTTAGATTCAGCATATCAAAGAACCCCAAGAATTCAATTTTTGTTGAAATCAAACAAAGTTTAATTTTGGTCCCCGATTTAGACCAACTTGAAAACTGGGCCCATAATCAAAAATCTAAGTACATGTTTAGATTCAACATATCAACGAACCCCAAGAATTCAATTTTTGTTGAAATCAAACAAAGTTTAATTTTGGACCCCGATTTGGACCAACTTGAAAACTGGGCCCATAATCAAAAATCTAAGTACATGTTTAGATTCAGCATATCAAAGAACCCCAAGAATTCAATTTTTGTTAAAATCAAACTAAGTTTAATTTTGGACCCTTTGGACCTTAATGTAGACCAATTTGAAAACGGGACCAAAATTTAAGAATCTACATACACAATTAGATTCGACATATCAAAGAACCCCAATTATTCAATTTTTGATGAAATCAAACAAAGTTTAATTTTGGATCCTTTGGGCCCCTAATTCCTAAACTGTTGGGACCAAAACTCCCAAAATCAATCCCAACCTTCCTTTTATGGTCATAAACCTTGTGTTTAAATTTCATAGATTTCTATTTACTTATACTAAAGTTATGGTGCGAAAACCAAGAAAAATGCTTATTTGGGCCCCTTTTTGGCCGCTAATTCCTAAACTGTTGGGACCAAAACTCCCACAATCAATCCCAACCTCAATCTTATTAAAATAAGTTCTCATCACTTGCTTCTCGATTTTTTATATGTCGCGTCCAACCCAATCTTATTAAAATAAGTTCTCATCACTTGCTCCTCGATTTTTTATATGTCGCTCACACGGCGACATATAAAAAATCGAGTCAGCAAGTGATGAGAACGTATTTTAATAAGATTGTCCCAACCTACCCTTTGTGTTCATAAACCTTGTGTTTAAATTTCATAGATTTCTATTTACTTAAACTAAAGTTATAGTGCGAAAACCAATGTGTCTTCGGACGACGACGACGACATCGTCATACCAATATAGTGATAATACGACCGCAAAATGTTTTTGCGGTCGTATAAAAACAACACATCGTTTGGCATAAACATGGGAATTCACAAAAAACTAATACATGAATTCTTTTCACATGTTCCGAAAAGACGCAAAGTAACTTTAGCCCGATGAGGTTGACTAAAATCTTTTGCCTTATCATAGCATTCAACAGTCGCACAACTTCGTATAATAGCTGGTGTTGCATGCATGACAGAAAACGCTTATTAACTTCTTGACACACTGTGACCTGTTCTAGCTTCTTATGGAAATCATACTAATATCTTTGCATCACAGCCAAATAGAACCTTATATGATGAACCCAAAGCTATAAAGGTGAATCCATTTGGCATGGCATGCTGTTTAATGAGGGGGCAAGGGGGGTCCCCATAACAGCAAAACAGTGAATTGATTTGGTGAAAAACAGATAACAAGGAATTGAAAAGGGACAATAACAGATAACAGTAAATAAAATATGAAAATATATCTGTCCAGGACCAATCCAGTAGATGACTCGTAGATCTTAGTATATAACTTGTGGTATGGACCTAGAAAATTGTAATCTGTGTAAACAAGACGTTTCGGCCGTTGAGGCAGTTCTGCCTTGGTTGATTTTTTCCGTAACTTGTACAATAAACTATAGTATGGATGTTGAATTTTTCTGAACGAAATTACTAGTTTCTGTTTTTGATATACGGATATTTTTAATCTAGGGCATTTGAGGGATCAATTTTTAATGATTTACGTTTTTTTTATTTAATTTTTGAAAGTAGTGCAGCCAGTGACACTTTATTATCAATTTGATTTTTAGATTTTTTATTTCTGAAAAGCAATATATATACATTTGTACTTTACAAGTAATCAAAAAAAACATTGATGCACAATATATTTTTTTATTTAATGACCTCATGATAAAACTTACTTATAAAATACAAAAATACCCAGATCAGTGGAGACAGGACATGTAACTGACACACGCATGCCAGTTATGGTTATTCTGATAATAGAAATTGACTCAAGTGACAATTCTGATAGTATAATAGAAATTGGACCTAGTGAAAATTTAGATGACAGCAAGTGAAACACCAATCATGTATCTTATGTGAAATTATAGAATATGGAAAATTTGGGTACAGCATTGTAGAAGCTGTAGGATTTTTAAAAGGGTATTTGTCGAAAAATTAAACTGAAGACATCTTTATTTGCATCAATGGTTTCTGAGCTTCAATTTTCGCCATGTGAAGCAGTTAAAAAGCTTTTAAAAATATGGTGGTCAGGGTTCTCTTTCATGTAAATGAAAAGAGAGGGAGTAGCACTTATAATATAAATGCTAAAAGAAAAAGATGTCGTATAATTCCCAAAGCCATAATTCAAACCCATACCACTAAGTAATGTAAAACAATTCAAAGGAGAAAACTAACTGCCTAATTTATCCACAAAATAGTGAACGAGAAACTACGGAAGCCGATAAGGGCCATTCAAAAAAAATAATTTATGTCGTAATTTCGACATAATATGTCGTTATTCCGACATAACATGTCGTTATAACGACATCGCTATGTCGTAATTTCGACATTACATGTCGTAATTTCGACATAACATGTCGTTATTACGACATCGTGATGTCGTTATTTCGACATAACATGTCGTTGTAACGACATCGCTATGTCGTAATTTCGACATAACATGTCGTAATAAAGACATCACTATGTCGTAATAACGACATCGCCATATATATAAAAGAATATGTATTATGATTGCCAAGAGACTAAATGACACAGAAATTAACAACTATAGGTCATCTTAATGCCCCCAATAATTAGTAAAGCCCCCGCATAGTCAGCTATAAAAGAGGGACGAAAGGTACCAGAGGGAGGGTCCCCGATATGCTGTGTGGCCAAGGCCGTAACTAGCCTCTTTTGATAGTGAGGCAAACTATATTCGAAAAATTTTTGGGCGAGGGGTCTGGGGCTGCTTAATGCCCCCAGAGGCTCTGAGAAAAATAACGCAAAATCGTGCATTCTGAGCGTTTTCCAGACTCTTTCTTGCATTGAAACGGCTTAATTAATTTTTAGATATTTTTTTTCGACAATCAGGTCCCAAAGCAAAAACAAAGATTCATTGTAATTAAAGACTTTTAGGTATTAGAGACAACATTAAAAGACCGATATGTAGGATAAAGCAAAAATCGTAATGCTCATAATTATTAATTCCGTATCTGTCTGTCTGTTCTTGTCTTGTATTGTGATTAGACTTTGATTTTTTTATGACTAGATTTAAAATATAGTGACATTGCAGTATTATACTTTAAGTACTAGTACTGCTTAAGTCCACACTAGGGACCATCTCCACCTTGTTTTACGATCTTTTACGGTATTAATGATTCTTTAAAAGTATTGTTGAAGACCATCCGGCAACTATCAAGATGAAGAGCAGGAACACAAACTTTGACCATTGATCATTTGTATTTTTTCTATGCATTGACTTTGTGTGCGATTATGTCCCCATACTCCTTTATTATATGCTAAAGGGTCTCAACACGACTTAATGCAAGTTTAACCTTTCAATGTAAAAGGTCATATATGGCAATACCTTGTTTGTTTTTCTTCAAATTATTTGATACCGGGAAATATGTGACCTTACTTTACTTCAAACCATGTCAGCTATCTTATTTTATTTGTAAACAATAAAACAAACTGTTTTGTATTCTTTGATATCAATTTCAATTACCCATGCAGAAACGACAATTTTTTTTTGTTTCCACTGAGTAGCATCACATGTTCTTAAAATATATTTCTCGCACAATTCTGGACATCGGTGGACATGCAACATTGCAAAACCACGTTTACAAATGAAAATCAACGCTCAGACTATAGTCATGACGTAGGACAATAAATGAACAAAAGACAAACCCGGAACACAGAAGTACAAACAATAGACCACCAACTCTGAAAACTAAAAGGAAAATAAAAACATGGATAACGACTTGAAAACATCCAGGGGATACACCAGAGAGTGGAGAGAACTTGCTTCTTGCAGAGGACACTTTCCGTGAAAACAATTTGATACGAAAACAACCTTTTGTTTCATTTTTTTTTTTTTTGAAATTTTTTATATGAGGCATTTGCCTCATTTGCCTCAATGTAGTTACGGCCCTGCTGGCAGACAGTGTTATTTATAAATTATTAGCTCCCTTGGTAAAACTCCAAATTTCATATTTAATGTATTTCATTGTTAAATAATTTACATGAAGCTTAATAAGTATATATTTGTTAATTGCATAGCTTTTGCTATTTGAATCCATTGGTTAAAGATATTTATTTATATTTGTAAAATTTAATATTTGCATCGTCACAAAGTCTTTGGTTACCTTCTTTGGTTTCCTTCTGTGAGAAACTTATATATTTTTATAGAACCCATTAGTTAGGGCCCCGCCAAAGGCGGGTCGCCCTATAGTGATCAGTCTGTCCGTCCGTCCGTCCGTAACACTTTAACTTTGTGTCCGCTCCATATCTAGAGAACCATTATGATTTCATATTTTATACTTTACATGTTTATTAACCACCACCAGAGGGCGTGTCATGATGTATGTACAACTTCCTAGGTCAAAGGTCAAGGTAAAAAAACTTTGGTTTCAGTTGACAACCCTGTGTCCTGTAGTGAAGATCGTGTCCGCTCTATATCTTGAGAACCGTTATGATTTCAAAGTTTATACTTGACAACCATTTTAACCAACACCAGAGGGTGTGTCATGATGTATGTACAACTTCCTAGGTCAAAGGTCAAGGTCAAAAACTTTGGTTTCAGTTGACAACCCCGTGTCCTGTGGTGAAGATTGTGTCCGCTCCATATCTGCATAACCGTTATCATTTCAAAGTTTATACTTGACATGTAAATAAACCAACACCAAAGGGTGTGTCATAATTTATGTACAACTTCTTAGGTCAAAGGTCAAGGTCAAAAACTTTGGTTTCAGTTGACAACTCCATGTCCTATGGTAAAGATACAATTTTTTAATGCACATTATTCACAGCGGGGCCCACAGACATCTCAATGATATCTAGTTCATTTAACTACCGACGTATCGTGAAAGGCTATATAGCCAGCCAAAGACGTTAAAAACTTCAATTGTTTGGAAGAATACTATGTGGAACTATACGTGGACTGACATTTAGTCCTACCAAGGCAAACTAAGCTTTCCACATCCCAATCAATAAGCGCAAACTACATGGCTTCTTGTAATAAGGGTGAATTGAAATATTGATCGCTCTATTTCTACTTTCAAACGTTGGGCACGATGTTCCTACAACACCACGTTACACTTAAAATGCGGCGTCGAAGAGGGTTTTTGACTTCGATTAATTTTTGCAAGTTTTATTCGGTTTTTTATATGTTGGTTGATTCTTGTTCTGTTCGTTTTGTGATGTCATTTTATGATATCATAAGTTACCTCAAGTTGTGGAAATAATGTTTATCCTTTAAGTTATTTCAACAAAAAATGCAGAACTGTCGCAAGTAATGTAGGAAGGAAAGATGGGAGAGTACATGTATACGGTTTTCAATTAAAAAAAAATTTTTTTTAGATGTACAAAACTTTTATCATAGGATGTTTAACTTTCAAGGTGCATATCATCTGTCATTGTAAAATTTCTATATCTTAATTCAACTCCAATTCAAATATATCTGACATTGCAAGTAAATCGGACATTTTTACCCTTGGTTAAATTTGAATAGAATTGTATTTTCCCTGGCACACAAGTTGTCGAAATACACCCCTTCAATTACGTGAATTTTTGGCTTGAGAATTATTTCCCAAGTCTTCTATAGTGTTCAACTTCTGATATACATTTTAAAATATAGTAATCTACTCCGGGATCGTCCGCGAAAACGGCTAATATAATCCCGGGTTTTTATTAATTCAATGAAACAGTTTTCGTCGCTGTTTGGGATTCGTCTTTCAATTACCTCCATTTCATGCACAAGTTTATATTGACGAAATGTTCCGGCTTCTATAGTACAGGAATTACTTTCATCACGACAGTTATAACATGAATAGCAGGACAAATCGCGAATTAAAATATTCCGTGAACTGGTATTAAGTCTTTTGTTATTGGTGATTGCACCTTACTGAAGTGACGACTTTAAATTGTCTATTTCAGAGTACTTCCGCAACATAAATTTCAATTCGCATTTTAGATTTAGAGGACTGTTTTGGTGTCTCCAATTTGTCTTTGCAAAAGTTGGACGAAGATCATGTGATTTTTCCCCATTTCCCCATTCTATTAAGTAAATCGTTAAAAGCTATAAACGATTAATAAAAATTGCAAAATTTAACCTGTGTCGAACCTATGTCTCCGGGTGGAGTCTATAGCAACATGCACTATTCTTTTTTTTTCGGCAGCAATCATCAACCTCTTTTTCCAAATTTCATAACACGATTTGTTGTTAATTATCATGAACATTTAATTGAAACTTTACCACATGTAACGTCGGAAATTAGCGTCTTTCGGATTTTAGACGTTTTCAGACGTTTGGAAAAATTGGCTACCGTTTTGTAATGTGTGGAATCATTTTATTCCTTGAAGACCCAAATATGTAGTTAATAAGAAAAGAATCTTGGTATTTTTTACTCTTCGTGTATCTAACTTTTGTTTTGATCAATAATAAAAAATACGCGTTAACTGCTTTGAAAATGAAATATCAACTTGGACAAAATGGCTACCGTTAGAAAAACGACTGTGAAGAGAAGATTTTATTGAATCAGCAATATTTGAACTCACGAACAATGAGGCAAATATTTGTATTTTTGTTAGATATTATTAGTGTCTTACTCTTTTTATTCATTTTCTGCTATATCTACTTATAAAATTCACTTTCAGTCGTTGAGTTAACGAAATACGTCGTTGGACATTTTTCTTATTCCAGCTTAATATGCAGCCACCGAGTCAAATGAAATTTGGCAAAATAACGGCTTTAACGCCACAAAGAACCGACACATGTCGCTGTTCCTGCCAAGAATCAAAAAGATCAGAGAATAAGAAATAGGATCACTTTACATAAAGAGTTAAAACAGTTTTTCATAAATGTAACGTTGGACATCCGTTTTTTTCACATAGCTTTGTTCAACTTTGTTAAACTTTATTGGGATCTATAAAATATATAAGTTTCTTACAGAAGGTAACCAAAGAAGGTATATACCAGAGATTTTGCGACGATGCAAAAATTAAACTTTACAATATAAATAAATATCTTTAACCAATGAATTCAAATAGCAAAAGCTATGCAATTAACAAATATATACTTATTAAGCTTCATGTAAATTATTTAACAATGAAAATACATTAAATATGAAATTTGGAGTTTTACCAAGGGAGCTAATAATTAATTAATAACACTGCATGCCACACAGCATTTCGGGGACTCTCCCTCTGGTATCTTTCGACCGTCCCTCTTTTATAGCTGACTATGAGGGGGCTTTTCTAATTATTGGGGGCATTACGATGACCTATAGTTGTTAATTTCTGCGTCATTTAGTCTCTTGGCAATCATAATACATATTCTTTTAAATATATAGCGATGTCGTTATTACGACATAGCTATGTCGTTATTACGAAATGTTATGTCGAAATTACGATTTAGCGATGTCGTTATAACGACATGTTATGTCGAAATTACAACATAGCGATGTCGTAATAACGACATGATATGTCGAAATTACGACATGCTATGTCGTAATTACGACATAATTTATTTTTTTTGAATGGCCCTTATCGGCTTCCGTAAGAAACTTAGTAACACAGTAACAAACTACAACCACTGAATCCAGGCTCCTGACTTGGAAATAGGCACATACAGAATGTGACTGCGTCAACTTAAGCATGCTAGTTGGTGTCCAATCCTCCCCTAATTAGGGACAGTGGTGTAATAGTACAGCATAAAGATTATTATGTGGTCATTGAATGAAAAAAATCTATAGGGTGTACCAATGCTTTTTTTATAACAAAATTCATACTATAAGTTATTGTACAAGTAATAAGTGAATTATAATCTGTACAAAATGCTACATGTTCACAGACAACGGAATTTATTACAAAGGATAATAATAATATATATACTGGAATGGTCCTGGGTCCAATTGATTTTAATATGTTTATGTGATGTATGTTACTGAAATTCTTCTGCAAATACAGGGCCACCCGATATTACCAGTAGAAAGACCCCAATAGATATACATTGTAAGAAGATGTGGTAAGCGTGTCAATGAGACTATTATGATAACCGAGCTAAAGTTTTAGTGAGTGTTAACAGCAAGCACCATGTTTCTGGTTTCAATGACAAATGGCTGACTGAGTTTTTCATGGCTTATAAATGTTAAAGGGGTATAAGCAAAAGTTATTGTACATTTGTTGTAAGAGGGGGTTTTCAACCCCATTAAAAGAGGATCAAGACAAAATTGAGGAACAGACTGTCCAACAAAATAACACTATCTTGAAACAATATAATCCCTAGAAAGAGCAGAGAGTACAAAGATGAATATTTATATACGGAAGATTGGCTGTCAAAATGCTAACATTCCAATTTTCAATAACAGTTAACAGCAAATAGATTCTCACAATAACAGATAACAAAATAGATAATAGTCCTATAACAGTTAACAAAGAATAAGACAATAACAGCTAACAGTAAATATATTTTCAGAATAACAGATAACAAAGAATTAAAATGCCCCATAACAGCATAACAGTTAAACCCCTTGCCCCCACTCTTTAATATGTGCCTTCTTTCTGAATGGGGATATTGAATATGATGACCATGCCTCGTGTAAGGAAAATGCCACGCTCCAGTACATTAGGAATTCGTTGACCGTTCCGTAGGTAGCTTGTTAAAAGGCATCATTTCTGTACCTATCAAACATAACTTTTAAAAATTTAAATAAATCTACGATTTACCCACTTTTGTAAATACTCCCGATTACCCAGTAAGGGGTGTTCCTAAGATAGGAAGCTTATACATAAGAAAGAAAGAAAGACATACCTTCATTGCAATTGGCAGTCGTGATTCCTATCCTTTATCCCAGTCAATTCATTATTCTGCTTATTTTATTTATTATCTAGTTGTTTTCGTCCTAAATATGCATGAAATATTTGCCACTGAACGTAAACAAAAATCAATCAGTCAATCAAAATAAGACCTTATTTCCTCTTCATATTACACACTTCTGTTTAGAATCGATTTTCTTAAAATTTGTTGGTAAATTTTGTCCTTTAGAGAGAACAAATTGTCCCTCTGTCATGACAAGACAGAGTGCGCGCAGGGGCTTGTTTAGTGGGTCAGATGAGGTTTTACTGTCAATGGCGGTTATCCCATATAGGATAGCGACCGCCATTGACAGTAAAACCTCGTCTGACCCACTAAACAATGAACTAATTAAAGACTTATACACTTTACCAGCTGCTTGGTAATTACAGACTAATATTAATTGTTCTGAACCATTGGTTAATTTCATTGCAAGATATTGTTTTTGGTGATATGTATCTCCATGATTTCCATTTTCTACAAATTACCTGAAATTGAACAGGCAATTTGCTGATTTTATGTAAATATTTCAATAGGTTCTGTTCATCATAAAATATAATGCTTGTCAAGAGTTGGCATTTTATTGCCTGAAAATTAAGTCATTATACAAAATAACTAACATATACGTAGAGTTTGATCATTTTATAGATGTTTCCATCCATTTTATTTCAACTCTGGTGGATAGCCGAAAATTTAGAAAAATGCCTGTAACCTATATGTAGGGTTTTGATAATTTTTGAAGGCCTCACAGCAACATATAGATGTTTCCATCCATTTTATTTTAACTCTGATGGATAGTTGTCTAATTGACTATGAAACCAAATCTTCTTTCGTTTATGTTTTTTACATTTATAAAAGGTAAGTGGTACAGCAAGAGTAAAACTCAAAAAAAATATACCAACCTCATGAAATCAATGCTCATTATTTCATGCACAGAGTCTCATGTCAAACTATAATCAGCAATGTCAACCATCTTGAATTAAAGATCAGCATGAAAATCGGAAAAAGCTCAGCTACATATAAATAGAAAGAATCTAGATGGTCATGAACAAATCCTACAGAAGCAGAACTAGATGATGACATAAAATCTGGAAGATAACTCAGTCTAACAACATTAAATTGTAAAAATTCTATATTATGCATCACATGATATTCACAACAAATTTCAAAGTCCAGCAAATCAGGAATTACGGACTTGTTTTGACTTTAACTAAATATATGTCATGTGGCATATATTTAAAAAAAATTCAGGGCAATAAGTCATATGAATTTAACTGTAGATGGTGTGCCTTTTTTTTTTAATGTTTCCAAGAACACAAAAAGGAATTATTCAGGAACATTGAAAACTGTCTAAAACTACACATTTAAAACAGACCTGAAAACTGACTGCCAACAAAAATGAAAACCAAGCAATCTTCTGTTTGATAATAATCCCTACAGCCTGGGGAAATTCAAGAAAGTTAGAACCAAAACTTATTTCCTAACCAAACAAGGACTGTGCACATGTGCCTGAAGACAAGGAACACCAAACTGTCTAAGTTTGATAGTTTTTAAAAGAAGTTTGGTCTTGATACCTTAATTTTGGTTTAATAATCTAAGACATAAGAAAACTATATTGCCTTCCCTGACATTTGATCTGCAGCATGAGGTCTTACTCAATGAATTCTGTATCATACATGTATTCAAATCAAATTTGATTGTTTGAATAAAATAAACTATTTGATATACATGTATTAAAATCAAATATGATTGTTTGAATAAAATAATAAAATATACTATTTGATAAGTTTTGAGGGAGAAAATGAAACATTCGTTGTAGATATGATGGTAAAAAAAATACTTAAGAAGGAAATGATTATTTTAAATAA
Source organism: Mytilus edulis (assembly GCA_019925275.1). Taxonomy (NCBI): domain Eukaryota; kingdom Metazoa; phylum Mollusca; class Bivalvia; order Mytilida; family Mytilidae; genus Mytilus; species Mytilus edulis. Next base: position 27,688,177 of record CM034355.1, on the reverse strand, counting down.
TAAAACCTTGTCCTCTTAAATGTACTGTAAAAAACTTATTAACTGAGCAATACAGATAGAATATGAGTCGAAAAACAGACAAAGTATAGTTAGAATATATTTTTTCTTTCAAAACACAGACACAAAATAATGTCATACTAGTACTATGGCACTGTACATTTGTTAAATCTGTTAATCAACAGAAATTCATATATCATCCAGTACAATCAACTGAATACTGCACATCTTTGAGAACATTAATACAAAGGGGAGGTAATTGTGGACTATCAACAGATTTAATCAAATTTTCACACTTATCTCCCCCTATCACTTTCAACAATTTCAAACATGTGGTAACTTTCTCAGTCAGTAGCATTGTCACTGTCTCAGTTCTAGATGAGTCTTGAATTGCTAAACTGCATAAAAACTTCAATAACATTCTCAAAATGTTTTCTATGTGTGATGGAATTCTAGGCCAAGTATTTTTCAAAACTTTTTCTAGCAAATTCAGCACATTTATTCTTGTTATTTCTTCAGGCCCTTCATAAACTTCTAGATAACTTTCAATGACCTTCAGAATTCTTTGAAGGTGTTTAACTGTAGATTGTCCCATTATATCAACAAAATCACCTAAAAATGAAGTGACAATCTGACGGAGAATAATTTTATTTTCGCATTCTGCATTCAGTAAAATAATTTTTATTACTTCATCATGCTTAGCTGTTTTTCTATCCATTTGGCTATCAGATACTACTGGAATTTTTTCAACTATTTTAAGAATTGTCAATATGGCTGGAAAAGATGCTTCATTCAACTCCGCTTCATTTGTATAAAGCTGATGTTTCAGAGCTTGGTACACAACATCAGCATGACCATACCAACGCAGTTCTTCGGCAGACACATTTTCCATAATGTGCTGTAAGCACTGTATTCCGCTTATCCTGTTTGCCATTACATAATCATCTATGAAATTAAGCGCGGGTGGCAAAACCTTTTCTAAATTCTCGTATAAGTTGGGATATGATGTGTGGAATAGGCACCATGCAAAGACAGACTTAGCACTGGGATATTTTGCCCAATTGCTTTTGGTCAGTTTTGGATTTAAAATTTTCAGTAATTGATTCATAATGCTATGGTCAACCGATTTGAAAGCATCTTTATTTGTCAAGTTTTGGTTGCAAGACAGTAAATCTTCATCTGATACACATTCATAGAATAATTTCATCAATCTTAGAAGATTTTTTGCCATGAATCTGGATAATTCTGAGGTCCAAAAATCATCTTTGATATGTTCAAGAATTAAATAAATCATATCTGGTGAAATTTGTGATAAAAAAGCTCGGAACTGATCATTTGTGGTTTCTTCGCTGAATTTTTCTAACAGTATATTGAAAATGGACATTACTGTAGCCGCCATATTTGCTACACCTTCAAAATCATTCTTATCGAAAATGTAGTGTTCCTTATTTAAAACCTTGGGAACTAAACATAGATGAAAAATATCTTTCATTAAAGAAAAAGATTTGTCCCGAATAGCAGATTGAATGGAACCTAAAAACCAATCATTAGTAGCTTTGGCACATAACACTATGCAAACAGCCAGGTGCTTTATTCTTTCACTTGGTTCTTGTTCCAACACTTCTTTGAAAACATCTAAGAGGTTATAACGGCTAATTATTTCATCCTGTAAATCAGACCTGAAAGCACTGTGATCACTTTTGTCGTGTAAGAGTATTTCTGTCATCAATGTCTTTAAACGAGCCATTTTGTCCTATGATTATCTGAAAACATATTGCATATTTTAGTGTAAATTCCAAATCTAATGCATTAAATATACATGTAAGAAATAGCATAAAGTGATGAATGTAGTAAGAATCACATTTTGAATGTGATTTTCACTGGTAAGAAAAGTTAAAAGGGTATGTGTCATTTGGTCTCTTGTGAAGAATTGTCTGATCATTTAATATGCTCATTGACAATCATACCACATCTTTTCCATATGATCAATAAATCTTTATTCAAATACAAATTCAATCTTTTACACTGGTCAACATTATTTTATTGATAGAGCAGACTAATTAGACTGATTTATGACACCTTTAAGGATACAATTTATAGAGATATAAAGACTAACTTTCATGCATAGACTCGTCTTAGTGAAAACCCTGATTGATATGTACTATCCAAAAAGTGTTTAGTGGCACAACTTCTGACCCAAAATAAAGAATATCCAAATCTTAATTCATCTTTCAAGTTTTGTGTTTTCTTAATCTTTGAACATTTATGTATAAAAAAAATATTACAGTTAATATGCTGGTCAAATTTCAGACAGCTACATTGTTTACAAACCTTGAGAGAAAGAATTAAATTGAATGGGTAGTCCTGATATTCCCACAGCCCATTTGCCAATACCTCATTGGTCTGGCAACCCATTGGTACAACACCCCATTAATCAAATATGCCAAAAGTCCAACACTCTAATAGTCCAACATTCTTTTAGTCAGACACTTAGAACAAGACTTTATAATAGAAGTTTGACAGGGATAAAGGAACCTAGAAAATGAGAGGTGGAAGCAGGAACTATGGCAAAGGGAGTAAAACATAGGAATACTGTGTATTCTAAGATTTTTATAATGTTATGGCAAATTTTCAACAGATGACTAAATTTTCAACATCACATCACAGCCAAACCACAACTTTACAAAGAATATAATTAAACTAATAAATAAATTACTATCAACTTTCATGACTTATTGATTTATTTAATTGAATGATGCATTATTAAACAACGCTGCAAAATAGGAACAAGTTGGAAGATTGTTTGGTGTTTAATGCCATTTTTGGCTCTAACTGGTGGCAGTAAGTTTTTAATAGTGGATGAAGCTGGCATGTTGGTGATAACCAACAGCCTTTACTAGGAAAACTGATAATCCTAGTCATTATAAACTTGTTTGGCTTTATAACTGTTTTGATCTGCGCGTCACTGATGAGTCTTTAAAAATAGACGAATGCGTGTTTGGCGTATTAAATTATAATCCTGGTACCTCTGATAACTAATTAAGACTACTTGGACCACTAAGTATTAGTAACAAATGCCCCTAAGGACTGAGTAGGACCATTTGTTGGTAGAAGTGCAATATGGCTGAGTATGAGTAAGCAAAGGTACGAGTCACTGTGTACTTGCATTGAGATCTGTAATGTAAATACGACCATAATTACCATAAGGTTATGATGAACCTTACCCGCAATTATTACAAATTTGAAATACAAATACAAATACAAATATTTTATTGGCACACACACAATTACAATAATTGGCAAAGGCCCATATTTCAGTACATTATAACAATGAAAAACAGCACAATCAAATATGTTATAGTTAAAAAGCTAAAATCTCATTTCTATATACCAGACATTTATGTATATAAGAACTTGTCACTTTCAAGACTTTTAAAGAATTACTATTAATGCAACTTTTTAATATTAAGCTGATTTTCACTACAGCATGTAGGAAATATATTTAATATCAAAGTGCTTGAAAGCACTGAATGGTAAAGATTGATTCAATTTATCAGTGGGAAGAAAAAAATAAATATTGCATTGGTTGTTATTGATTCAACAGATATTAGAATCCTGCACCTTGCAAAAGTTGTGTAATTTTCTTGACAAGTGAAACATTATTTTGTGCCTTGAACATGTTGAATACCTAACCATATATAACATCGATAAATTTCTGGAAATGTTCATGGATAGTACATGTATGTATAGAATTTTATAATCAATGCACTATATTTTGTGAATCAAAAAAGGTATTGATCAGCCTTGGAACATTTAGATATCAAGCCAGTCCCATAAGGTTTTGATTGCATGAAATGCAATCTTTATCTTATAATGGTTTTAAAGTTTATTCTGTAGAGTGGGGCGCTCATATTCGCCGAGGACACAATTGAGCTGTTTTGTGATTTCTAGGTGTAAAAACTTCAAAGGATGGGTGAAATGGAAGAAATATGGCTTAATATGCCGGTAAATTATATTATTATAACAAATATGATTATTTTGTAAACTTAGACAAAATTTTGACACTTTATACCGCAAAGGACCGAAAAACATACAACGATTTTCAGCCAATTTCCTGAATGAAAAAAATTATTTCATAGAAGTATTTCTTAGTAATTCTTTGACTGATTGCCTTATATTTCAATTTTTTACAACTTTGAAAAGTCTGCTACTCATCTATAATGAAATTGAGTTGATAAATATTGTTTAAAGCTGCAGTTATTTGGTTGTAAATAGATGTGTAAAAACGGTGAATATGTGTCCACCTTTTACAAAACATCAGGAAATTTCAAATACTAGTAACCTTTAATCTTTTAAACTTTTCAGATGATTATTTTCAAAGAAACAAATTTTCTTGCTAAGAATATTTTGTTTTTAATGTTATCTTCACATAGAAATAGAGTACACTTCAAAAACATTCAAACCTGAACATAAACTGCAGAAAACATGGAAAGTTTGGCGAAAATGAGCACCCCATTCTAGCTAGAAAAATTTTCACATTTCAGTAAAAAGTGATTCTTCTACCTCACCCGATTTACATACTGTACATTACGAACTCGTTCATAGGTGGTTAAACATAAATGTTGCCCTTTTTCAATAGCAAGATTGTGTGCACTTAATCTTATTTTACACAGAGATGACCTTTCTAATCTATTGGTACCTCAAATGACCGAATAACACTGTTATTATCCGAATAAAACTTGTAATGACCGAATAACACTTGAAATTTTATTAATGGCACACATTGGTGACTTTTAAACTTTGATTATTAAATTATTATATATTATCAATGTATTTCATAACTTAAAAATAATTTACAAAAAGCAGATAAGTTCATAAAAAACTTTTAATTTTTTTTTACTTAGAACATCAACATTACAACTACGCTGATTTGAATTATAAAATTGTTGATAAAATTTTAGTTTGGATGAATTATGAATTTTTTATGATTGATCCTGCGTGCACTGATCAATCACTCCTTGTTTAATACTTTGTAGACATTGTTTAATAGAAATTTTCCCCCAGCTAGGTTTGAAAATCCTAGATTGTTTAAAATAGAACAAAGTTTCTTACAAATCTGAGACTGCTATAACGGATAGTGTTAAAGAAGTTGTGAGCAAGCGTATTACTACTGCAAGGAAAACTGTATACTCTCTCATGGGTGCTGGGTTGCACGGTTTGAACGGAGTCAATCCAAAAGTTTCTGTACACTTGATACAAATATGTTATACCTAGACTTCTATATGGTTTAGATGTCATATCACTCTCAAATACAGATATACAAAAGATGGAATTATTCTTTAGACAATTATTAAAGCAAATTCAGCACTTGCCTAAACGCACATCAATAGCTGCAACTTTATTGTTATAAGGCGTATTCCTATAGAGGGAGAAATTCATAAGAAAATTCTGAAAACATTTGGAAATATAATTAGAAATGATAAGTCCGTTGAAAGAGAAATTGCTTTTAGACATTTTGGCTATGAAAGATGAAAAATCTGGAAGTTGGTTTACAAAACTACACAATTTGACTGTAATTTATGGATTGCCATCGCCTTATGATATCATTGAGAATCCCCCATCAAAAATAAGTTGGAATAGACATGTGAATAACTGTATAACTAATCATTTTTTACAAAATTTAAAGAAGAAAGCTAAAGAAAAGTCATCCTTGAAATACATAAATTTTAATGATTCCAAGTTTCCAACATAGGATCTGTGCATAATATTTGGAAAAGCAGTGGGACTGACCCGTACTCCGTAAATATGGCCGCTATTAAAGTTAAAATTGCCACTGGAATAATGATTCTTCAGTATCAGAGGTCTAGATTTTCAAAAAACTGTATCTCAGCAAGCTGCCCATTATGTAACATTGAACCAGAAGATACAACTCACTTTATACTTAAATGTGAAAAGCTGTCAAGCATAAGAAATCGCTTTATCCAAGAGCTGAAATCTTTTCTCGTAGATTGTAATAAGCCATCTTTGCTAATACAAGAACTATTTGATAATGAAGAGAATCTTTTACATCTAATTATAGACTGTACATCATACCATTTTCTTACCTATAAGGAACAGGTCCGTATAGAGACATTAACCAGAGGTCTGTGTTACAAACTATATCACAAACGTTTACTTTTAATGTCTGAGTAAATTTATTCTCAGTAAAGGCGGTATAAAGGAAAACCAAAGTATAATACATATTAGATAACATTTCAATATACATATATGCATTTGATTTGCATTTTACTGGATTGTGTCAGGATTTATATAGTGATTCTTATTCTGCGATATTATGAGATGGATAGTGTTTGAACTGAAAACTTGTATCCAAGGCTTGTAAGATATCAAGTGATTTTAGATTTTAAGTACGTTATTTGCGTGTTATATTTGGAATAATTGCTTGCCAAATGAACTGGAAAGTTTTTAGATTTTAAGATAACAAGCATAGTGTTTGAACAGTAAACGCTAATGCGAGGGCAGGAGTGATATATATGTACAATTGTTTGGCCTATGTGATATGGAGATATGAATAGTGAACTGGCTATGGGCGATTGGACTGTGTAATATATAAAGTTAACTTCGTTTACATGGTGATGGATTAGTCCGCATGCTGTATATATGTTTCTTTTATTAATTATTAATTATAATAATTACGTATACTGATTTTATGAGTGCCCCGTGTGTAAGGGTGAGGGTGCAAATAAGAAGTACGCTATAGAAGCGAAGCTCCTGCTAGAGGAGGAAGATAAAGACTAGGTAACAGGTAACAGGTTACATACATGTAGTGTTATAGTAGTACTAGTCTCAGTACAATAACAAATGCAATAAATTCTACATCTACATCGTACAACGATCCATCAGAACATTGATGACTATACGTCAGCAAATTGCAAACAGACACTTTATAAAATATAACAATTTATGAGTGCAATAATTCAAAAATATTTTTGTGCAAAACAAAAACAAAAATTAACATTTTTAACGTCTTTAACGATTAGCTATAGTTTATTTCAGTAGAGAGACGTGCTGAATTTGCTATCACTGATACTGACCATTTGGCCTACATACCTTGTTACTAACTCATCAAATGAACTAGCAATAAATTTGGAATATGCTGAAAATCATGACTGCCGAATGCAATGGGACAGTTAAGGCTGGGGAGCGTCATGTGCGTGCCATGAATTATTTGTTTAAAGTTTGACTAATTAAACAAAAAAACTTTTAAAATGACATATTTAACAACGCTCCCATAAAGTACGAAAAGTAAATACTTAAGGGCATACGATACAGTTTTGATCCTGTATTTACAGTGTGATGAAAATTTCCATGTAGGCTATTTTTTCACTGATTAAATCAAATATGTAATAAAAAATATACCTCCACGTGCTACTTTTTGAACGGTTAGATGAGGTCGAAATTTTGAATATTTGCTCAAAATTCGGATTTGTGGCCGTATTTTTCCTTTCGAAAGAAAAACATAACTTTTTTGTTTTAAATGATTAACACAAATTGGTTTTTTGTTAAATGATTTGTACTCTCTGTATTTTATAAGTATCTTAAAAATTTATACTTTTTTTATCCAGAAATAACTCATTTTTATCAAATGTTCATAAATGTAGAAAAAAACATATTTTTTTGCTGTATATTTATAAAATTTAAAAAAAATTGCACTATTTACGTTTTCGTGAAAATTGGCACACATAATCTTCTCGCGTAATCAAATCAAATGGCATCTTAAAAAACAGGGGTCGACCATGAACTCGTTTTCAAGTTAGATAAGTTTGAATGATAAAAAGCAGTCGAAAACTGAAACTTTTCCCGATAAGTCGTAGTTTGACGTCGCGAAAATAACAATTTACGTTAGCAACGTCATTACCTCCCCTGTAACTGTATCGTATGCCCTTTAAAATTATTAAGTTTTAACAACCAAGATGGCATGGATATCAGTGATTCTTTTTACAAATCTATAGTTTATAGATCTATATGAAAATCATTTTCTTATATTAGAAAATCAAAATAGAAAAATCATTTATCAGTAATATCAGAAATTGCTTTTATAATATTAGAAATTTCTTTCTTTATATTAGAAATTCCTTTTTTAATATTACAAATTAGAAAGTATTTTCTTATATTAGAAATTCATTTTCTAATATTAATTATTGATTTTTTAATCTTAAATAATCTCTTACAAGTTCACAGTTTAAATTTTAAATGGCCGTATAATATCGTGAATCTCTAACAAATTCACAGTGCACACTTTCCATTGAATAATATCGTGAATCTCAAACTGTAACAACGGATCTCTAACAAATTCACAGTGCACCCTTTCCATGGTATAATATCGTGAATCTCCTACTGTAACTAAGGATTTCTAACAAATTCACAGTGCACACTTTACTTGGTATAATATTGTGAATCTTCTACTGTAACAACGGATCTCTAACAAATTCACAGTGCACCCTTTCCATGGTATAATATCGTGAATCTCCTACTGTAACTAAGGATTTCTAACAAATTCACAGTGCACACTTTACTTGGTATAATATTGTGAATCTTCTACTATAACTATGGATCTCTAACAAATTGGCTGTGCACCCTTTACATGGTAGAATATCGTGAATCTCCCCAATAACTAAGGATCTCTAACATAATTGCAGTTCCTTTCCATGGTATTTATCGTTAATCTCCTACATTAACTAAGGATCTCTAACAGATTTACAGTTAACACTTCCATGGTATATATCGTGAATTTTACAAAACTATAAGGATCTCTTTCAAACTCACAGTTAACACTTTCCATGGTATTAATATCGTGAATCTCCTAAAATAACTAAGATCTCTTCAAATTCACAGTTAACACTTTCCATGGTATTATATCGTGAATTTCCTTCAATAACTAAGGATCTCTACAAATTCACAGTTAACTCTTTCCATGGTATTATATCGTGAATTCCTTCAATAACTAAGGATCTCTACAAATTCACATTAACACTTTCCATGGTATGATATCGTGAATCTCCTTCAATACCTAAGGATCTCTAAAAAATCACAGTTAACTCTTTCCATGGTATAATATCGTGAATCTCCTTCAATACTAAGGATCTCTAACAAATTCACAGTTAACACTTTCCATGTATGATATCGTGAATCTCCTACAATAACTCAGGATCTCTAACAGATTTACAGTTAACACTTCCATGGTATACTATCGTGAATTTTTACAAGAACTAATTTAAGGATCTCTTTCAAACTCACAGTTAACACTTTCCATGGTATTATCTCGTGAATCTCCAACAATAATTAAGGATCTCTGTCACATTCACAGTGAAAACTTTCCATGGTATTATATCGTGAATCTCCACCAATAACTAAGGATCTCTAACATAATCGCAGTTTACTTTCCATGGTATTATATCGTGAATCTCCTAAAATAACTCAGGATCTCTAACAAATTCGCAGTTAACACTTTCCATGGTATTATATCGTGAATTTCTTCCAATAACTAAGGATCTCTAACATAATCACAGTGCACACCTTCCATTGTTTTATATCACGAATCTCCTACAAAACTTAGGATCTCTAACAAATTCACGGTTAACACTTTCCATTGTTTTATATCACGAATCTCCTACAATAACTAAGGATCTCTAACAAATTCACAGTTAACACTTTCCATTGTATAATATCGTGAATCTCCTAAAATAACTGAGGATCTCTAACAAATTCACAGTTAACACTTTCCATGATATAATATTGTGAATATCCAACAATAACTAAGGATCTCTAACAAATTCACAGTTAACACTTTCCATTGTATAATATCGTGAATCTCCTAAAATAACTGTCCTAAAATAACTGAGGATCCCTTACAATTCACAGTTAACACTTTCCATGGTATTATATCTTGAATCTCCAACAATAACTAAGGATCTCTAACATAATCACAGTTAACACTTTCCATGGTATTATATCGTGAATCTCCTAAAATAACTGAGGATCTCTAACAAATTCACAGTTAACACTTTCCATGGTATTATATCTTGAATCTCCAACAATAACTAAGGATCTCTAACATAATCACAGTTAACACTTTCCATGGTATTATATCGTGAATCTCCTAAAATAACTGAGGATCCCTTACAAATTCACAGTTAACACTTTCCATGGTATTATATCTTGAATCTCCACCAATAACTAAGGATCTCTAACATAATCACAGTTAACACTTTCCATGGTATTATATCGTGAATCTCCTAAAATAACTGAGGATCTCTAACAAATTCACAGTTAACACTTTCCATGATATAATATTGTAAATCTCCTACAATAACTAAGGATCTCTAACAAATTCACAGTGTACACTTTCCATGGTAATATATCACGAATCTCCTACAATAACTTAGGATCTCTAACAAATTCACTGTTAACACTTTCCATGGTATAATATTGTGAATCTCCAACAATAACTAAGGATCTCTAACATAATCACAGTTAACACTTTCCATGGTATTATATCGTGAATCTCCTAAAATAACTGAGGATCCCTTACAAATTCACAGTTAACACTTTCCATGGTATTATATCTTGAATCTCCACCAATAACTAAGGATCTCTAACATAATCACAGTTAACACTTTCCATGGTATTATATCGTGAATCTCCTAAAATAACTGAGGATCTCTAACAAATTCACAGTTAACACTTTCCATGGTATTATATCTTGAATCTCCAACAATAACTAAGGATCTCTAACATAATCACAGTTAACACTTTCCATGGTATTATATCGTGAATCTCCTAAAATAACTGAGGATCTCTAACAAATTCACAGTTAACACTTTCCATGGTATTATATCTTGAATCTCCAACAATAACTAAGGATCTCTAACATAATCACAGTTAACACTTTCCATGGTATTATATCGTGAATCTCCTAAAATAACTGAGGATCTCTAACAAATTCACAGTTAACACTTTCCATGGTATTATATCTTGAATCTCAAACTGTAACAACGGATCTCTAACATAATCACAGTTAACACTTTACATGGTATAATATCGTGAATCTCCAACAATAACTAAGGATCTCTAACATAATCACAGTTAACACTTTCCATGGTATTATATCGTGAATCTCCTAAAATAACTGAGGATGTCTAACAAATTCACAGTTAACACTTTCCATGGTATTATATCTTGAATCTCAAACTGTAACAACGGATCTCTAACATAATCACCGTTAACACTTTAGATGGTATAATATCGTGAATCTCCAACAATAACTAAGGATCTCTAACATAATCACAGTTAACACTTTCCATGGTATTATATCGTGAATCTCCTAAAATAACTGAGGATCTCTAACAAATTCACAGTTAACACTTTCCATGGTATTATATCTTGAATCTCCAACAATAACTAAGGATCTCTAACATAATCACAGTTAACACTTTCCATGGTATTATATCGTGAATCTCCTAAAATAACTGAGGATCTCTAACAAATTCACAGTTAACACTTTCCATGGTATTATATCTTGAATCTCAAACTGTAACAACGGATCTCTAACATAATCACAGTTAACACTTTACATGGTATAATATCGTGAATCTCCTACAATAACTAAGGATCTCTAACAAGTTCACAGTGCACACTTTACAGGGTATAATATCGTTAATCTCCTACAATAAGTAAGTACTTAAACACATTCACAGTGTACACTTTCCATGGTAATATATCACGAATCTCCTACAATAACTTAGGATCTCTAACAAATTCACTGTTAACACTTTCCATGGTATAATATTGTGAATCTCCTACAATAACTAAGGATCTCTAACAAATTCACAGTTAACACTTTTCATGGTATAATATCGTGATAACCCAACTGTAACAACGGATCACTAACACATTCACAGTTCACTTTCCATGGTATAATATCGTGAGTCTCCTACAATAATTATGGATCTCTAACATAATCACAGTTCACTTTCCATTGTATTATATCGTGTATATCCTACTATAACTTAAGGATCTATAACATAATCACAGTTCACTTTCCATGGTATTATATCGTGAATCTCCTACAACAACTTAGAATCTCTAACAAATTCACAGTTCACTTTATTTGGTATTATATCGTGAATATCCTACATAACTCAGAATCTCCAACAAATTCAAAATGCTTACATTACACGGTATAATATCGTAAATCTCAAACTGTAACAAAGGATCTATAACAAATTCACAGTGCGCACTTTACATGGTATAATATCGTGAATATCCTATTGTGACTTAGGATCGCTAACAATTTTACAGTGCACAATTTACATGGTATACTATGGTATTATATTGTCTATCACCTACTGTAACTTAGGTTCTTAAACAAGGATGCACATAGGCGATCTCTAAAAAGTTCACAGTGCAAACTTTCATGATATTTAATAAATAATATCGATAATTTGCAATCTGTAACTAAGGATGCACTGCACATAGGCGATCTCTAACAAGTTCACAGTGAAAACTTTACAAAATATAAATAGTAACGATAGTTTCAACCTGAAACTAAGGATGCATAACGGCGATGTTCAACAAGTTCACAGTTAAAACTGTACATGATATGAATAGTAACTATACTTTCAATCTGTATCTAAGGATGCACATAGGCGATCTCTAACAAGTTCACAGTGAAAACTTTACAAAATATAAATAGTAACGATAGTTTCAACCTGAAACTAAGGATGCATAACGGCGATGTTCAACAAGTTCACAGTTAAAACTGTAAATAATATGAATAGTAACTATACTTTCAATCTGTATCTAAGGATGCACATACATGTAGGCGATCTCTAACAAATTCACAGTGTAAAACTGGGCATAAATATGAATAGTAGCGATAGTTTCAATCTGTAACTAATAAGGATGCACATAAGCGATCTCTAACAAGTTCACAGTGTAAACTGTGCATAATATGAATAGAATCGATAGTTTCAATCTGTAACTAAGAATGCACATAGGCGATCTCTAACAAGTTCACAGTGTAAACTGTGCATAACATGAATAGTAACGAAAACTTCAATCTGTAACTCAGGATGCACATAGGCGATCTCTAACAAGTTCACAGTGAAAAATGTACATAATATGAATAGTGACGATAGCTTCAATCTGTAACTAAGGATGCACATAGGCGATCTCTAACAAGTTCACAGTGAAAACTTTACAAAATACAAATAGTAACGATAGTTTCAATCTGTAACTAAGGATGCACATAGGCGATCTCTAACGAGTTCACAGTGAAAACTGTACATAATATAAATAGTAACAATAGTTTCAATCTGTAACTAAGAATGCACATAGGCGATCTCTAACAAGTTCACAGTGAAAACTTTGCATAATATAAATAATAACGATAGTTTCAATCTGTAACTAAGGATGCACATAGGCGATCTCTAACAAGTTCACAGTGAAAACTGTACATAATATAAATAGTAACGATAGTTTCAATCTGAAACTAAGGATGCACATAGGCGATCTCTAACAAGTTCACTGTGAAAACTTTACATAATATGAATAGTAACGATAGTTTCAATCTGTTACTAAGAATGCACACAGGCGATCTCTAACAAGTTCACAGTGAAAACTTTACAAAATACAAATAGTAACGATAGTTTCAATCTGTAACTAAGGATGCACATAGGCGATCTCTAACAAGTTCACAGTGAAAACTGTACATAATATAAATAGTAACGATAGTTTCAATCTGTATCTAAGAATGCACATAGGCGATCTCTAACAAGTTCACAGTGAAAACTTTGCATAATATAAATAATAACGATAGTTTCAATCTGTAACTAAGGATGCACATAGGCGATCTCTAACAATTTCACAGTGAAAACTGTACATAATATAAATAGTAACGATAGTTTCAATCTGTAACTAAGAATGCACATAGGCGATCTCTAACAAGTTAACAGTTAAAACTGTACATAATATAAATAGTAACGATAGTTTCAATCTGTAACTAAGGATGCACATAGGCGATCTCTAACAAGTTAATAGTTAAAACTGTACATAATATAAATAGTAACGATAGTTACAATCTGTAACTAAGGATGCACATAGGCGATCTCTAACAAGTTCACAGTTAAAACTGTACATAATATAAATAGTAACGATAGTTTCAATCTGTAACTAAGGATGCACATAGGCGATCTCTAACAAGTTCACAGTGAAAACTTTACATAATATAAATAGTAACGATAGTTTCAATCTGTAACTAAGGATGCACATAGGCGATCTCTAACAAGTTAACAGTTAAAACTGTACATAATATGAATAGTAACGATAGTTTCAATCTGTAACTAAGGATGCACATAGGCGATCTCTAACAAGTTCACAGTGAAAATGTACATAATATAAATAGTAACGATAGTTTCAATCTGTAACTAAGGATGCACATAGGCGATCTCTAACAAGTTAACAGTTAAAACTGTACATAATATAAATAGTAACGATAGTTTCAATCTGTAACTAAAGGATGCACATAAGCGATCTCTAACAAGTTCACAGTTAAAACTGTACATAATATAAATAGTAACGATAGTTTCAATCTGTAACTAAGGATGCACATAGGCGATCTCTAACAAGTTCACAGTTAAAACTGTACATAATATAAATAGTAACGATAGTTTCAATCTGTAACTAAGAATGCACATAGGCGATCTCTAACAATTTCACAGCGAAAAGGAAATCATAATTTTACTGTGAATTACTTACCTTAAATGGTATTCGACTAATTCATCAAAAATTGAGTTTAAAATCGTAGTTCTGTCATAAGAATAAAAACCAAAATCCTTGTTACGCAACGAAGGACCGTCCGACCTTCGTGGCACTGTTAGAGGGAATGACTGCATGCACATTCCTGCCGCTATATTTATTCACCACAAAAACTGTGACGTCGACAAACGTCGCTAACCGACGGCTTTTTTTCTATCTTGTTTAATATTATGCGCTAGGGAAAATAATCCTCGAAGCCTATGAGTTTTAACCGTTTCTCGAACGTAGTGCGTGGTTATCTAAATAAAAATATTATGAATAATTACTGGTTACTCACATTCCATTTGTAGTTTGATTTTTCATCTTGTCAAAAGACATCTTTAATATTAGTAACGTGGACGTGATAGAGAACACCCAAAACGTTCTCACGGCATGCAAAATGAAACATGGCGGAATGGGAAAACTGTGCTTCCTACAAATATTACAATAAACATATTGCAAGTAATACACCTTTATTTCATTTGTGGAAAGAGAAAAATAATTAACATGTTCGAAATTTGATATTAAACACAAAAAAAATATATTTGCAGTAGATTTTATCTTTATGTTATTTATTTATGATATTGTAACAAATGATGCTTACGACCTCTGCATAATAAAAAACAAAATCAAACAGTTGAAACAAAAGAAGGAAACAAGGTCCGCAGCTAGTATTATATTACAAGGTAAAGAAAGCTGTTTCTACGGAGATAAAATGTAAAAAGAAAACTTAGTATGGAAAATCTAGTTAGGATGCATTAATTAGCAATCAAAACATTCAGTCAGCTAGTGTATTGGCTTGAAATACATAATGATGTCATATGGAGAATTACTATCGAGAAGATAAATACCAAACTACGGGCATGTCAATTGGATTACCTAGTGTTATGTTTGTTTTCAAAATTTACATTGTCAACTGATGCAAAGTACGTGTATATATATATATATAGTAATCACTAATGTTAAAGAATAAGTAAGCTATTTTCGCCAGGTCGATTTATAATTTCCGTTTGCCAAGAAATTTGCGGTACTTTGTAAATTCCTGGTTGTTTGTATGAATATGCGTAAAATGGAAAACAGAAGTATGAATCACACACGCAGGCACACAGTCAAGTCAATTTGGAATCGCTTTTATATTTAAGATCTTCCAATTGTAAATACCACCACTGAAAAAAATATACCATTCAGGCGCAAGCGAAAAAAAAAAGTAAAACTAGTACTTTAAAAGCATTTTATTGATTGCTTCACTTCACATACGCACATAAAATCTAGGGTTAGGGTTAGGTTTTATATCCTTGAAAGGACTACGTATATGTGGCTTTTTTGTTGCAGACGAGACACTAAAAAAAATCGTAAGGGTTGCGCAGAACCTAGTGTCTCGCCTTCTTTTGCTGTTAGTCGCAGGCTTAAAAAATGTGGAAAAAAAATAATAAAAATGTTCCTCTAGATTCTATCTTTTGATTGTAAGAAGCGTCTGGCCAAGTTTGGTAAAAATCCAGGATAGTTTATGAATCTACTAGATGTCTTAAAATCTTTAACTGCAGACTGTATGTTATGTTAACTGGAAGAGAAACTTAGTCCATTTATAAGTAAAATATAGACAAACAGGACTGACGACATTTTAACAAAATTTTCTTCTAGACACTATCTTTTGACCATGAAACAAGCTTCTGTCAAAGTTTGGTACAAATCCAGGATAGTTTAAGAAAGTTATTAAAATTAAAAAAAAAATAACCACAGAGTGAATGTAATGTTTCCTGGCAGAAAAACTAATATAAAAAAGAAGATGTGGTATGATTGTCAATGAGACAACTCTCCACAAGAGACCAACAAGGCACAGAAATTAACAACTATATGTCACCGTACGGCCTTCAACAATGAACAAAGCCCATATCGCATAGTCAGCTATAAAAAAAAACCGAAATGACAATGTAAAACAATTCAAACGAGAAAACTAACAGCCTTATTTATGTACAAAAAAATAATCGAAGAACAATTATGTAACACATAAACAAACGACAACCACTGAATTACAGGCTTCT
Source organism: Mytilus edulis (assembly GCA_019925275.1). Lineage (NCBI taxonomy): Eukaryota > Metazoa > Mollusca > Bivalvia > Mytilida > Mytilidae > Mytilus > Mytilus edulis. The sequence goes on along the minus strand of CM034355.1, from coordinate 27,671,282 downwards.
GACTTGAGACAGGCGCATACATACAGAATGTGGCGGGGTTACACATGTCAGCGAGATCCAAACCCTCCCCTAACCCGGGACAGTGGTATAACAGTACAACATAACGAACACTAAAAATCAGTTGGAAAAGGCTTTAGTCCATTTATAAGTAAAATACGGAAAACAGTTTTTTTTACAAAATTTACTTCTGAATACTATCTTATGACCATAAACAAGCTTCTGTCCAAATATGATAGAAGTCAATGATAGTTGAAGAAAGTTATTAAAATTTCAAAAACTTTAACCATAGAGGGAATCTAGGAGTAAAATATTGTGGATGGCGCCGCTCGACGACGACGACGCCGACGACGGAATGTAGGATCGGTATGTCTCGCTTTTTCGACAAAAGTCAAAGGCTCGACAAAAATCAGGAAGAAATAAACACTTTGCCAAAAAGGAAAACACAGCAGACAAACAAACAAATAATCGAATACTAAAAAAAAAAAACACAACAACATCATAAAAACAGACATCAAAATCCGGGATTGAACACTACTGACGAGTCCTGTGTAGACGGAACACGCGTCTGGCATTATTTATTATAAGGCAGTGGCTATTTAATAGCGATTTAAGGGGGCTCGCGGGTCTAAATCGATTTTTGTATTTTATATAGGATATCGCTATATTTTTCTATAAATGAACTTTATCTTATACTTAGTAGAAAAATAAAATTAAAAAAATGGGGTCACCGTTCATTTACGCTCACAATCTGTCTTCGAAAGAAACATACATTTTTGTAATGGTACCTTTTTTCTGTTGAACTAATAGGAGAAATAGGGGTAATATCGAAATAAAAAAGAACTTAATTACAGAAATCGCTCAAATTTTACAATAGTTTAGTTTAAGGGGGCTCGCGGGTCTAAATCATTTTTTTTTTAATTTAATATAGGATTTCCCTATATTTTTCTATAAATGAACTTTATCTTATACCTAATAGACAAATGAAATAAAAAAAAATGGGGTCACCTTTCATTTACGCTCACAATCTGCCTTCGAAAGAAGCATACATTTTTGTTAATGTCCTTTTTTTCTGTTGAACTGAGTAGGAGAAATAGCGGTAATATCGAAATAAAAAAAGAACTAAATTACAGAAATCGCTTAAATTTTACAATAATTTAGTTTATGTACAGCTTATTCGAAAACAACAATAAAAAAATATAGGCCACCGATGAGTTAAAAAAGATATTTCAATTTTAATGCCAAAAAATGGCATTTTTGCACCAAAGGGAGATAATTTGGAGCTTTTTCAATGATATCTACATTTTAAAAAGTCACCTGGGGCCAACACGAATCGTTTTTTTGGAATGATTTTTGTATCATATGATTAAGTAACAACTACTAAAGGTAATTTATAAAATTTGTAATGAAAAATAAATGTTTAATTTTTTTCTGAAAATCTTATACCCGCGAGCCTCCTTCAGCACAGCTTAATTGAAAATAATAAGAAAAAATATAGGTCACCGATAAGTTAAAAAAGATATTTCAATTCTAATGCCAAAAAATGGCTTTAATAAAAATATTCTTTAAGTTTTGAAATAATAAGTAACAACAGGAACGTATATATTAAATCATTAGTTTAGTTTTAACATATTTATTTATAGTGGATTGGGAAACAAATTTGCAACTTATATTAATCCCTTTCCACTTTGCGGGTGCGAGTGCTAGCCTGCAGCGGCATTAACCTGCTCTTTTCGAAATCTACAAGGGTGTCTTTTACGTGCAAGAGATATGGCTCTCTCTTAACACGGGTCAGCCATTTATCGTTCCCTTCCGACGGACTATCATCGTTTTCTCAAGACCATGCTCGCAAACGGTTTCAAGGAAGAGCCGAAAATTCAGTCCCTGAAACTTTTCATCCCGGAACGGGAATCGAACCAGGAACTATTAAATGCTAGATATACTGTTCCCAGGTAACAATTACAAAAAACCCTTGTTTCTTTTGCGTCTGCATCACTTTTGCAAAATTTCAGATATATATATGTCGTGTACATTTTATTATTTTGTACAGGTTATTACTTGTACAAAATTTTCATACAAGTAATTACTTGTATGATGCCATCATACAGGTTATTACTTGTATAAATATAATTGTACAAGTAATAACCTGTACAAATTTTGTGGAGAAAAGATAATAGCTTGTACAACTCATTATCTTTCGTATTTTTTGAAATTTATATTGTGTTTGTTTTTCTGTTCTTATTTTCAAGTGTTTATCAGTATTATTGTTGAAATGTTAGAAGTTTACAGATGAACGAAGGACGCAAAGTAATGACATAAGCTCATGTGACATCTTATGCAAATTTAGCTAAACAGCTAGATTCCACGTAAATACGGACTTCTGGTGCAAAGTGACATGGTCGTTAAGTTCTGTAATTACAATAGCCGTAAATTCCCTTCCATTATCACTTTGCAGTATATGTGGAGATCCCATAAGTAGAAAAAAAGTGGTCCTGGTAGTGCATGATCCACTTGTATTCTCCATTTGGAAATGACTGATAGTCAACAAGGTCTACTTGACAACGGGAATTAAAGTCTGTAGAAGTGATAGGACGAACAACTAATTTTATGGTTGCAGTACGACTTTTCTTCAAAATACATTGTTCACACATCTGAATGAAAATTCTGATAATTTCTCTGCTGATATTGGCAAATTGTTTTATTAACTCCTTGTAGGTCTTGTGGATGCCTCCATGGCCAATTCCAGAATGTGCAGTTCTAATGTTAATGGATAAAGTTCATCTACTGTACAATAGTAAAAAAAAATGTCGCCTTTGCGAATGAGTTTTTCAATGCCTGCTACACTCAAAATATCATATTGCCTTAAGAAATATCTTTGAAGAGCAGTCTTTTTGGAACTTAATTTTGCTTTCTTTACATTCCCAAAAGGTTCTCTGTATATTTCACGTGTAAATAATGAATTATTAGAAGATTTATTATTGTCATCACACAATTTAATTATTTCATCATTAAATTTCTTTTCTATACTGTTTTCCATCTCTGCACTTTAGTTTTGACTACTTAAGTGAACAGTTTTGCTCATATACTTGATATGTTAAATGTACTCACATATTGAGTTTATAACTTTAGGCAAAGTAATGAATTATATGTTAAAAGGGAAACAATTTGTTGTGAACTTCAAACAGGCCAATATAAAATAATGATTTGTACAAGTTATTATCTTTTTCTCCACAAAATTTGTACAGGTTATTACTTGTACAATTATATTTATACAAGTAATAACCTGTATGATGGCATCATACAAGTAATTACTTGTATGAAAATTTTGTACAAGTAATAACCTGTACAAAATAATAACATGTACACGACATATATACATATACATTATATCCAACATTCATAGAATAAATGTCAATATCTAGATATTCATGCATAGTCAGGCTGTACAAATTCATTTTTTTATTAATCTAAATATTAAGAAATCATTTTCTAATATTAAAAAGTATCGTATTTTTAATATTAGAAAATGTATTTTTTAATATTAGAAAATGTATTTTTTAATATTAGAAAATGTATTTCTAATATTAGAAAAGGCTTTTCAAATATTAGAAAAATGATTTATGTAGTTTTGTTTCCTATAATCTGCTCTCCAATAACTAGATAGTTACCGGACTGATAGAAAACTGTACAATGTGTCAAAATTGGTCAAAGTATTAGTTAAATGTTTGAAATTTATAAAGGTGTACCACAGGGCTCTATACTAGGCCGTTTTATTTAACATTTTTATAAACGATATTTTTTATAAACGATATTTTTCTCTTTGTAAAAAACTGTGACTTTAAATATAATTATGCAGATGTCAATACCCTTTCAAAATCTGGTTCTTCTTTGGCCTTAGTTATTAAATCCTTGGCGGGAGACAGTGGTTCACTAATTTCATGGTTCTCACAAAATAAAATGCAGGCTAATCCAGAAAAATGTAAAGCCATAGCGATTGGTAGTAAAACACATAAAAACAACATAGTCTTCAACTTAAATGGAAACAACATCAATTGCGATGATAAAGTAAAACTACTATAGGAGTAACCATTGATTTAAAGCTTAACTTTAACCAACATATTTCTAACATCTGCAAAAAAGCAGCTAAACAGTTAAACATTCTGAAAAGAATTGGATCACACTGGCTTGAACAAACTGGCAAAAATTACAATTAACCATTCTTTCATCACGTCAAACTTAAGTTACTGTCCACTCACATGGCATTTTTGTAGCGAGCGCAACAAAAAAAAAATTGAAAAACTTCAAGAACGAGCGCTCAGATTCATCTACAATGACTATAATAATTTTAGATATAAACTCACAATTGATTGACCACAACCTAGAACAACAAGGTATCATTATGGCAAAAGGAGTTTAGCTTTGAGGCAGCCAAGTTGTGGAACTCCCTGCATAACCATGTACGGAGCCTCTCAACTTTGGAACAGTTCAAACATTTTATTTCAACATGGTGTTCTTCAGAAAACTGCTTCTGTAGCTCATGTAGGCAATAACTTTGCTGTCTCAGAGCTGGAATCTTCTTGCCCTGTGTTCTGTTTATTGTTTTTTGTTTGCTTTTGTTTTATTTATTTGCCTATATTTTGTGTTTGTGCCAGTTAAAGCAAAATGTGCTTTTCATTTCTTTTTAGCTTGCTTGCATTGATTTATGCATTGTTGCTAAGCTATTATATTATGCATGTGTTTTATTTGTATGTGTAGTTTGTCAAATGTGCTTATAATTTGTTATTTGATTTTAAATATCAAGTCCGTTAAGAGCTCTACAGAGCACATGTTTACTTTGTTGAATTGTACATATCATGTCCGACTCTAGATAAAATTTACTTACTTACTTACCTACTAGATGCTAGTCATATATCCAGCTAGATGTGGACAAAGAGAGACAACTCTACCATTTTCATATTTCAGATGATCTCAGAAGAAGGTTTGATTTTAATTGTAATGAATCCCGATTTTCCGTAAGTTCAGATATCAAAGTCAATATAAGTTTTTAAAACATAACTATCTTTATAAGTCATTAACAGTAGGAATTTATTATCTGAAGGACCCTTGATAACAGTTTTACATTGTGATCAGTAACTGAACTTTGAAGAGTATGGTCAGATCATATGTTTCGTACGCCCATATCAGAGACATATAATACAGAGAAATATATTAATGTATTATATGTATCTGGTCATACGATTTTGTACAATGACAATTGTGACGTCTGATTGAATTCTAAATATTTTTTTCTTTTTTTTTTCTTTTCTTTTTTCTACCATATAGTGACCGCCTTCAACAAATTGAAGATTATGTCACAGGAGGAAACTTACAACAAGACATAGATTGGAAAAATGTACAATTTTTAAAAAATAGGAAAAATTAAAAATATAAAATGTTTTGTATAATAAAGTAAGATGTTGTAATTGAGTTAATATTGATGCTTTGAAATTGAAGATTTGAAAGAGTCGACTGAAGTGCAATTTACAATGTTGTCCGGTAGTTTGTTCCAGTCGGTGATAGTTCTTGGAAAATATGACTCTTTTCTGTACTGTGTTTTGCAGGATGGAATTTGGAAGCTGTTCGAATTTGTATGTCTTGTTTGTCTTTTTTGTGGAATTAATTTATTTTGTTTAGGGATTGCAACCTTTTCGTGTTCAATTTTGTAGAGCATTACCAATCTGGAGTCTTTTCTTCTGTCAGAGAGACTGCGCCATTCAAGATGTTGTAACATGTTACCAACGCTTGAGGTGTTTCTGTATTTGTTGGTAACAAAACGCGCAGCCCTCCTTTGAACTTTTTCAATGCTATCTATGTCTTGTTGTAAGTATGGATCCCAAACAGAGCAAGCATACTCTAGTGATGGTCTTACTAGGGACTTATATGCTTGCTCTTTAATGGATGTTGAACTTATGTTCAGGTTCCTCTTTAGAAAGCCTAGTGTGCTATTAGCTTTCTTGCATATGTTGTTAATATGCACATCCCATTTAAGGTTTGAACTGATGGTGACCCCCAGATATTTTGCTGTTGTTACATGTTCTAAAGAATGATTGTGTAATGTGTAGTTAAATGTGATTGGTTTTTTATTTCTGGTGACTGAAATTACATTACACTTATCTGGGTGGAATGCCATTTTCCAGGTAGTTTCCCACGATGCCAGTTTGTCAAGATCTTTTTGTAGTGTTAATGCATCGGAGTTTGATTTTATTGCCAAATAAACTATTGTGTCGTCTGCAAATAAACGTACTGTAGATGTTAGACCAGATGGAATGTCATTAATATAGTACAAGAAAAGACTTGGTCCAAGAACTGACCCCTGTGGAACCCCTGACTCAACTGCAACATACTCAGATTTTTCCCCCTCTAGAACTACTGCCTGTTTGCGATTGCTAAGAAAATTTTGTATCCAGTAATTTAATTCCCCCTGTATCCCGTAATGATGAAGCTTATTAGTTAAAAAAGAATGTGAAACTTTATCGAATGCTTTAGAAAAGTCCATGACCAAAATATCTGTTTGTTTACCATTTTCCATGACATCGTCTATAAATTCTAATAGTTGTGTTTCGCAGGATCGACCTCTGCGAAATCCATGCTGTAGGGGATATAAAAGCACGGAAAGTCAATTATTTGATGATACGTTGGACCTTAGTCCTATAACATATGACCTCGGGGGCATTATTTACTATTTCTATTTACTGTTCTGATAATTGTTTTTACTATCAATGTGTCACTCAAAAAAAAATAAAAAATGAAAATATCAGTATAAAAACGTTAAAAATTGAATAAGAATGCGAAGTCATATGTTATAGGACTACGTTGGACCTATACACGAATCTATATCATATATATATATAATAAATACGTGTCACAGAAGATACAGCCCAATTGGAAATCAAATTTCATAAGGTAAAAGGTGATAGCGTTTTACGGTTACTGCATATCAACCAGAGAAATAAATTGTCCCAACAATTAACGCCCATTAGACTGTTTGTCTTTATGTTGTTAAAAGTTGGTTATTAGATTTACTTCTCTCAAACATTTTATTGATCAAGACTATATGACGTCATACTGGGAAGAGAAATGGCTGAAGCTGCTGTAAACACTCTGCCAGTTTCCAAGTTTTATTGCCATTCGTGCTCTGAAGAAATAAACCCCAAATTACCAGTTAGAAAATTTATAAATTATAGAAGATTGTTATCAACTTGTTTCAGTTTACCCTCAACCGAAAGCCCCAAATTCCATAAAAGAACCAGTCGCTGTTTACCCATGTTAATTTGGACACTATTATAATTTGTAAACACAACGCCAGTTGCCAGATTTTTTTCCCACATGCATGTTTTAAAGAAGCAGACCTCCTAAATACCAATTTAGATATTATTTATTGTAGAAAACTGCATTTCATTTTGTTTTAGATTACCCTCAACAGAGAAGCTGATCTTTGAAAAAAGGTGTCCTTCTCAGTTCTCACCCTAGACCTAGTGTCATACCATCACTGTTTACATTTTGTCTTATGCTTGTGAGTCATATGACTTGTCCAAATAATTATGACATCTCAAAATGGCTATTGAAGTTTGCCGGGTCTGTTTGCTGTGACCCCTTCTAACAAGGCCAAAGCCAAAATTTGTTTTGGGCAGGACTTTGACTTTGAGAGCCATTGACAATCGGCATTGAATTTTCTACTCTTTGAGACCAAGTTTTGTCAAATAATCTTCTCTGGCAACGTGAAATGTTTGCATTTATTATTTTTTCATTTTGTGGGCTTCTTGATCATGGTGCATAATGTTTCCAGAAATATCCAAAAGTAATGATGAAATAAGTTACAATTCTAACCGACAGGTTGATGACCAACTTCTTTTTAAATAGTTTCAAAGAATCCTTGTGAATCATTCAATATTTTAATATTGAATATTAATTCCAATGTCCAAATAAGATTGTATAATGTTACGTACGTACATTGAATAAACAGCTGGTATTAAAGTTCTGAACAAATAACCATGAATCAGTTTATTCGAATCTCATTAGTCAGTTAAATATCATGATTACTCTGAGAAATGACCAACAATATTAATGTACATGTAGTTCAGTAAACTCATAGAAATTTCAAATAGCAAAAAAATGTAGGATACTCATCTTCTGCAATTCAAATGATACTTTATATGCTCTTTTTTTCTCTGACAGAGTATCACAAATCGAATGTGCATATATATGTACGATACATGTCCTATTTGTCATCCTCAGAACTCTATCTTCACAACACATTGTGAACATTGTAACATTGAGACGGTTTGCCTAATAGCTTTCATACTTTGTTATACATTAATTGATATTCATTATATATGAAGTTGCCCAGAATAGCCATACTTTATTGCCATTGATTGAATTTGTGTTTAAGGTTTTAAGAGCTATAAGAATGACAAGTCTAATTTTGGCCAATTGTAGCATAATGCCAGCTTGAAAATACATTTACTACTCAGTACTGGTTCTGTACTTACTTTAGACCGTTTACCAGAAGGTTTAAATATTTTATAGTCTTATTTGACCTATTGAAGCATAACACCATTTAATTTTCGACCATTTACCAGAAGGTTTAAGTTGTTGTTGGATTTTTTAATGAGTATGTGTAGTTGGCCATACTTAAGTGTCATGTTGTCATGGATGTTACATTGTACATGTACAAATGTACATTGTATTACAATATTTTCATGAGTTACATTATACAATGTATCACACTTCATTCAACCATTTTTCCTTATTGTAGCATACATCAGGGATCTCCATGGATGAAAATTGAACCATGGAGGAACTTTCACCATTACAAACCTTGTCTACGCTGTACAGTGTAGCGCGATCGGAAGTATTTTATCCCTCCATACAAAGATGGTGAACATGCTAATTCATTGTTTATTTAAATTATATTTATTTGAATTTTCATTATAGAATTAGAAGTATCAATATTTTCATTTATTGCCGTTTTTAACCATTCAAATGCCAAGTCTTCATGGTCCCCCCTTAGTCGAGAATGACCAAAAGCTGTCATGAAGGTCCCCAAGCAGATTTCTTTTATTTTTGGTAATTGTTATGGGGGTTAAAAATCATCTGATGTGGAGCTTATTTTTCGTGGACACTGTCAAATTCAGAGCCCATTACCGGTATGGCTGATTTGCAGCAACAACAAAACAATTCGTACGGGTTATGTAAAAGGTTAAAGAGATTCGTAAAGCAAACGTTGACAAATGAAAAGGTTTTTAATGACTTTATCTGGAAAAATTGATGCTGTGCAACATGCATCTTTCGAGTCTGAATAGAAACCGGAAACGCGGATGTATCAATTTGATTGTAATATACGAAATGAATTCGGAATTTAGATACGATATTTCTTTATAGGAAATATTTAAGTTTTTACTTTTAAACTGTTAAAGTAATTCTAAATTATCGTTACAGCAGTACTCGAGTTATTTGCGATGTAATAATATTTACTGTTTTGCGTCTTATTTTGTACTTCTTAAAAAAGGGGGATGCTGATTGCGTAAGTCAAAATAAAGCACGTGTTCGACTTGTTTTCTTTGTAACTGGATTAATTTATTAATTTATTTATTTAATCTTAATGATCATAATCATTTGCTGAAACTTAGTTGATTACTTTGACAATGGATCGTGTATCCTCAGATAGTATTCTCCTGTCTGGTTTGTTGGTCTACCTGTACAAGCTCAGGTACAAGTAATTAGCGATCTTAATCCGGATATCCCTCAGGCGTTAGAACTGTATTGGATTATAACATAAAAAGCCTAAGGGTTATGCAATTACATGCATTTGATTATAATTGATAAAAAAATGGCGTCGGGCTACAAAAAACGATGAAGTTTTGAACGATGGCGGAAGACAATTTAACGATGGCGCAAGACAATTTAACGATGGCGCGAGTCATTTGACGATGGCGCAAGACATTTGAACGATGGCGGGGCTCCATCGTTAAACAGGCCATGGAGATCCCTGATACATGTAATAACAACTGATGAAAGCTAAATTTCTTAGAATGTACATTGTGTATGTTCACAAATTTTCCCTCATATATGTGGCAATATATATATATATATATATATATAATAATTAGACAATGTTTGTGGTTGTTATGGGACCTTGACCGTTTTGAAATGCCTGTTTACGTGAGATATTATAGTACAATGTACATGTATGCTGTTGTCCATCTGGCATCTGTCCTTCCTTCGTCAACATGTACAAATAACTCTAAATTGCTTTAACCTATTTTCATGAAACTTTGGTGAATTGTTTATATATTAACGTAAGCTCCCTTTGTTTCTGAGTTGTGAGATTTTACTCTCAAAAAAGGAGGATTTTGTAGCTTTTGGACAATATTAAACTCTAAAAAGCAGTTTTCATGAGACTTTGAATGGCTTATACATGTATCTATTAAAATAAGTTCCCTTTAGTTCCTTATAAACTTCTGATATATGTTCATATATGACATTGAGGACTCAGGAGTATTGGAACTTGTTTGTATTAAAAAAGCGCTGGTGCAGCTCTTTATTAACCAATTGAAGCATATTTCCATAATGACAATCAAAGACTTTTTGTGTTTATAATACATGTACATGTAGCTATTTAACTATTTTGTTAATTACTGGAATGGCAAGTCAAAATAATGAGTTGATCATGAATATGGCATAAAACAACAATATTCCCCATTTCCATTCTCATTTTGATTTGATGCTGTTTTGTAGGAGTCATCATGAAGATTGCATTTGTTCACAGATTGTACATGTCAGTGTAGGAAATTTTTTTTAAATACTTTTTTTCTTTTTTGTAGGATTATACATGTCCTAAATGTGAGAATGGATTCATTGAAGAAATAACAGAATCAGAGTACGTAGTGTAATTTATAATTTGACCTTGAACATAAGTTTCATATATGTTCTTAAGTCATATTGCCAAATGAGTATTTTAAAAGAAGAAAGGGTTACATACATGTACATGTATACATGTATATATTGACCAGACAGCTAAAAAATAACACAAATTAAAAGGTATTGGCTCATATGTATACTCTGTATATTTATGTTATAATCAGTGATTTTGCTAGTGCTCGTCACTTTTGTAATTTACGAAAGGGTTTTGGCATTGATGAAAGTATTTCAAATCAATTTCATCACTTAAATTTTGAAAGTGTAAAAGTACTTTCGCATCAAAATACTATAAATCTACCTGTTTTCATGTTTTTGACAAGTTTATGACGCCACTTAATTAACAATTTCAACGGGTGTTACAAGTTGTGATTTAAGGATTTTAAATTGAACCAGGTGCTCCGCAGGGTGCAGCTTTATATGACCCCAGTGGTCGAACCCTGAACAGTTGGAGCAAATTTGGTCACAATATTCAAGCTTGAAACTGTCTGAATTTAAATTGTGATCAATTTTTATACGACCGCAAAAATTTAAATTTTTTGGTCGTATATTGCTATCACGTTGGCTTCGTCGTCGTCGTCGTCCGAATACTATTAGTTTTCGCACTCTAACTTTAGTAAAAGTGAATAGAAATCAATGAAATTTTAACACAAGGTTTATGACCACAAAAGGAAAGTAGGGATTAATTTTGGGAGTTTTGGTCCCAACATTTTAGGAATTAGGGGCTAAAAAGGGCCCAAATAAGCATTTTCTTGGTTTTCGCACTATAACTTTAGTTTAAGTGAATAGAAATCTATGAAATTTTGACACAAGGTTTATGACCACAAAAGGAAGGTTGGGATTGATTTTGGGAGTTTTGGTTCCAACAGTTTAGGAATTAAGGGCCAAAAAAGGGCCCAAATAAGCATTATTCTTGGTTTTCGCACAATTACTTAAGTATAAGTAAATAGAAATCTATGAAATTTAAACACAAGGTTTATGACCATAAAAGGAAGGTTGGGTTTGATTTTTGGAGTTTTGGTCCTAACAGTTTAGGAATAAGGGGCCCAAAGGGTCCAAAATTGAACTTTGTGGGATTTCATCAAAAATTGAATAATTGGGGTTCTTTGATATGCCGAATCTAACTATGTATGTAGATTCTTAATTTTTGGTCCCGTTTTCAAATTGGTCTACATTAAGGTCCAAAGGGTCCAAAATTAAACTTAGTTTGATTTTAACAAAAATTGCATCCTTGGGGTTCTTTGATATGCTGAATTTAAAAATGTACTTAGATTTTTAATTATTGGCCTAGTTTTCAAGTTGGTCCAAATGGGGGTCCAAAATTAAACTTTGTTTGATTTCATCAAAAATTGAATACATGGGTTCTTTGATATGCCAAATCTAACTGTGTATGTAGATTCTTAATTTTTGGTCCAGTTTTCAAATTGGTCTACATTAAGGTCCAAAGGGTCCAAAATTAAACTAAGTTTGATTTTAACAAAAATTAAATTCTTGGGCTTATTTGATATGCTTTATCTAAATGTGTACTTTGATTTTTGATGATGGGCCCAGTTTTCAAGTTGGTCCAAATCAGGATTCCATATCAAGTATTGTGCAATAGCAAGAAATTTTCAATTGCACAGTATTGCACAATAGCAAGAAATATCTAATTGCACAATATTGTGCAATAGCAATTAATTTTCAATTGGAGTTATCTTTCTTTGTATAGAATAGTAGTTGATAATATATGTTGGAAATTTGCCAGACATGACTATGATGTCATTTTCTATTTTTATTTGCCAATAACTTTATGTAAATAACTTCATTGGAAATTTGCCAATATAAAATGTTGCTGATGAAGTTTTTTTTATTGTTTTATACAATAAACAATGTATATTCACTTTTACTACCAACCAATCTTTACCATTCAGTGATAACAAGCACTTTATTTTACATTTTAATATTTTATGATGTATTTAAAAGAGTAGTTATTGTTGCAAACTTCATTAGAAATTTGAATTGATATCAGTTTTGGAAAAAGGGAAACAGGGATGTGAAAAAAAGGGGGGGGGTTAAATTTTTCTCATTTCAGATTTCATAAATAAAAAGAAAATTTCTTCAAACATTTTTTTGAGAGGATTAATATTCAACAGCATAGTGAATTGCTCAAAGGCAAAAAAAAAACCTTTTAAGTTCATTAGACCACATTCATTCTGTGTCAGAAACCTATGCTGTGTCAACTATTTAATTTTAGATTTAAAAAGTTTGAAGAAGAAATCTTTAATTGATTTGTAAAATCTTGACATTTGTTTTGTGTATAAAAAAACCATGTAATGTCAAAAATTTGATCACAATCCAAATTCAGAGCTGTATCACGCTTGAATGTTTTGTCCATACTTGCCCCAACTGTTCAGGGTTCGACCTCTGCGGTCGTATAAAGCTGCACCCTGCGGAGCACCTGGTTTTTACATAAAATGGGTTTAAGTCAAAAAATTAATGTGGTCAAAGATCTAACAATTCTATTGCACAATACTGTGCAATTGAAGATTTCTTTTTGAAACTTTTCAAAATTTGAAAAATTTTGAATAAAAAAGGGAATCCCTTCAAAAAATGGTAACCCCCCCCCCCCCCCCCACACTTTTTGAAACCCCCTTTGGGACAATAACCCTTTAATTCAATCCCATGCTTTCTTTTGTAGTATTGAACCTTTTAATACAATTTCAGAGGGATCCATACACTTAAACACAAGTTATTGTCATAATTGTTTGGAAACTAGAAACATGCTTCTTTTTGGTCCTTTTTAGGCCCCTAATTCCTACATATTTTCGGCAATTAACCCAAAACTTAATCCCAGACTCCCCTTTGTTATATAATGGTATGATGTGTTACAAATTCAGAGAGATCCATACAATTACACACAAGTTATTGTCTGGAAACTAGAAAAATGCTTTTTTTGGCCCTTAATTCCTAAACTTTGGCCCCATAACCCCGAAAATGAATCCAAACCTTATACTTGTGATTTTGTTCATTGTGGTATAATTTCAGAGCAATTGAAATACTTGAACACAAATTTAATATCCTGAAACTAGAAAAATGCTTATTTTGGGACCCTAATTCCTAAACGGTTGGGACCATCATCCCCAAAATTGATCCGAACCTTCCTTTTGTGGTATTGAACCTTCTAAAAAAAATTATAAAGATCTATTCTCTTAAACAAAAGTTTTTATCCGGAAACCAATGTGTCTTCGGATGATGCAGACGACGACATCATACCATTATACGATCCCCAAAAATATTTGGGGTCGTTTAAAATTTATAATTTCATGATGAATCCGGACTCGTTTTGAATTTATTATCTATGTGTTACTTCCCGTTTTCGTTTCATTTTAAAACCGAAAGTAGTAAACGTGATCTATTCTTGATTTGTTTACAACCTCCTTTCAATCATTATAATCGTTCCTACATTTTGTAAAAGGATTTTATACAGCCCAACTTAATAGAAATGATTTCCAAATATGGATTTAGACGTTTTTAAGGACAATGATTATGCAGCGAGGTAATCATTGCAAGCTGATTTCTGCTGTGATTCCTTGTTTGAAAAAAATGTATCCAACTTTTGTTGATCAGGAATTCTGTGTCCCTTGGAACAAACTGAAGAGAAATTTTGAACAAAGTTTTTGGACCCCATGTCAGAATCTTTCAAAATAAGGTCCAATAATCCAATAAAGTCAAATTATACAATACTGACTCCAAATCATGCCTATAAGTCCTTTAAAATCTGACGAAGTTACACAAAAAAGAGGTTAATTTTAATAGCGCGCAAAAGTGACTAAAGCCCTCAAAATCCTAGCTTAAACCCTGGTTACATGTATATAAATTCTGGTAAAGGTTTTAATGAATACATGTATTAACAATAATCAAACAAAGGTAACCTGAGAGAACCTGAACATTGATTATCAGTTATCAAAAAGTAATTACTTTAGAAGTTCACTAAATAATAATCACAGGAATTAATCATGGGGAAGATACTGTAAGCAGTAAGTCTACTATAGTTTGTGTATGGATTGATTTAAAGGTATCTGTCTGGCAGAGTTTAACTGACTTTGACCTGCATTTTATGGTGGTTGGCCAATGTTAAGTTTTCCTGGTTAAGCTTGTTTCTCCAATTCTACATGTACATGTATCAGCAATATTGTCAACGATATTTGAAGAATGTTTTTTTTTAAGTGTTCCACTGTACACGTCTGTCTTGCTTGGTTTACCTGATACTTTTCAAGTTAAAGTTAAATTTTATCTCTATTTTCTTTGTGTTATTCATTAACAAAATAATTCATATGTCTTTCAGAGAGTCACCAAATAATAGTTCTCCACAAGAAATAATTGATCCGGCATCAAATTTTGCAGAGGCAAGTTTATTCTTAAAAGAAGGTTCATATACGTATAAAAAATTAGACGTGATGTGATTGTCTATGAAACAATTTTTCACAAGAGACCAAATGACACGGAAATTAACATGTAGCATGTAGATTAACACTCTCTAACTTTTTCATGACCTACAGATTTCTTGATGTTGGATAAACTGTCAACCATATTCAGGATAAGTACATTGCTATACACAGTATCACTACAAAAATTGACTACCATAAATCGTTTTTCTTCTTGAAACACATTATATTTGTCAACTTGGTCTTATTTTAATAGGAAAGACTTCAATGTGAACTACTTTGACTCAATATTATGATTGTGTGGCTGTCTTTTTTTATTATTATGCTTGATGGAAAAACCGAAAATATCTGTGTTTAAGTCTCTGGTTTAGCTAGGACAGGTATATAAAAATACAGTTTCTATTTTAAAGAAGCCTATATTTAAGCATCTTCTACATAAATATGTGATTTGGAAATAAACTAAGTGATTTCACTCACCCATAATATTCTGCTCTTTTAAAATACTAATTTTATTAGTTTAAAATGATCAACATTTTTTTTTAGATATGGGGCAGAGCCTTTCTTGAAAACTTCCAACAACAAGTTTCAGGTGTAAGTCAAGATCGTCCACAGAGGTCTTCAAATTCTGAAGACAGGACAGAATCAGATTCTGAGGACACAGACACGGATCATCCATCTGTAATGAGACGTAATGGTCCTGTTCCTTTTACCAGAATACAACTTAGAACAAGAAATAATCAACAGTCACAGAACCCTAGACAAGTTCCGTATCTTCAAGGGTAATTTTAAAAGAACACTTGTTTCAGTTCAGTTAAATAATTTAGTGCAATATAAGGCTGATGTCATTGGTGAGATTTTTGTTGAGCCTGCAATATTCCCCTATAATTTGTTCTATGTAAATATGAGCTCTTATTTAGAAATGCTTCTGTGAATTTCCTGTCAACGTTCTTAAATGCAGATCTATAAGCTTTTTGTCTCGTCTGTATCTCCGATACTTCAAATAAGTTATCTATATTTGGTGTACATGTCCGTCTAGCAGATTTCATGAGACCTTAACCTCATTCACATGGATGATATAATATTATGAATAAACTTGTTTTATTCTCTAAGACATAATTCACACAATAATTCTTTTGCCTTTAGAAAACCAGGTGTGACATTTCACAGTTTTTTTGGCGGTCAATATTAAAAACTTTTACACTGTGGTAGCAATTGCAGGCATGACACAGATTTCAGTTGAACCCTTTACAAATGTTTAACGTGTTATGCTGTAAATACTCTGAATAAAATAATCCTCCGTATTGTATTGCAGGTTGTTACAAATGTTTATAGACAGATTATCAGATGCACATGGTCCAGCACTGTAAGTTTAGTTTTTTAAAATGTTTAAATAGTGAATGCCATAAAATTGGTCTCTATTTACCAACATTATATTGTAGCCTATTACTAGTCAAGTATGGCACTGATAACTGTTTTAAAAACAATATTTCAGATGGAAACAATGATTATTGAAATTAATTAAAAGCTAAGATTTCTTGTTGCACGAATCATGAAAAGTCAATTTAACAATTAGATTTTATATCAAAGAAAACTCACAACTTTGAAAAACTTTCTATTAAAATGAATGAGGGAGTTGATTGGAAATATATATATCTTCTAATTTTACAATCGAACTCCATACAATTAGCAAGAAACCTGAGTATTTACAATATGAAAAGACATTTGAACTATCATCCCATGGTTCATATTTAAATGCCTTATATCCTCTAACAGCTTTTTCTAAAAAAGTCAATTGGAAATACTTGGAACATTCTATCTCACAGATCCTTAGTCATTTATGGACAGTTAGCAATTGTAATTTCAATGTGTAATTCAAACTGGTGTGCTGGCTTCTATCCTGTAAAAGTCTGTTTTTACCAAGAAAATTTCCATAAGTCCTACAAAATCGTGCACAGGGAAAGTTTTTTTTTTTTACCTATGTTAACCAATTGAAAAATTATGTAGATATATTCCAGTATTTAAATATGTGTAGCCACTATCTTTTATGTCCATGGATTGATACAAAATGTACATATTTAATGAAAATCTGTCTATTGCCACCATATTTTAGACTAGTAAACTTTGGATATGGACATTTGAAACCAAAATAACTTGTAATTTTAAAATGACAGATATATCTTTTATTCTTCAGAAATTTTATACCCATGATGCATGGTAATCCAGGGGATTATGCCTGGGGTGTCCATGGACTAGACAATATTGTAACACAGGTAAAATAATTCTAATATTTAAAAAAAATGTATACTTTATTTATTTATGTAAAGAACATAAGACCATGTATAAATTAAGAATTTCCAACAATCTATGGCTTCCATGAACTATTTCTATTCTAATAGGACAAATACGGTCATTAAAGAACTGAAGCGATGATAGGTATACTGTATGTGTGGCTGTTCTTTTTTAACTCCCGGTTCGATAAAGCTCCAACATTTGTAAAATGTGTAGCTTGCATTAGTGGTTCGTGAATAATCGCTAGAAAAAAATCTGTTTAAATCTTTAAATTCTCAAACCCAACATTTGCCATTATTAATTTACATGTTTTTCTCGTAAGCTACCGTCAAACCAAAAGTTGACATTTCCTAACTAAGGAGCCGCCATGTTGGCTTGCTGAAATCAGTAAATATGCGAAAAATGCAATAGAATAGAAAACAAAACAAAACCTACCTTACATATCAATTTTAATACAATATTATACGAATTTCAATGGTTCATGTATCAGAAAACATTCAACTGTAGCGTTTTTATTTGTATGACGTCATGTTTTGAAATGATTTAAATGTGTCAAAAACATTAAAGTAAGGTTTGCATACACAGGGAAATAACTCGAATTCAAATAATTGAAAAAAGGAGGGACCCGCCATTTTGAATTGCTTTGATTTACCAATGTTCAACAACTACAATATTATCGAATATAAAACAAAACCTACCTCAAAATCGCTGTTTTGATGTAATTTTGTCAAAATTTGAATCGTATAAGTAACGTTATGACCCTCCTTTTGTTAGTTTTCATTTATATGACGTCACGTTTAGCCATAACGTCTTTGTGCAAAAACCATTTATGAAGTTTTGCGGAATTTTATTTTATTTCATAAATGTACATTTTTATGCCCCCGCCGTAGCAAAGGGGGCATTGAGTTTTATCCTTTTCTGTTTGTACGTCCATCTGAATGTAAGATAATAGTGTACGTCCGTTTTTACAAAACTTTAGTTTGCCTCTACCAACTGATATAAAACTTATGCACAATGTTTTTTACCACAAAAACACAGAATAAATTTGATTTTTGATGTCGTCACTTTTACAGTTCTACATTTATGAGGAGTCAGACAGGGGATACCTTTCTCCCGTCCCCTTTCTCTTAAAACCTAAAAAAAACTAATGTATGGGAAGCTCATTTCAATAGAAATCGATCTAATATCTTGTGCTTTTATGGCTTGCCCCCATCTTGTCCTTTCACAAGATAGAAATGTTGTTTATTCTGCTTCAAGAACCCCAATTTTCACTTACTGTTAAGCCGTCTCTTTCATTGAATTTGTAAGTCTGAAGCACGCCGTTTCCGATTTTTTATAAAGTATAAATACAAATTATAGAAACGCAGGATTGAGTGAAAAACGGCACATTTTTGTGAAACTTTTAGTTAATTAGGGCCCCGCCGACGGCGGGTCGCCCTATAGTGATCAGTCTGTCCGTCCGTCCGTCCGTCCGTCTGTCCGTCCGTCCGTCTGTCCGTCCGTAACACTTTCGTGTCCGCTCCATATCTAGAGAACCGTTATGATTTCATACTTAATACTTAATATGATTATTAACCAACACCAGAGGGTGTGTCATGTTGTATGTACAACTTCCTAGGTCAAAGGTCAAGGTCAAAAACTTTGGTTTCAGTTGACAACCCCGTGTCCTGTGGTGAAGATCGTGTCCGCTCCATATCTAGATAACCATTATGATTTCAAAGTTTATACTTGACATCCATTTTAACAACCACCAGAGGGTGTGTCATGATGTATGTACAACTTCCTAGGTCAAAGGTCAAGGTCAAAAACTTTGGTTTCGAGTTGACAATCCTGTGTCCTGTGGTGAAGATCGTGTCCGCTCCATATCTAGATAATTGTTATGATTTCAAAGTATATACTTGTCATACATTTTAACCACCACCAGAGGGCGTGTCATGATGTATGTACAACTTCCTAGGTCAAAGGTCAACGTCAAAAAAACTTTGGTTTCAGTTGACAACCCTGTGTCCTGTGGTGAAGATTGTGTCCGCTCTATATCTTGAGAACCGTTATGATTTCAAATATTATACTTGACATCCATTTTAACCAACACCAGAGGGTGTGTCATGATGTATGTACCACTTCCTAGGTCAAAGGTCTGTCTGTCTGTTGGTCTGTCCATCGCTAACAAATTTGATCCACATTATATTTTGAGAGGACAGCTGTTATTATTTCATACTTTATACCTGACAAACATTTTCAACTTAACATATATATTAACCAACACAAGAGAATGTGTCATAATGTATGCATTCTAGGTCTAAGATCAGTCTGTCGGTCTGTCCATCCGTTCGTTGTTCTTAACAAATTGTGTCCGCTCTACCTCTCGAGAACCATTAATATTTCATACTTTATACTTGGTGGGTCATAATATATTGAAGGCATAATTCTAAAAATATGTGACAAATATCAATTGGGCAGCACCTTTAAACATATTGTTCAAACATCAATCCATATATCCAGAAGTCACCTTAGAGTAGTAAACAATGAGTTCACATCATGCAGTCATATCACTATTATACTATGAAAGTAAGATGAGAATATTTATCAGTTTTAACTTAAAATCTTAGATCAAAATCACACATGAGACTATGTAATAACTTCAAATAATGCTTCATATCAGATTATCCATACAACTTATTTACCCCACGTTATTGACAGCGGGGCCCACAGAGATGGCTCCCATCTCAATGATATCTAGTTTCGTTTAAAATGGTTGGAATTTACATAATGCCCCATGTGTTTTACTTATACATGTTATAGAGGATGCATATATATTCTCAGATATTTTTATTGCATAATTTTTACGAATGACAGAATGTTGAACTTGGTCTTTTCAAATGTACAGTTTGCAAGGTTTGTCCGCAAATACGCACACAACCCACACGTTTACATCAGACTTGGGGTCAATTACATAGGAATGTAATTAATTAAATTACACATTACATTGCAAAAATGATCAATTACACTAATTACACATTACACAGTTTTTGAAATGTAATTAATTAAATTACAATTACTTTACTAAAGTAATTAATTAAATTACACATTACATTTCCATCATATTTTTTAACAATATTATACATACATGTGTAAAATATTCATGTAACCATAGTTAAAGGGTTGCAATTGATAATCATTAGTTATTTTAATGTTTTGTCATTTAGTCTGAATCACTCTTGTCTGTACACTTTGACAGCAATTCTAAATAGTCTTTCGACAGGAACATATCTGGCAGATATTGCTTGATCAGAAGATCATCACATTGATAGGAGAGGGAATTTGTTCCTATTAACTTGTCAATACATCAAGGTGTATTTTGATATCTCAAGTGAAGTCATTTAAATTAAACGTAATTCAATAAAGAAATTATAAATAAATTAAAAAAAAATGTTTTTACTTTAAAAATATTGAAAAGTGTGCTTGTCACAATATTGAAACTATTTTTTAGTACAAACAATGTATATATAAATGTCTAAATATTAGCAATATTTTGCTAATTAGATGAAATACATGTAATAGTGGCATTGCCCCTGGACATTTTAATCTGATTAGTTGCTGTTTGTTTTCATAGCTGTTAATTTTTATTTCTATAATCCTTTTGTGTATACTAATTTGACAAAATGATTGTGCAGTGATTTTAAATTCTAAATGAAGTATTTAGGAATGATTTTTCAAAGTGACACATCTTTTTGTTTTTGTTTTAGAAGGTGATTAATTACTTATCAATCTATTTAGTTAAAAGATCTTTCTTAAAAACTGAACAACACAAATATTTGATCCTCACTTTTTTTTAAATTATAATTTTAGTCTATTCAAAATAATTCTGTCATGTATGTAGGTCAAATAAATAATATAAAAACTTCAGAATGAATTACAGACTTTATATATTAAAAAAGTATGTGATATCAATATTTGAAAAATAAATATAATTTTACAATTTATATTATTAAACACAAATCCTTATCTTTAACACCAATAAAGTACATGTAATTGAAATGTAATTCAAAAGTAATTGAGCATTACATGCTTTTTTCAATGTAATTAATTAAATTACCATTACATGTAATTAAAAAAATGCTCAATTACACATTACATTCAATTACATGGAAAATTGTAATGCATTACACTTAATTACCATTACATTTTCAATTACCCCATCCCTGGTTTACATCATTCGAAATATATGTTATTTTATCAAACACTTTTACAACTGACGGAATGTTTCTAATAGTAATTTTTTTATGGATGCATTAAAAATGTGTCTTTCAGACACAACTATTGTATTGTGTCGTCCTGAACATGCCTGAAGTATTTGCCACCTGACATTTTACAACCTCTAATCAAACAAACTTCTATTCATATCAATCAACTTATCTAAAAGCAATTAAGGATGGTAACATTGTCTCTACACATGCACGGACTCACTATAAAATCTGAGAAATTGTTAGTTTTTAGTCTTTCTTCATATATAAGAGATCATAATGAACTACAGGCGACGCTCGGAGTATTTTTATGAGGTCGTTTTCTGAATTTTTCGTTTCTGTTCTCTACCTTTAGTTTGCTTCAACCAAATGTTATAAAATTTATACGTAATGCTTTATAATGTTTTATGTTTATGCAAGAGGGGCATCATCAGTGTCCGATGGGGACACATTCCCCATTTATTCCAAGCTCTAACGTCTTATTTCTTTTCGTAATGCTTTAGAATCCGAATTACATTACTGTGGTTGAAGAGTAGCCACAATCAATTTTGATTTGACGGTCGCAAATTTTTATTTTACTGTCTCCCCTATGCGTCGACAGTAAAATTGCATTTGCGAACATCTAATCACCAATTGACGGTGGGGACTCCTCAACTACAGTGCTATTACTCCTGTGAACTTCATTGAACTGATTTTAATTTATTGAAAGTATGTGGAAAATTTCATATTACAGGTCTACGTAACTACATTTCTTATTTTAAATATGAACAATTACATATACTGCTGGTCATTTGTATTCCCAGGCCATTGTCTGTTTCATCTTTCATCATGTATTGGAACATGTAGTATGTTTGTTTGGTCAAAGACCCCAAATCTGAACATCATGTGTAACAATTGGACAAATCATACCAGTAATCTATCTTTCTCCTGCAAGGCTTTCCACTGCTTAGTTATAAATATTTGATCATATTTGAATAACATTTGTTGATGTCTAGATTTAAATGAATGGAATAAACACAGCTGCTGTAAATTACTTTACTAGTCAAAACTGATGTCTTTTCATACAATTGCTGCATACAAACAATTTACCAAACATGGGGCAGTAAATCAATTTTCATTACTTTTAATGGCAATTTGAATGCTTTCCTAAGATTCAAGATATTACAGTTTGAAGCACTGAAAGAATTTAAGTGTTTCCTTCAAAATCAGAGTCTCGTACATGTATTAATACACAAGTATGACCAAAGTTAAACACCTCCCCTTCCGACTGATAGTTGTGGGCATAAAAGTTAAGGGACGACATCAAAATTTCAATGTAGGATAAAAAAAACTAACTAAATTCACAAAGTTTGTTCACTGGCTTTTTGTTGCCATGGCAACAGGTTTTTTTTTTAACCCAAAAATTAAAAAATCTTGTTTTTAGGAACTTTTTTATAATTTTTTTAATTAAAATGAATTATTAATGAATGGACCACAATTATTTATACATGTTTTATTCAGTTTTATTTTTTTATAGTCACTCGCATACATTATTATTTCAGATGAATTCAAACACAATTTCCCCTAAAAAACGTCAATAATCGGAATTTTGCGCACTTCACCTGAAAAAATGGGACGGGCGATGTTCAATTTTTTTTCATTAAATGATTGTGTACTCCTCCCTGAACAAAATGATGTATCATATTGGTATAATATCACTAAGAAAAAAATCCAGATTTCATGCAAACCTTACCTTAAAAGACTTTCGTGGAATTTTATTTTATTTTTATTTTGTTGATTTCTCCGAGCTCTTGTGCATTATTTCTTTTTACTATGCATCCAAATATAAGAATAAAAGTTATTTTGTCTTTTTTTTTATACTGCAAATTTTAAAACAATAAAATCGGCAAATGGTTTGCAAATAGGTTCCAAAATATGTGGATTTACGAGGAAAGTATATTGTAACAGCCATTATTATGTATATCTCTGAGACTGTGCTAAGTATAGATATATGGACAATTTTATCATGGTGTTATTTACATAGCTAAAGAAGCACATCATATTAGAATACAATTTAATCTACCTTTAGGAAAGCGCAAATAAGTTTCACAATCAATAAATTTACAAACAGCTTAATTATGATTTCGGCTGCGTCGGATAGAAATGGACCTTATGCAAATAAATATCAATTTTTCTTCATCCTCTTTTATGTTGAAAAAAATCTCAAGGAGAAGTCTGTAACTGTTTGAAAATTGGTTTGTTATAATTTGACTGTACCAAAATCATTCAAAGTCTTATTGATACTAATGTAAAAGTACACTTGCATAAGGTTGATTATTATCCTACACAGATCATTTGTCCTTTAATGTGTGAATTATCCTCCATCAGGAGTTTATAAAAAAACAAGTTCAAATAGTTCATCCCTTGAAGCAAGAATAAATTCTTGAAATCAAATTTTAAATGATTATTAACAATTCTCATAATAGGACCTGAAAATTGTAGTGACTCATTGAAGGAATGATAAGTACAAATCTGAGAGTACTTGCAGTTGATGACATCCAGTTCAAAGCCAATAACAACTAATGAAAAAAAAATTGTGCTTTTAAGACTAAAATATCAATCAGTACACATCCAACATCTAATGGATTTAGTGTAAAGGCATCATTAACAGTATGAGAAAAACTTGATGTTTGACAATGCCAAACTAGAAATATCGACGGATTGTAGTACAGTGAAAGTTCATATGTGTAATATTTTGTATTGTTTAAATTTACTGAGAACAAAATCAATTTTTACACACAAAAAAACTAATTTAACATTTAATTACAGTGTTGAATAGGTAACCTTTTAGAATAAGTTTTTTTTAAAGGATTGATAAGTTTACCCCAATACATTAAAGCACATTTTAATGAAACAGATTTATATAGTGGATTTTAAAGTGTCTTTCCTTAAAGCCTATATGATTGAATTCTTAATCAGTATTTGTTTTCCTTTCAGTTATTGAATCAGTTAGAAGGTTCTGGTCCAGCTCCTGCTGAGAAAAGTAAAATAGATTCATTACCTTCAATTAAAATAACACCAAAGTTAGTAGGTAAGTTAATTGTATCCTAAAGAATAGGACATATTTACCTAAAAGTCTCCACTTTTTGTGTTTCTTAGATTTAAGTCATATATCAGCTGAATGCACCTGAAAAAATCTCTCTGAAGAGTTCATGTGTGACCTAGTGTAAGACTTATATTCTGCCCCTACCCAAAGTGACTTTACCTTTTTACAGAAGTCAAATTTATGTTTTCTTTCTTATCCATCAAACATTTAGATTCTGCACATTGATGAAGTGAATTTGTTTTGTAATTTGTTCCTGAATATGCTTGAAAATGTGTTACTAAGCATCATACAGTCAATCAATCTTAATTTTAGCTTTAAAATTGTTATCTGAATGTGTTAACACTCTAAACAAATATGGATTTATAGGTACAAGAAGATGTCAAAAGAATAAAAAGAAAAAATTGCTTGTCCTTTGACAAATGGTTGTGTTGACCCTGCAACAGGAATTGTCATAAGTTTTGAAATCTTGTGGTTACTTTCAGATGAATAGTTGATATAAAATTCCTTTTATTTCAGATAAAGGTGCACATTGTGCTATATGTTTTGAAGATTTTAGTTTAGATGAAGAAGTAAAACGGTTACCCTGTGATCACTATTATCATAATGACTGTATAGTTAATGGTTAGAATGTAAGTAAAACAGTTACTCTGTGATCACTATTATCATAATGACTGTATAGTTAAATGGTTAGAAATGGTAAGTTTTCTCAACATACCAGATTAACTACGGTATAAAACATTTATTGCAAATTTTGAATTGTTACTTTGAAGCATTTTACCCAAACATGGGTTCCACAAAAAATTTAAGCCAGCCATACACTTTTTCAATTCCTTTCTAATCTTATGGTTTCTTCAATAAAGACATTTGTACCAAAGAAGGATAATCATAATAGTGGATTAAGTGTTTGGAATTGGGTCACAACATCAGAGGGTATTTTGATTGTCATTCTGTTTACTGACTGTTATTCTGGCAGTTAAGTAATATTATATTGATAACTTTTAAGATTTTATTTAATTTTCTGCTATTTAGAAGAGAAGGCACTTTTTGTCGAGCCTTCAACTTTAGTCGAAAAAGCGAGACAAAGCAATCCTTCATTCCGTCTGCCTTGTCTTTGGCGTCCACAAATATTCACTCTTTGGTTAAAGTTTTTGAAATTTTAATAACTTCCTTAAGATATACTGGATTTCTACCAAACTTGGACTGAAGCTTGTTTATGATCATAAGATAGTATCCAGAAGTAAATTTTGTAAAAATAAAATTCCATTTTTTCTGTATTTTACTTATAAATGGACTTAGTTTTTTCTGCAGGGAAACATTACATTCACTCTGTGGTTAAAGTTTTTAAAATTTTAATAAATTTCTTAAACTATCCTGGGTTTGTACCAAACTTGGACAGAAGCTTGTTTAAGGTCATATGATAGTATCCAGAAGTATATTTTTAAAAAGATCCATTTTCCGTATTTTACTTTTAAATGGACATAGATTTTCTGCCAGAAACAACACATTCACTCTGTGGTTAAATTTTTAAAAATTTTAATAGCTTTCTTATACTATTTCAAATTTGTACCAAATTGGACAGAAGCTTGCTTATGATCAAAAGTTAGTATCTAGAAGTAAATTTTGTTAATATTTTGTACCTGTGTATCTGTATTTTACTTATAAATGGACTTAGTTTTTTTCTTCTAGTTAACATTACATACAGTCTGCAGTTAAAGTTTTTAAAACATATATTAGATTCATAAACTATCCTGATTTTTTTCCAAACTTGGACAGAAGCTTCTTACAAATCACAAGATAGTATTAAGAGAAATATTTTTTTCCTCATTTTTGTTGAGCCTGCGATTTACAGCAAAAGTAGGCAAGACACTGGATTCAGTGGAACCCTTACAAATTTTTTATTTACCCCAACCACCCATAACAGAAAATTTCATTCTACTTAAAATTCTTACAAGATTCTAAATAAATATGCAACCACAAACAATTTATCAAAAGTGCCTCCCCTTTTAGTAAAATAATCGTTTTGAATTTAACTAATTTTGATATTATTTTGACAAACTAAATTTACTAAAATTTATTATTTTCTAACCAGCAAAAATTTTTCAGAAGACTTGAGAATGATCAATGTCAGGTATTGTTTGCCTGTCTGGTTAACATGCTAGTTCATTTTATATACAAAATTTATTGAAAAAAAAAACAGATTTGTCTAGTTTTGGAAGTCCTTAACCAAACAAAAAAATGTTAAACTTTTGTCAGATCAGAACAATCATGTCAGCTTGTTTGATGCATATACAATTATTAAAGTAGAGTCAATTTCATTTAGATTCTTAATTACTTATCAATTATTCCTTTGAAGAAGTGTCCCAGCAATACTAAAGAAGTGGTAACTAATCTCTTTATTGGAATCTTTCTAACAGCTTTTTCTTCAAAGGGCTGATTTAAATGCCCTTCCATGGGGGCATTATGTTTTTTAGTCTGTGACCATTCTTCTGTCTGTTCATCTGCTCCAGGTTAAAGTTTTTGTTCAAGGTAGTTTTTGATGAAGTTGAAGTCCAATCAACTTGAAATTTAGTACACATGTTCCTTATGATACCTTCTTTCTAATTTTAATGTCAATAAGATATGACCAAAAATTTTACTGTCCTCTGATCATAGAAAATGAAAGTGTTAGTGGGGCATCTGTGTACTATGGACACAAAATTGTTCATAGTAAGTCAAAGGAGTTATGCAGAGCCAATAAAATTCATTGTCTGATTTCTAGAAGTAAAATTAAATCATTAAAAGCTCATTGTCAAAGGCCATAATTATAAAAAAAGAAGATGAAGTATGATTGCCAATGAGACAACTCTTACAAGACCAAAAGGACACATAAATTAACATCTATAGGTCACTGTACAGCCTTCAACAATGAGCAAAGTCCATACCACATAGTCAGCTATAAAAGGCCCCGAAATGACAGATGTAAAACAATTCAAACAGAAAAAATAACAGCCTATATTATTAATGTACAAAAAAATGAAGAAAAACAAATATGTAACACATAGACAAACAACAACCACAGAATTACACGCTCCTGACTGGGACAGGCACATACATAGAGAATGGGGCGTGGTTAAACATGTTATCAGGATCCCAACCCTCCCTACCTGGACAGTGTTGTAACAGTACAAAATAAGAATGAAACCTTCAGTTGATTACATCCTCATCATACGGTTTCTGATTGAAAGTATACTGAGCAGGTATACCGCATCTCCTTATTCTTATATTGCATAAGTCTTATTGTTGTACTTTACTGAACCTTTAAATTTCTTTTTCAGCATGGAACTTGTCCAGTGTGTAGAAAAGATTTAAATGGAGTAGATTCTTCATTACAGGACAATTATCCAAATCCAGTAGATATTTTTGACAGTAATTTAGCAACATCACAAAATAATAACACAGAAGAAGACGATGATTCGTGAATTGTGTGATTTTATATGCAAAGAGTTCTATTTTATATGAAAACAAGTTCTTGTAATGAATTTATACAGAGTATATGTGATATCATTTTTAGCCGATGCATATCGAGCCAACAAAAGTCATTTCTTTAACATGCATAACAGTTTATAGTGCATGGTGATATTGAGTTCTTATTCAGTGTTTCATGTAAGAACTTGTCATCTGATGCATATTTCATGAGGGTAAGGCAAAAATTGTGATGTGATCGACTTTATATCAGTTTGATTTTTTCCAAAATTTTATTTAAAATGTACTTGCCTTTTTGAAAAAATAACACAAAAATACATTATGTCATCTAATTTCTTAAATGAAACAATGAAGAGAACTTCATGTTAAAGTTTTCTGCTACATAGACAGATTTTTTGTCAATCACAGTTCAAGCTTGCCAGGGACTCAATTCACTGATTTTTTTATGGTTGTATTATGGTATGCATGTGTATGACTGTTACTCCTTGTTGATATCTAGGTTTTTGGTGAGTTTTTCTGTACAACTTTTGTCAAAGTTCAATTGTTTTATAAGTTTTACCGATTTTCTTTTGCATGGTATAAAGACTCCAATCTGATTCAGCTACTGCACAGAGATTTTATGGCACTATTCTATGACATATAGAACTTCATGTTTCATCCAAAAAGGTGTTGAACTTTTTCAGTGGCTCCCTTGGGTATTAACTGTAAGAACTAAGAAAATATATTTTTTTGTTACCTTTAGGAAAGCAGACTTAGAGTGAGGGACATAACTCTTAATAATCACTGGTACGCTTGTCTCAATCATTTTCATAAATATATTCTAAGCTTCAAAGGAAGACAAATTATTAAAATTTGTTCACATAAATGTTTAAAAAAGCAGTTTTGAATTCCCTTATTACAAAATGTACAATGCATATCTGATTACAGATTTATTTCAAGTTTTTCCCTTTAAAAAATATAACTTTCAAGAAGCTCATATTTATTTACTGGGGTGAATTCATGCTGTGCATTGGATATCCCATTATTCTGGAATCGCACAGGATTTTTAATGAAATCACTTTCTTTGAGAACGTTTTTTTTAATTATTTTTATAGAGTTTGATATTCTGTTTGTATTGATATACATAGAAATATCTGAGCAAAAGAGGTACAGAATGATAAAGGTTTTAAAGCTAAGAATTAAATGTCTTAGTATTAAAATATTTTTTTAGATTTAATTGTATATTTGTAAATTTGAAATTTTGCCT
Organism: Mytilus edulis; assembly: GCA_019925275.1. Classification (NCBI taxonomy): domain Eukaryota; kingdom Metazoa; phylum Mollusca; class Bivalvia; order Mytilida; family Mytilidae; genus Mytilus; species Mytilus edulis. The sequence continues at coordinate 27,641,579 of CM034355.1, read as the reverse complement.
TTCAAAGTTACGAATATATTTGAAACTGAACAGTGTTTTGTAAGCTCCCATGGCTGTTTTGGAAACTTTATTGCATTACTTATTTAAAATTGTAAAAACAATAGCTTATTATGAGAAACCACTGTTAATGGAGCTAAATTTGACACCAATGTAATTTGAATGCCCTCAATAGTATCATGGAAGTATTATATTGACAGGAACTCCAACGAAAAATTAGCACATTCCCATCCCACTGATTTCTTTAAGAAAATAAAAGGTTCCGTCTCAGTTTGTCAAGTACGTGATAACTCCTTTGTGGGTTATCTGTGATGCCGCCTTCGCCTGTTCTCTTAACTGAAGCTGGTCTTATCACGTGATTTGATATCGATTGTCTTTTCTACCTGCCAATGTAAATAAACACGGAAACTCCCGTGGTTATTTGTGAATCGCCACATGAATAACAACACCTGTTTCCGTTCAACAAATGAAGAACAACGCTGAAAAGATCGAAAAAATCGGTCCATATTTAACAGAATGACATAAGAAAATTAACTGCATTCGGAAAGAGGGCAAGCTTATTTTTAGTTTTGTTGAGTATGTTTTAATCATTGGAACTTGGAAATCGGGAAATATCGGATTATGAAAATTACATGATTCTAAAGCAGAGTGTTTGCAGAAAATAATGTGATGCGCTTGTAGTGTGCCAGATGGTGCCAGATAACTCAAATTTTAAGTTAAAGATTGTAAACTTTTATCGAGTGTTACACAAATATTTATGGTTTTCTCTATCGTAAAATGTTGTTAACTTATTTTTCAAATATGTTTTAAAGACTAAATCAGGTTAATAATTACACACATGTGATGACCTCTACATAGCAATATCAGGTTATGAGAAATGCAGATGAATTGTTACACCTTTTATGATAATTCCAAAGTTGTAAACAACCTTAAACATAACCTAGTCCGAGATTACTCGATCTGACGTCTGACAGATTTATTTTTACGGATGGCTTTTAATATTTCTGGATGCATTTAAGGAACGATCACCATGATGGGCCCTATAAGCAGTTTATTTTTTTTTTATCATGGAAACCAATTTAGAATTTATTTATGTGTCTAAAAGCTTAACAGTTCTGAAACATCTTACACCGTTTGCTAAGCAATTTATGTTTCTGTTTCTTAATAGATTGCATGAAATGTTTACCATTGTACTTTCAGTAAACAATAAATCAAAATATTTGATATTTTTTTCGGATCAAAGCTCTTTAATTCCCCCCCCCCCCGACCAACTTTTGGAATAAATTTTTGTTGGAAATTCTTTCATTAAACACTTCATTAAAATATTTGTCAAAGTTAGCAGTAAAACCTAATTATAATTACTGATAAAAACTTTTCCATTTACTAAAGTACATGCAAATTTTATGATTTTCAAGCCTAACATGTATATAACAGTTACGCGTGTCTAGCCAACGGCTCTTTCATGAATAAAAATCTTAGTAAATACTATTTTAAAATTGATTGCAACTTAAACTGAAATGTTTATGGCTTGTGAGTATTTTTACTCTTCAGTTTTTTGGGATTTCGTTTCTTTTCTTTTTATTTGGTTTTAAGCAGCAAAACCCGTAAAAACTGACATATTTGTCATTCACATGGTCGGTAAATTCTTTCCTTGACAATTAAGTACACATCCGGTTATTTCGGTATGTTCCGTAATTACGATCATTCACGAGGTTCCAAAAATTTGATCGGAACCCATGCATCCATAAGACATGTCGAATTAATTAACAGATACTTAACGATTTTGCAGCATCGCACTATAAACGTTTGAAGTCCGCTTGTTGGAGTTCCTGTCAATATAATACTTCCATGATAGTATTTAGTTTCAAATCAAAACTCTAGATTATATATTAGCTATGATGATGGTTTCTGATTGGCTGCACCTTCGAAGCTGACTGACTAATTTATATGGTGTAATTGTTTTTTTGAGAAAAATTAAAATGTATGTATTAAAAGTATAATGGCCCCTCCTAAAATTTATAATGTTGATGTGGTTTTGAAATCCAAGATGGCTGCCACCATAGATATGTTGATAGGTTTGTATTTGATATTGATGATGTTATAATTGTTCAATGAAAGTTGTCAAAAATTTTCAAAACTCTCTTTAAAGAAAATATGGTTCATGATTTAAGGAAAGTTGAATTTGTAATTTGAAAAGTTTTATAGACAATTTTAAGAAGTTTATTGTTTACTGGTGTTTTTTTTTTTTACATTTTTGTGATTTTGATTTGATATTCAACATCCTTGTCCTTGTCCAGTCATGAACGTTCATTACTGCTTAGGAAAAGAGAGATCTTAGACATGGTGTGCATGAAAATGTATACATGTATTATGATGACTAGAATTCAATCTTTTTTGTATCATTTATTAAAACATATAGTTCTCTCCCTTATTTATCCAACATTCTCCTTTTACAATGTTCAGGATGCTTTCATTGTCTAGTTAGTTATTTTTATTCCAACAACATGATAAAACTCAATATTCAGTGCCAGTGATTGTTAAGCATTAAAATAATACATAACTCGAGTGGTAAAAAAAAATACCTGTAGTAAGAAATGTTGCAAATTATATGAAAGCAACCCAAATTTAAATGAACATGCTATTACATGTAGCGATGATATGATAATTTGCATTTTCATTTAAATTTTTGCATTTTTAAACAATACATAAAACGGTAATAAAATCATTAGAATATTGGACACAGCAAAACATACCACACCAATCGCTAATAGCCAACTCCTACTAAAAATAAATATATAAACAGACAAAAACAAACAGACAAAAAACATATGTTTCATATAGCCTGACTTTCCCACCAAGTTGGTACTAGCACAAAATGTTAAGTTGTCAAATCAGTTTTAAATTGACACAATTATCCCTCTCCCTTTTTGTCTATCTAAACTCACTCTTCCCAAACAAAACCAAAAAACAGATGTTGTATCCCATCTTACCTCATATACTAGATCAACATTGGCTATTTATTATATGAAGCTCCATTTCATACTTGATATTTGATATTGTTGGCATTGCAATCAATGTAAGTTGTAACTTCAAGGTTAGTTTTATCCATTTTGTGAATATTATGGAATTTAGATCTCTATGTCTAATTTTCTACACATATATATTGTGTTACAGCCCTGGAGGATTGGAATGCCTGTCTTTCACACAATCCAGGAAACTGGTATACAATTCTGTGAATAATAAAGCACTTTGACATAAGATGTTAGTGCTTTTAGGACGATGTTGATGTATGAAAATTCTTGTGAGTTTTCCTGCATGAAGTTTCCCTGAATAATTCTAACACCATACAAATCTTGTTTGGTTATAATATTATATTTTAAATTAACAAACCATTTTTGAAAGTTGCATCTAATAATCTGGCTGCAACAAGATTTTATGTATTAATGCTGTAGCCAAATTTTCGAGTATTGAAAATAAAAATAAATACAATGACTAGAAAGCTTTGTTTATGCCATGCTAGAAATTATCATCCAGATATGTGAGCTACAAAAAAAACCTTAATTTTATAATTTTTCAGACATAAAATGAGACCATTGACCATTGATTTAAACAGCATATGAAAAGGGAGGGGTAAGCCTGCTCATTACTCTGACATTCTGAAGGACTTATTTTAGGATAAATTTTAGAAAAATATGCTAATGAAAATTAACAACTTACATGTTCGTAAGTTTGTCAACTTAAGCATACAAAAGACACCAGTCTTATAATTTGGCATTTTCCTGTAAGTCTGCAAAAGACTCATCAGTGATGCTTGAAAAAAGTAGTTGAAAAGGCCAAATAAAGTTTTAAGTTGAAGAGCATTTACGAAGTAAAATTCTGAAAGGTTTTGCAGGAAAAGCAAAGGTAATCTTTTCCTGGGGTATAATAAGCATGCATATAAATATTGATTTGTAAAAGGTGCATCAAGGGAAAATGAAATCACTACAGGAGCCAGTTGATCGGTTTCTATAACTGACATGTTCATCATAAAATATTTCCATACACCAAATATAGTTGACCTATTGCATACAGTATTAGATAAAAAGACCAAAACTAATTGCTCATTTTTAGTTTTTGTGTGTTGGTCTATTTTTTCAACTATAACGCATAGGTCAACTATATTTTGAATGAAGGATGTATGCTGTATATGTACTGCTGCATAGTTATCTTAAACTTTACTCATTCATGGTTCATGTCAAGTTAGTTTCCTGTTAGTCTGTCTTGAAACTATACCAGAGGTCAACTATATTTAGTGATTGTAAATGTAGTGCACCTAATTCTTGATTGTTAATGACCTTGACCTATTTTTTGGATATATTAAGTATATGTGATATTGTTAGTAAGCTTAAATAGTACTTCAACATAATATAATGATTGTGAAGAAGTGAGAATTTAAAGAACTTTTTGAGTTTACGGCATTTATAACTAAAACAGGTTTATACGCCAGTCGTCTTTTAGACGGGACGTATTTGGTATACCGTTGTTCCGTCGTCCGTCGTCCACACTTCAGATAATAACTCAAAAACACTTTCACCAATTTCCATGAAACTTAAGTGAATTGTTAATATCTATTGACGTAAGCTCCCTGTCGTTTTTTTTTAATTTCAGATTTTAAGTTTTGGATTTATAGGGCTTTATTCATAAAAAAGGGGGGATTTTCAACACTTCGGACAATAACTCAAAAAGGCTTTCACCAATGTCCATGAAACTTTGGTGAATTGTTTATATCTATTGATGTAAGCTCCCTTTCAATTTTTATAAATTTCAGATTTTAAGTTTTGGATTTATGGGGCTTTATTCATAAAAAAAAGGGGGATTTTCAACACTTGGGACAATAACTCAAAAAGGCTTTCACCAATGTCCATGAAACTTTGGTGAATTGTTTATATCTATTGATGTAAGCTCCCTTTCAATTTTTATAAATTTCAGATTTTAAGTTTTGGATTTATGGGGCTTTATTCATAAAAAAAAGGGGGATTTTCAACACTTCGGACAATAACTCAAAAAGGCTTTCACCAATGTCCATGAAACTTAAGTGAATTGTTAATATCTATTGATGTAAGCTCCCTTTTAATTTTTATAAATTTCAGATTTTAAGTTTTGGATTTATGGGGCTTTATTCATAAAAAAAAGGGGGATTTTCAACACTTCGGACAATAACTCAAAAAGGCTTTCACCAATGTCCATGAAACTTTGGTGAATTGTTTATATCTATTGATGTAAGCTCCCTTATAATTTCTATAAATTTCAGATTTTACATTTCCGTGTAATGAATTTTTATGCTTAAAAAAGGGGGGATTTTCCAATTTTGGGACAATAACTAACACTTTCGCAAAATTTTATGCAACTTTGATAAATTGTTTATATCTATTGACATAAGCTCCCTTTCCATTTTTATAAATTTTATATTTTACGTTTTCTTAAGTAATGAATTTTTATACTTAAAAAAGGGGGATTTTATGAAACTTTGGTGAATATATTAATGTATCATCCCTTTTGATTTGTATATATATTTCTAGTTGATCATATAAATTCATTTAAAGCATAAAAGACGAGTTAAAAAGGGCAACGGGCGTATCATGCGCTAAAGCGCAGCCCTTTATTTCACATGTCGCACTGTATCTCAAAAACGATTCTTGATTATGACTTAAAACTTTAAACACTTCTTAGTTATATTAATCTCAATATCTGTATCTTTTTGGTGATGATTCAAAATTTCATTTTTGAGTTATTGAGTATTTTGTAAAAAAAGGGGGAGTTTTTTTTTACATGTCACGCCATATCTCAAAACTATTTATGATTATTACTTAAAACTTTACACATGTCTTTGTTATATTAATCTCAATATCTGTATACTTTTTGGTGATGATTCAAAATTTCATTTTTGAGTTATTAGTATTTTGTAAAAAAAGGGGGAGGTTTTTTTTTACATGTTGTGCCGTATCTCAAAAACGATTTATGATTATTGCTTAAAACTTTACACACTTCTTTGTTCTATTAATCTAAAGATCTGTATACTTTTTGGTGATTATTCAAAATTTTATTTTTGAGTTATTGAGTATTTTGTAAAACAGGGGAGGGTTTTTTACATGTCGCCGTATCTCAAAAATAAGTTATGATTATTGCTTAAAACTTTACACACTTCTTTGATATATTAATCTAAAGATCTGTATACTTTTTGGTTTTGATTCAAAATTTTATTTTGGTAATATTTAGTTTTTGTAAAAAAAAACAGGGTGGGGGGTTTCACATGTCACGCCGTGTCTCTAAAACAATATATGGTTATTGCTTAAAACTTTCTCATAAACTATTTATGATTATTGCATAAGACTTCCACATAAGACGTCAGGCGTATCATGCGCTCATGGCGCAGCTGATTATTTCAAACTATAAGCAATAGGTCAACTATATTTGTTGAATGGAAGGATTGTATGCTGTATATGTCTGCCTGACATAGTTCATCTTAACTTGACCTCATTTTCATGGTTCATTGGTCAATGTTGAGTTTTCTTGGTTAAGTCTGTTTCTTAGAAACTATAAGCCAGAGGTCAACTCTATTAAGTGTATTGTATAATTGTAAGGTGCTCATGAATCTCTTGATTTGTTTATATGACCTTGACCTCATTTGTTTGGATCATATTAAGTTTATGTGATAGCTTTAGTAAAGCTTTATATTTAGTACTATCAACATAATATAAATGATTAGTGAAGAAGGTGAGACATTTCAAGAGTGTGCACTCTTGTTGAGTTTTGGTCTTATTTTCTTATACTATAAGCAATAGGTCAACTATATGTGTTGTATGGAAGCATTATAAGCTGTACATGTCTTCCATGGCTTAGTATCTGACATTGACCTAATTGGTCAATGTTTAGTTTTTATATGACCATAAAAAAATTTGCGGTCGTATAGGGCGATCATGTTGTCGTTATCTGAAGATACTTGGTTTACTGAAAATAAATTTAGTATAGAAGTGAATGGAAATCTATGAAATTTACACACAAGGTTTATAACCACAAAAGGAAGGTTAGGATTGATTTTGAGGGTTGAGGTTCTAACATTTTAGGAAAGAGGGACCAAAATGGGGTCCAAATAAGCATTTTTATACGAATGCAAAAAAATTTATATTGGTATGACGTTGGCGTCTTCGCCATCGTCGGAAGACACATTGGTTTACGCACTATAACTTTAATTTAAGTAAATAGAAATCTATGAAATTTAAACACAAGGTTTATGACCATAAAAGGAAGGTTGTGATTGATTTTGGGAGTTTTGGTCCCAACAGTTTAGGAATTAGGGGCCCAAAGGATCCAAAATTAAACATTGTTTGATTTCGTCAAAAATTTAATAATTGGGGTTCTTTGATATGCCGAATTTAAAAATGTACTTAGATTTTTGATTATTGGCCCAGTTTTCAAGTTGGTCCAAATCGGGTCCAAAATTAAACTTTGTTTGATTGCATCAAAAATTGAATAATTGGGGTTCTTTGATATGCCAAATCTAACTGTGTATGTGGGGTCTAAAGGGTCCAAAATTAAACTTAGTTTGATTTTAACAAAAATTGATTCCTTGGGTTCTTTGATATGCTGAATCTAAAAATGTACTTAGATTTTTTTATTATTGGCCCAGTTTTTTAAGTTTGTCCAAATCAGGGTCCAAAATTAAAGTTTGTTTGATTTCATCAAAAATTGAATAATTGGGGTTCTTTGATATGCCAAATCTAACTGTGTATGTAGATTCTTAATTTTTGGTCCCGTTTTCAAATTGGTCTACATTAAAGTGCAAAGGGTCCAAAATTAAACTAAGTTAAACTGTTTGATTTTAACAAAAATTGAATTCTTTTTTGATATGCTGAATCTAAACATGTACTTAGATTTTTGATTATAGGCCCAGTTTTCAAGTTGGTTCAAATCAGGATCCAAAATTATTATATTAAGTATTGTGCAATAGCAAGAAATTTTCAATTGCACAGTATTCAGCAATAGCAAGAAATCTTCAATTGCACAGTATTGTGCAATAGCAAGAAATTTTCAATTGCACAGTATTGCGCAATAGAAGAAATCTTCAATTGCACAGTATTGTGCCATAGCAAATATTTTCAATTGCACAGTATTGTGCAATAGCAAGAAATATCTAATTGCACAATATTGTGCAATAGCAAGAAATTTTCAATTGGAGTTATCTTTCTTTGTCCATAATAGTAGTTGAATCAACTTAAATCATTGTTTTATACAATTGTATATTCACTTTTACTGCCAACTGATAAATTAAAACAATCTTTACCATTCAGTGATAACAAGCACTTTATTATACATTTTAATATTTTCTGATGTATTTAAATGAGTAGTTATTGTTGCAAACTCCATTAGAAATTTGAATTGAGATCAGTTTTGGAAATAGGGAAAGGAGGATTTGAAAAAAAATTGGGGGGGGGGGGGGGGGGGGGGAGTTAAATTTTCAGATTTCATAAATAAATAAAAAGAAAATTTCTCAAACATTTTTTTGAGAGGATTAATATTCAACAGCATAGTGAATTGCTCAAAGGCAAAACAAATATTTTAAGTCTCATTAGACCACATTCATTCTGTGTCAGAAACCTATGCTGTGTCAACTATTTAATCACAATCCAAATTTAGAGCTGAATCCAGCTTGAATGTTGTGTCCATACTTGCCCCAACCCGTTCAGGGTTCAACCTCGGCGGTCGTATAAAGCTGTGCCCTGCAGAGCATCTGGTTGCTTATGGGGCCAGTTTTCAAGTTGGTCTAAATCGTGGTCCAAAATCTGCTGAATCTAACTATGTTTTTAGATTTTTGATATTTGGACCCGGTTATCAAATTGGTCAACATTGAGGTCTTAAGGGTCCAAAATGAACTTTATTTGATTTCATCAAAAATTGAATTCTTGGGGTTCTTTGATATGCTGAATCTAACCATGTATTTAGATTTTGGATATTAGACCATAATAGGTAAATGTGTTATTTAAATTTTTTAAGTTTTTAAGTTCTTAGACCACATTCATTTTGTGTCAGAAACATTTTGTGTCAACTATTTAATCACAATCCAAATTCAGAGCTGTATCAAGCTTGAATGTTGTGTTCATACTTGCCCCAACTGTTCAGGGTTCGAACTCTGCGGTCGTATAAAGAAGCTGCGCCTTGCAGAGCATCTGGTTCTAGTTTCCAGACAATATTTTATGGAACGGTTTATGGATCTCTCTGAAATTATACCACACGGTTCCATACCAGAAAGGGATGGTTATGATTGGCTTTAGGGGGTTATGTCTCAAAACGTTTAGGAATTAGGGGGAAAACAAGGGTGTCCTGGTTCATAAACAATTACTTTTAAGTAAAAATTTGGATTACCTTCCTTACACTGCTTTTAAATTTTTTAATGGGTAACTTTGGTTGCAAACTCCATAAGAAATTTGAATTGAGATATTGACCATATCTTGAGGGAAAGAATTTTTTTTATTGGAACATAGGGGAGGGGTTTAAAAGAAATTGTGGGGAACATTTTTTTCTCAAGATTTCAAAAATAAAAAAGAAAATTTCTACAAATATTTTTTTTTGCCAAAAAAAAAGGGTTGGATGGGGAGTAAAAAAAAATTGGGGTGGGGTCATTTCTCAACAGCTTAGGGTATTGAAAAAAATCAAAAAATAAAGGGGAGGGTAAAAGAAATTTGGGGGGGGGGTAGGAGTTTCAGCTCGCAGCAGCATGGTGTATTGCACAATAGCAAACAATTGAATATAAATTCAAATCATATAACCAATTCTAAGTTCTTTGACTACAGTTATTCTGTGTCAGAAACCTATTATGTGTCAAATATTTAACTAAAATCCAAATTAAGACCTATATCAAGTGCAAATATTGTGTCAATTTTGCCCCGACTGTTCAGAGTTGGACCTCTGCGGTCGTACCCAGCTGCGCTCGGCGAAGCAATTTATTCTTTGTTACGTCTGTTTCTTAGAAACATAAGCAAAAGGTAAACTATATTTAGTGTATTGAATGATAGTAAGGTGTACATGTACTTTTCCTACGGTTTATATGACCTTGGCATCATTTTCTTGGACAATGTTAAGTTTATCGGATAGTTGTAGAAAAGCTTTATATTTGCGACTATCAACATAATATCAATGGTTTGTAAAGAAGGCGAGATATTTCAGTGTGTGCACTTTTGTTTTATTTGATACAATTTTGTGAACATGTGGTGATCTGTGGTTGTCAGAGGTAATTCTTTATTCCTATTGGGAAAGACATCTCTAAAAATTAGGATAGGAATGATGATAAGGGTCTCTCCAAAGATTTTTCATTCCAGATGAATGATATTGGGAATTTCGTTTTCACATCTTTGAACTATCTTGACCAGTTGTAAACTAAAATACCTGAATAGTTTTACTTGGTCAAATCAAAAGGACTTCTCGATCATACTCCGAGCAGACTGATGTTTGCGGCTTTGCGGCCTGTCTGTGTACCTGTCAGGTTCATGCTAAAAATATAGGCAACTTTCACTGGAATACTTTAAACTAATAGACTGGAGATAAAAACTTAACATTTCCCTGTCTGTTGTTTTACAGTGAAATCTCTTTATATTAATAACCGCTTGATGTACTCGTTATATTTATTTGTTGTATTCCACCCAGTACGAATGCGAGGAGACAGTCGATAGCAGGCACATATATATCGTTGCGAACCAGCCGTTATTTCGGTCGGCTGGCTATGGAGTACAATAAATTTTCATAATGATATTTTCGCCCTAATTAAGTTCTCTGACACGAAAACCGATTAAAATAATGTTTGGAGATCAACAGCTTAAGAAGCTAATATTTTGAAATATAAACTTCTAAATTTAAAGACCTAATTCTTTTTTACTTTAATTGATTATAGAGGCTTAAAACTAAAAGACTTCTCCCATTGAAGTTGTAGTCTCTGCATAACACTTGCAAAATGGCGCTAGAACCATTCCGAATATCTCTTTTAGTCTTACTTATTTTCATTACTGGTGAGTACAGTTTGTAACTTAATTTTTAATCATTTATCTTTCAACTTTAGCGTTATTAAAGTTTAGAAATTAATACTTCTTTGTAACCATCATCCGTTAACTTATTTAAATCGAGATAATTTACAAAATAAAAACAAACAAGCAATGTGAATGTTTAACCCCGCCACATTCTGTATGTACCTCTCGCAAATATATGTGCCTGTTATATATATATGCAGTAGAATTAAATTATCGTTGGCTTCACATTTGAGTTTTGTTATAAATCAAACTTGATGTCTTCGTTCGAATCGTTTCTCATTTTGTCATTTCGGGGTCTTTTATATATAGCTGAATATAATGCATAGGTTTTGCTCAGTGTTGTAGTCAATATATACGGATACTAATGGTTTCCTAAAACCACGTCGTTTAACATCTTGTGGATTACTGTAAACCAACTTATTTTCGAGAGTCGCGAGTAGAAAAATAACGTGAATATCAATCGTCGCGAATATGTAAAACTTGGATCTTTCCTTATTAAAGTATTTAAAGTAAAATAGAAACCGCGAAGTGGACTAAAAAGGGTAAAACGCAAAGAAAAGTATCCGCGAAAATAAGTTGGTTTGCAGTATATAGTTAGATCAATGACATCCACCGTCAATATAAAGGTACATAGGTAAAAAAAAAATCAGAGACAAGTGCCTGTGTTGGCATCTGCATATTTTATAAAAACTAGTATCGTATAAATCGAACCTCTCCTGTAAAATCGTTAATCGGTATTGTTTCTCTTAAAAAAGACAGGTTTTAAATACACACCTAAAAAAAACCCACCACAAACAGTTACATTAAACTGAAAGTTATTGTGATTATTATTATGATTCATACATTGTTGCTTACCTTACGTCCAGTGGCAAATAGTTTATGGGCGATATTATCTTATTATATCCAGGGACTTTCTATACTAACTTAGTATAGGAAGTCCCTGCTATATCACTATGTTTTGAATGTTGTATTGTAGGTTGTTCATGTGGAGATTTCTGTTATTACTACAGCTATGCATCCAGTAGCACAACGTTTTACTATTGTGGTACTGGATGCTGTGGTTATTACTACAGTCGAGAATGTTGCAGCAAGTAAGTCTTTTAGTTTCTTGCGTTCTTTATAATTCGGAGTTTAGTATGACGTCCATTATCACTGAACTAGCATATTTGTTTAGGGGCCAGCTGAAGGACGCCTCCGGGTGCGGGAGTTTCTCGCTACATTGAAGAGTCATTGTTGGCCTTCGGCTGTTGTCTGCTCTATGGTCGGGTTGTTGTCGCTTTGACACATCCCCCATTTCCATTCTCAATTTTAAGTCTAACATTTTGGTATACACTTCAAGCTTGATACTATGATGTTTTGCATTCTTTTTATATAATTTTCTAGCAATTCTTAGCGTTTCATCATAAAAACATTATTAGCATTATAGTAAACCCATTTTAAATCCTTAAAAGAAACCACAATGCAATGAACGAAGTCAGATAATCATTGTCACTAGATCTTGGTCATTAACTTGATACAACTTTTTAACACTACAGGTGTGAAGATGAATAACATCGTTATAGATTGTTCTCCCACAGAGATGCAACGTAGTTGGACATTTGATAATTTGGGAAATAGACCAATGTTATATATATTTTGGAAATGAAACTCATGAACAGTATAAGATATGATTTTTGTTAACATTTCGATGCACTGATATCTGGATCAGGCCACGAGAGCTTCTACAGTTGGATGTGTATAGATGTGCAGTATAAAGCTCTGTTTCGTATGCTGCATTAAAAATGAATGGTTATACAGAAAGCAAAAACAGTGTTTACAAAAATAAACTTGTCATAAATGGGAAGACTAAATGTATTATAGGCAAGAATGAAATCTTAAATTAAAAATCTTTGATAATGTATGTTATTGACAAAAATCACAAAGCTGTTTAATAGTTTCACAACAGCTTTAACTTGATATTTGAAAATAATGTGCTGCTCTTGAATTAAGTTAAGCTTATTTCCTCAAATATTACTAAAGTCTGCGGGCCACATATATTTCATTACAACAAAAATGAGTTGACCAACGATGGAATTCGATCTTGTTCCGGAAACTCCATGGTGTTTTACTAACCAAATTCGTCGGATAGCATTAAAGTCTGGCCACATATTTTGGCTGAACTGTATATTACATGGCTGAACTGTCTGAAAACTGTGTTGGATATAATATTACTGAACCGATGAATGTGGTATCATAAAACAATGTATAGTAAATAGTGAATAAATATTTGGTATCGTAAAGATCTGGGTTTGAATGACATGAAACGTAAACAACCCTTCTAATGTCTATAATATGCTCGAGACCAAGGATTTTTGTAAACCAAACATCTTACAATATATAGCGTATTAAATGCACATGGTCAGTATTGTCGGGTGACCTTCTGTTAATTATTTTTTTCAGTATTGGAACTATAGCCGGGTCAATTGTTGGAGGAGTGGTTGTCGTTGCTATAGTTATTGGAATCATAATTTGCTGTGTCATCACACATAAGCATCAACAAAAAAGAATAAAACAGAGACAACAACGACAAGGAATAGTAACTATTGGTATGTTCTATCGTCTTATTGTTTGTATTCTTTGTTTCCTAATGAGTTCCAAAATCATTTTGACAATGATGAGCTACTTTTTAAATACCATCTTAACGCTGGATACCAATCTCCTTATGTTGGTTATTCAGTGATTAAGCACTTCTATTAGAATTTGATGCGACTGTCATACAAGTGAGAGGTTTGGGAAGCTATAAATCCTGATTCTACCCACCATTTTCTACATAAGAAAAGTCAGGAATATGACAGTTGTTATCCATTCGTTTGATCTTTTGATTTTGCCAATTAATTATAGTAGGAACTTTCCATTATGCATTTTCCTCGGAGTTCAGTATTTTTGTGATTTTACTTTTTTCTAGCATGATACAGGAAGGTCAGCTTCCTCATAGAATACTACCGATTACAAAAAGTTTAAAAACTACCCTTATGTACTCGTTAAAATTAACATCAATGATCGACCAACCAATTACGGATATAATTCAGCTTTAATGTATCAGTGGTATTTTTCGACATGGTATATGTTGTTATAGTCGACATTGCTAAAGTAAAAATCGATGTGATTCAATTTTTCTTTTAAACAGAATACAACTCTGTTGTGTATTGCTTTAATAGTTTGTATGAAATTAGTAAAATATTAGATTTCAGGCATTTTTTTTGTCATTACCCAAGAGAGATAAAAAAAAAATTATAACATCTGTATGTTGATAATTTCCAAATTTTTAATTTATAAATAAGGTATTTCAATTATTTACATTTCTTTTAACTTAGTGCACACCGGTGGAATGCAAAATCACGGGATGCCATATTCACATCCGCCACCTGACTACTCTCCTTTTGGTCCTGCAGCTGGTGGTCAGATGGGTGGGAACCCGGCATATCCACCTCCATCAACATATGGACAACCACATGGAATGCCCATGACAACAGGAGGACAGGCAACAGGAGGGATGATGACCACATCACACATGGATCCACCACCTTATAAATAGAGAATATGGAAAATGTCATTTGCCTTGCTCCATGTGTAATGACTAAACAATTCACTTGTATAGTTTTCCGAACAATTTTATGTACATAAACTATTTTTACCACTATTAACAATTGTTCTTATTTACATTTTTATAATGTCCTGATTGATAACGATGATCTATACGAAATGTGTGATTTTAAGAGTTACTTGGTAAATAAAAACGTCAATAAAGGCAAACGAAAGGATGGACACCTCGGCTTTGTTAGTGAACTCTTACATAGCAAACTGTCTTAAACTCCTTTACTTTTTGGTTTACATGTGTGGTTCCTTTATGAAATGGTAATAATGATTCAAGTGTTGGGATTTGCTTAGATACATCATGTTTTTTAATATTTGGAACTAGTTTGCAATAACTTAGTATTGCGTTACTTTTGGTCTTTAATGGTTTGTGCTTTGTACTGTTATAAGTGAGGCACGTTTCAAAAGGTTTTTTTTTATGTTGTGCTCACAGGCACTTGTCTTTGATATAAAATATTGAAGTAGATCTTTTACAGAGACAAGCCTGTGGTTGTGCTCCCAACAGACACCACATTATGTATGTGTCTGCTCCTCCCAAGACATGTGGTTTTCGTTTGCTGCGTTTATATTTGCATTTTGTTTTTTATTTTGTACATAAACTAGTATGTTAGTTTTCCTGGTTTATATTTTACATTTGGTCATGTCAGAGCATTTTAAAAAGGCTGTCTTGCTGAAAATAGCTTGACTATGTGGAATGAGTTTTGTTCTTAAAACAGTGAACAGCCACATCAACACTCATGAGAACTGTGAAAGGAAGATGAATTTTTCTGTTTTTTATTTTAATGGATAAAAAATAAATTAAAAAATTAAGCAAAAAGGGTTTACCTTTCCTAAGCACATGAGTTCATATATAATTCTAAGAGTTTAAAGTTGCCTTTGCTTAAATTGTTTTTTGGGGGTAGAGGGTGTTGGTTGAGCATCCAATATTTATAAGGGTTACATAAGTTGTGTCCCTAGCAGGGCAGGAAATGTTAATAATTCCTGATGAACCCAGGTGTAGGTAGGGTTCCAGTTGCTCAATCTTCTGTGTTGTTGTTTCACTTTATTATTGTTTGTTTATTATTCAACCTTCAACATATACCTACATTGAGAAAAAATCCTGCGACACTGTCACATTTGTTTACATCATTTTAAGAAATATTGTATATTCATGGATACTATATTTTAGCCGTTTTGACAAAGACGATACAGGAGATTCATAATTACTGATTTCCAGGTATAGTACAGCATAAAATTCACCATAAACAATACCCAAAAATAATAAGGAAGCTACAGTATATAAGTAGAGAATACATAGGGCTGATAGTCCTTCCTTGTCATATTAGGAGAATACATAAGGCTGATAGTCCTCCCATGTCATATAAGGAGAATACATAGGGCTGATAGTCCTCCCATGTCATATAAGGAGAATACATAGGGCTGATAGTCCTCCCATGCCATATAAGGAGAATACATAGGGCTGATAGTCCTCCCGTGTCATATAAGGAGAATACATAGGGCTGATAGTCCTCCCATGTCATATAAGGAGAATACATAGGGCTGATAGTCCTCCCATGTCATATAAGGAGAATACATATGTCTGATAGTCCTCCCATGTCATATAAGGAGAATACATAGGGCTGATAGTCCTCCCATGTCATATAAGGAGAATACATATGTCTGATAGTCCTCCCATGTCATTTAAGGAGAATACATAGGGCTGATAGTCCTCCCGTGTCATATAAGGAGAATACATAGGGCTGATAGTCCTCCCATGTCATAAAAGGAGAATACATATGTCTGATAGTCCTCCCATGTCATATAAGGAGAATACATAAGGCTGATAGTCCTCCCATGTCATATAAGGAGAATACATAGGGCTGATAGTCCTCCCATGTCATATAAGGAGAATACATAGGGCTGATAGTCCTCCCATGTCATAAAGGAGAATACATAGGGCTGATAGTCCTCCCATGTCATAAAAGGAGAATACATATGTCTGATAGTCCTCCCATGTCATATAAGGAGAATACATAGGGCTGATAGTCCTCCCATGTCATATAAGGAGAATACATATGTCTGATAGTCCTCCCATGTCATTTAAGGAGAATACATAGGGCTGATAGTCCTCCCATGTCATATAAGGAGAATACATATGTCTGATAGTCCTCCCATGTCATATAAGGAGAATACATAGGGCTGATAGTCCTCCCATGTCATATAAGGAGAATACATAGGGCTGATAGTCCTCCCATGTCATATAAGGAGAATACATAGGGCTGATAGTCCTCCCATGTCATATAAGGAGAATACATAGGGCTGATAGCCCAAGGCAAACTAAAACATAAACTGAAACATTATAAACAACTTTTAATCAGACTCTTTCTCATAACCGTATTCAATCTCAACATGAAAATAATAGTACAAGTTTCAATGATTTAAAATTTGCCATTCATGACTGTGACAAATAAAAATCATTACTATCAATCATGACTGTGACAAATTAAAATCATTACTATCAAACTAATTTCACAATATTAAATGACATGATTTTTCTTTATTAAAAGGCAGTAATATTTCACACAAAACATCTCTCTAAAAGATAGCTGGTAAAACCTGTCTAACAGGAAAATTATAAGAAGAGTTTTAATATACTCATTATTAAAAAAATATTGAGAGTTATAATCTCTTTATGGATCAAATTGATCATCTTCAGCCATTTATTTTTTAGTGTTTGGGAAGCTAGTGCAAGTCTCATTGCATGTAATTGTAAAACTGACGTTACATTCCTCTCTATGTCAAGGAAGAATATGCTTATCAATGATTGGTTGTTTTTAAAAGTACATCTATTAATGACAATAGAAACTCTTCAGAGAAGAGTCCACAGTACAATCTAGTTTATCGATCAGATATCAAATGAATTATCATACACATTAGATAGGGAGCTACCATTTGATTTTTATGGTTCGAGTGGGCGGGGGAGGGGGTAGAAAACGATGACAAATTTTGTCCTCCATTTTTTTTTTATAGATGTGATCACTGTCCTGACTTTTTATTTTTCAATCTATTTGGTCCTACCTTTTTTTTAATGTCTTTTTAAACATTCATCCTAGCCACCCACCCATGAAAAAATCAAATGGTAACTCCCCTTCCGGTATTATCTTTAAGAGAAGTCATAGTGGAAAAAATATTATAGATGAATCATTTTACAAGGAAAATATCATAACTAAATAATCTCAATCATCTTTCTACATTCTCAGCAACTCCAGATAAAAGTATATCACATTAAATTACTTCCTTGTTGTAACACAACACTCACAAATCACTTCAGAACAATGGAATAGCCTTAAGTGATAACCATAAAAAAGTTTATACAGGTTTTACCATATTTTGTCTGATTATTATGTTTAGAAAAAAAGAAATTTTAGTACATGTAAATTATCAAACTCAATCACAGTTGTATGTTGTACATTTGTATTTTATATGTAAAACCACATTTTTCTTCAAAAATACAATATAAATGTTCCTTGACAACAATAAAAAATATGTTAAATGGAAAATAAAAACTTATGTCCCAAAACATAAAATCTAAATGAAATTAAGTACAATGAATGATATTTTGTTTTTGAATTTGTCTGTTTAATAAATGACATTGCAACTGTTACTCCAAACACTGGATATTGCACATTTAAAACAGAAATGTTTCATCTCTGAATTAGAGAAGGGCAGTCACAATAATACATGAAGTGGTGTTTGCTATTAATTCAATTTCTGAAGCTCATGTCTATTTAAAGGCTATGAATAATCAATTAAGGCGACAACCAACCAATAAATGTATCAGAAAGGGGGAAGTTTTTTTTGTTGAATGTTCATTTTCATTACTTGCTAAAAGTGCTTATTTTTTAACAATTATAAAATTCATTTTCAATTTTTTTTCACAACTGTTTCCTGCATTTTTTTACAGAATATTCATTTTGTACCTGTGCTATGCAAAGTAAATTTATTCTATGACTTCTAAATGCAATCAAAAAATGTTACTAGTACATTTGTAATTTAGTAATTGTCAATTGAATAAAATCTAATTAATATAGCATATCGTGTACAATGATGTGTTTACCTTCATTTTATGACTGGATAACTCATGAAAATAAATTATTGTAAACAAAAAATAGCATCTAGATCATAAGACCTCTGATCTATTTTGCTTCTACTTTATAGATGTTATTTCTCTTAAGCTAAAATATCACACTTTTCTTTGAACAATCTGTTGAACACCAGTCATTAAGCTTTCTTGCAAACTTGGGGGCCTCAAGGTGTAACTCAGAGTTACCAACATTCAGACTAACTGACTGACAATTAAAATTAGTCTTGACCACTCTTAAATTTTTCACATCTATTAATTTCTACAAATCCATTTCTGCATTACCGAACAAATGATTCAACCGTTATACATGTCCTCCGCAGCTACTCAAACAATGTGGAGAAATTCAAATGAGACTATGAGAGATTACAAAATACATTTCTATCACACTAATCCATTTGGTATTGTAAACTATATCTGAGACAATTTCATTCACAACAACAAGGCCTGTAATCAGGCTTCAAAACTTAAAGACAAAATTATGATAACTTTAAATCTTTTACAAAAATCTATCATTTGATTGTTTGGAAATACATGATCATCCATAAAGTAACAATTTTCCCGTAAAAATGGTTTAACAATAAAAGGCCTATATGAATTTGCTGAAAAAAATATAATAAAACAGTTTAATCACAATCCAGAATAGCTTTTTAGTGGAATTTTTGGCAATAAAATAGTAGTTTAAAATCAAAGATATTTGTGGTCTGGATGGGATCCTTTATTTTTTTGTTATTTTTTCCCCCTTTTTCTTTATTTTTTATATTTCAGCACCCAATTATCTTTTTTATTCCGCCTTTTTTCTCTTTTCTTCATATTTTTATCCTACTGTGGATCACATGGTGTGGATTCATTATCATTCGTTGGAAACCAATTTTTCTCTTTTTCATTGGTACAGGTGACCCATAAATTTATATATTCCACAAATCACAAACTTGCTACATGTATTTGGTTGTATACAGACTTTGACAAAACCATGAAATCAAATGTTCACAAAAATGTAAGATTTCCCCAATCCATGAAAATTGGTAGCCATGAAAATAATGAATACAGTATCTGAAGTTTTATCCCATTATGCTCTATTCTGTTAACCCCATCCAGACCCTCATGTGTAGCCAGAATGAGGCTGGCCCTATAGAATATTGATTGTCCATTAGAAATAATTGACAAGCAGACTTCTTGTGTAATCAGCAATCTCTGACCTTGTAATTACAAAACTGTGATTTAAACAAGAGAAATATAATGCTTATAAAAAAGCATTTTGATTAGTTTTGTCCTTCATAATATAAAATTTTATTAACAATATTCAATATTCATGATATCACCATTAAAAAATTGTTGACAAAAAGATCCTTCAAAATCAATCATTTACAACATTAACTTCAAAAACTAAATATCTGAAGAAGAAGAAAAAACTTGATAAAAGTCTGAAACATTACAGAATATTTACAAAAAAAAACTCCACAAAGTCAACCATTAAAAACACTATGAAAAAATTGGCACCATGCACAGTAGCAAAAAGAAAGTATTTTAACCTTAATTAGTTTTTAAAAAGTCAAATATTAAAACTGAATTCAAATATTAAACTTTCCACTAAATGTTTGTCAAAAACTATTCGGCAAATCAAAAGAAATAAAAGTTAAGATATAGTATGTCTTTGTATGTATGTTTGAATATTTCAATTTCATGAAACTTGTTTAATTGCATTGTTTATTTAAAAAAAAATTGTAGCTTTTATACTTCCAGAGACACAGTCAATAAGAAAGTTTAGTACATGCATATTTAAAAAAGACTTTCTCAGTCAGTCAATGATGAGTAATAATCAGAAAATGAAAATTGTTTATGACTTGAGTTGTGGATACAAAGTATAGAAAGAAAAACATGGATGAATGAACAGACAAACATACATACAGACACACACACTAAAATCACTATATACCCCTGTAAGTACAGGGTTATAAAAAAGACGGTAAAACAGTAAAGACCTTAAACAGTTGCATGCGTATATTGCAACACAAACAAGTTGAATAGTAATTTAAGAAATAAATTGATTCAGGAAAGTTGTTTAAAAGGAAAATATTTATAATGATGCATAAAACTTTTGATTGCATACTTTATGTACAGACCAAGCATAGTAGTTGTTGGATTTTTATCAGCATATGGTGCTAAGGGCTGTTCAATAAAAACATACATGGGACCCAGGGAAGGCAACTTAAATTTGCCACTATGGGTGGGTGTGATATATAATTTGTGTTTAATATGCTTTAAATGTATGCAGGACTCTAAAATTGCTTCTATGGGTGGTCACTGTGTTTTTAAAGTGCCTTCCCTGGCTCTATGTATGTTTTAACAGAACAGCCCTAATGGAAAATAGAACATTGTGGATATCCACTAGTTGTATTGGAATGCCATCACAGCTGCCACGCCCAACACCCCCCTCCCCCATTGTAGTGACAAGATATTTCAAAATACATTAATGCAATGAACCTGTCAGTACATGCAGTTATAGTTCTGTTTTATACCAAGTCTCCATGGAAGATTTGATGGAACAGAATCAGGATCTATCAACAAAGAATTTTTGTATCATTATTTTTACCACCATTTTTTTGGTTCTCAACATGTACCATGACCTCATCTCTTTGAAAGTACAACCAGTTAATTCAGAATCTTTAAAAAGTAGAACCCAAATATAAATGCTTATTCTTCAGAATTTAATCTTCACAAATGAGGCAATATGCAATAATGATTTTATATTTTGGTTAAGATTTGAGTTTTAAATCTATAACTTAATGGTCGAAATTTCTAAATCACCCGTATAAAATACTAATATAAGAATATAGTGATCCATTTTACATGTACATGTTTATTACCCTGATCAACAGCATCAACATTTGCATGTGTATAAATCTGATAAAACATTGAAAAATCATACATGTTTTTTGTTTTGTAAGATGTCTTGAAAATGCAACCATCCAATGTTGATATTTTTATCATTATTTTTTATAAATTTCAAAGTTTAGTTCTAAAACAAATTACAATCTTGCTGTTTTATCAATATTGTGTATTAAGTGAAATTTTTCAAGAATTTTTTTGTCAATTGATTTATCAGACAAAATAGGTGCTAAAAAAAATGTGTGTGAACACACAATTCATTTTACATGTATGATCATGAGAAGACATAGTTTGTGACCTAAAAAGTACACTTTAGCTAAGGTATATTTTGTTTTTTTCACCTGTCCACTGTTAAATGTGCATCTTATTAATGCCTATTCTCTATTCAAGTTTTGATTTCTTCCTACAAAAATATAATTGAATAAAAATGCTTGAATGTTCATTTAAAAACATTAAGTAATAATTAACCAATTAAATCAATATGTCCACATCATAGTGTGGGCATATGGAGCAGCAACCTTGTCCCCACTCTAAACTGTGGACAAGTGGAGAAAACTAAATCCACCTGAGTACAATGTATGTATAATAACAATACCTCTTTCCACTCATTAATTCTCACAACACACATACTTTTATATATTACTTCGTGAAACAACATTTAAAGAAAAGATAAAAATTAAATAACCTTTCCATTAACTTTCTGTCGGCTCAGGTGAGACAATCACCTGAATTACATTGTTCTTTGGAATTTTTGCATCTTCAATGCGTATTTTATCAGACAACAACCGTCCAGAATAAAACCATCTTTGTCTTGATGGTGGGACACCTTCTTCCTCCGACAATCGGAGTTTAAGTTTCATCACAGTATCAGAAGTCCTCACATAGAGTTTGATATCTTTAGTATGATTTGATAGTCTGAATTTGAGAGGGATTTCCAGCCCTGGTGAAGCATTCTCTGAGTCCAGCCCAGCATCACTTTCACTTGTCTCTTCTAGTAAGTTTGTTGGAGCACTTAAGGTGTAGACAGGAAGTTGGTATCTGTTCCCCAACTCATCATAACTGTCCATCAATGTTCCTGTTATAGAAAAATATATTTTATACATGTAAAACAATTTTTTTTTTAGTTTTGAAAACATGTTTACGGTGAACAAAATGATGTTTACTCCGATATTGAACTTTGTCAATTTTTGTGTATGTTCAACTTATTTAGTTTCTTAGTAAGTATATTCTTTTATTTGCAGCATATTTGTTTAACCCTCAACAACGTGTTGCCCTCTACATGTTTGTTGCCTGTTTTTGTTCTTGAGTGGTGCTGTCTCATTAACCTTTGTCCCACATCTCCTATCATTTGTATATATACATGATATATCATTATGTTAATATATATTGTCGGATTATTTGGTTAATCAGTTATGGGTGATCATTTGATAAAATATTTTACAACTTGGATAGACAAAGATGACTGTGACCAAGTTTGGTTATATTTGGCACGGTTGTTTCAGAGCAGACAAAAAGATTTATAGACAACAAAGCGCCAAGTAATAAAAATAGATAACTGTACTTGGCCTTCCCCTCCCCTCCAAAAAAACAACCCAAAAAATCATATCTGAGTTACATCTTAACTTGTTTAATATAGGAATTCATGAAAAGTTAAATATAGGTTAAACTTGATATCATAAACAAGATAGATTACCATGCGGTAAGGATATGTTAGCACCATCTATTATTGCCTGAGCTAAACCATGGTCCCCTGTCTCTAATGCATATGCAGCAGCTTTTAAAGCATCCCATATTTCTTTTCTGCCTTCAAATGCTGGTGCTGTGTCCCAAAACTCTTCTCTCTTACTTCGAAGCTGTGTTTCTGTCAGTGGAATGTCACTTTTCCATTTGGGTTTTTCAGGTTTCAATGGTTGATTTCTTCCAATTGAAACTATAAACAAGAAAAAATAAATTAATTATACCAAAACTACTTTTACATCTGACTTTGTCATCACCAAAATCATTTGAATTCATGTAGGAATTTTTTAACATAATTTTTTTTACATTTATGTACATCTTTTTTTACAAATGATATTTAACACATATAATAGATTGATGTTTTTAGTCAACATATTTTGTTTGTTTGATTTAAATCAGACGCAACACATACAGGTCTTTTTTTAAAAGGGATATACATGTAAGATTGGATTTATAAAAGCGGAATAATGAAAAAGTATGTCTGTATTAGCATGATTAGCAGTCAGTTTGTGTCAATTTTGTCAAAATAAGCTAAAAACATAGCTAATGAAATATATTATAAATCATAAGATTGCAAGTCAATAATCAACCTCATTTCCTTTTTATTATAATCATGCACTCATATACAAAGTTACTTAGTAGTAAGAGGCCTTCACAGGTTTATGTTGGATGTGAGAAAACTAAAGAACTGAACAAGAGGCTATCAGAGTGAAGCAAACAAGATTTTCCTGCATGAAATTCCCATGAATATGATATTTGCAAATCTGGACCTCAAATAAGATCAACTAGTACAAAAATAAATGAATTTTGGTAGGGTTCACCAGTGGCAGATCCAGAACTTCATCAGAGGGGCCCACTGATTGACCTAAGAGAGGCCCGCTCACGTCATGCTTCACCCATTCACCATATAATCAACCAAATTTTTCCCAAAAAAGGCCCCTCGCTGGATCCACATATGTTAAAAAATGGGAAGGTTAAAATCCATTGAAATTTCATTTTCCCTACATAAAGGTCTACAACTCAACAAAAATATAATACATGTATAAAAGCTAAAATAGTAAAAATTGATTTTGAACTTTATTTTGTCAAAGCTAGGAAACAACATATCTAAATTTGAAAATATTTCTTAAAAGCATTTTTAAGTCATTGCACAGACAATATCACTTTTCGTTTCTTAAAGGTCTATATTTAAATCAACAAAGGTAAAAACATAAGTTAAATTGTCAGAAACATGTCAGAAAATGGAGCTTGACCTTCAT